>CM063511.1:101907348-101932348 GCA_032207245.1 Pardosa pseudoannulata | reverse complement strand
CATTCCATTTGATGTTAATTGAAATAAATCAGTGATAATGATGATTGCTTTTCTAATATAATTGAGATTATATTCATTCAAAATGTGAAGTATATTTAAGGGATCTCATAACTACTAAAAACACAGTCCATGTTAGAAAGGTGTCATATACTTATTTAGTCTTTATTTTTTTTAAATTGATATGTGAAAATTGTATGTGATTTGCATGCTGCATAATGAACTATTACATAATGACATTCCATTTGATGTAAATTAAAATAAATCAGTGATAATGATGATTGCTTTTCTATATAATTGAGATTATATTTATTCAAAATGTGAAGTATATTTAAGGGATCTCATAACTACTAAAAACACAGTCCATGTTAGAAAGGTGTCACATACTTTTTTAGTCTTTATTTTTTTTAAATTGATATGTGAAAATTGTATGTGATTTGCATGCTGCATAATGAACTATTACATAATGACATTCCATTTGATGTAAATTGAAATAAATCAGTGATAAAGATGATTGTTTTTCTTGTATAATTGAGATTATATTCATTCAAAAATGTTATGTATATTTAAGGGATCTCATGATTACTAAAAAAACAGTTCATGTTAGAAAGGTTTGAATGAAATTTTCTACATGCCTATTAATGTTATAAAAAATATGTTACCAGCTTCAAAATTTCATAATATAATATAAAAATATAAAATTAATCATCTTAATTCAGTTTAACTAAAATTTTAAGAATAGATATGGAAGGAATTAAAATCCTTTCATATCACTGTCCGTCAGCTTTAAAACATTTTACTCAAGAATAAGCCTTAAATTCCTTCTCTTTCTATTAATCTCTAATACCTGTGAAATTAATATGATTTCTACAAAAAAAAATCATTCTAACAATATAAACATATTATGGGATTTCTTTAATAATTTCTATGCGTTTAAAGAGGTTTATATTAATTAAAATACTTTCATTTCATTCTATAGGGAGAACTTTTAAGTTTACTGTATTACTGATATGTTAACACTTAAAGTATAAATCAAAATTTTTGTAACACGTGTATTTTGTTACATATATTTTTCAAAACTCTAATGTATTATGTTTTTTTACCTTAAATTAAAACTATTAATTTAAAAAAAGTTTTAATGTGAAACAAATCTTAAGTATTTCGCTAATTTTTAAAAACATCCTATTTTACTTTTTCCCATTACATTCTCTGTAGTTTAAAGAATTTTGAGAGTTTATTCTGTTTTTGTAGCTTGGAGATTTATAGAAGAATTTGATCTGCCGTGGTGTACTTATTTAGTCCTTTTTTATTTTTAAATAAGTATGTGGAAACTGTTTGTGATTTTATGTTGCATAATGAACTATTACATAATGACACTTCATTTACTGTAAATTGAAATAAATCAATGATAATTATGATTGCTTTTCTGGTATAATTGAGATTATATTCATTCAAAAATGTGATATATATTTAAGAGATTTCATAACTACTAAAGAAACAGTCCATGTTAGAAAGGTTTGTATGAAATTTCCTAAATGCATATTAATGTTATATAAAAATGTTTTAACGGCTTAAAACTTTCATTATATATTGTAAAAATATGAAATAAATCGACTTAATTCAGTTCAACTAAAATATATGAGAATATATATGGAAGAAATTAAAATCCGTTCATATCACTGTCTGTCAGTTTTAAAACATTTTACTGAAGAATAAGCCTGAAATTCCTTCTGTCTCTATTAATCTCTAATACTTGTAAAATTAATATTATTTCTACAAATAAACAGTGCATTCTAATAATAAAAACATATTATGAGATTTTTTTCAAATTTCTATGCGTTTAATGAGGTTTATATTAATTAAAATACTTTCATTTCATTCTATAGAGAAAACTTTTAAGTTTACTGTATTACTGATATGTTAACACCTAAAGTATAAATCAAAATTTTTGTAACACGTGTATTTTGTTACATATAATTTTCAAAACTCTAATGTATTATGTTTTTACCTTAAATTAAAACTATTAATTTCAAAATTTTTTGAATGTGAAACAAATCTTACGTGTTTCGCTAATTTTTAAAAACATTCTATTTTACTTTTTTCCATTACATTCTCTGTACTTTAAAGAATTTTGAGAGTTTATTCTGTTTGTTCTAGTTTGGAGATTTATAGAAGAATCTGATCTACCGTCGTATAATATTTTTTAGAATTGGTATGTGAAATTTTTATGTGATTTGTATGTTGCATAATGAACTATTACATAATGACATTTCATTTGGCGTAAATTGAAATAAATCAATGATAATGATGATTGCTTTTCTGCTACAATTGATATTATATTCATTTAAAATGTGAAGTATATTTAAGGGAAGTCATATCTCATAACTACTAAAACAACAGTCCAGATTGAAAAGGCTTGGATGAAATTTCCATAATGCCTACTAGTGTTATATAAAAATATGTTAGCAGCTGTATATTGCCTATATATATTACAAAAATATGAAATTATTCGTCTTAATTCAGTACAACTCAAAATATAAAAACTGATATGGAAGAAATTAAAATCATTGTATATCACTGTCAGTCAATTTTAAAATATTTTACACAAGAACAATTCTAAAATTCTATCTATGTCTATTAAACTTTAATAACTATAAAATTATTATTATTTCTATAAATAAACAGTTCATTCTAATAATGTAAACATATTATATAAATTTTAATTCTTCTAATTTCTATGTCATTAAGATGTTTATAATAAAAAGCATTAATTTCATTCTATATTGAGGACTTTTATGTCTACTGTATTACCGATATAAAACACCTATAATATAAATCAAAATTTTTGTAAAACGTGTATTATATTAGAAATAATTTTCAAAATTCTAATGTATTAGGTTTTTTCCTTTTAATAAATTAAAACTATTAATTTAACAATTATTTAAATGTGAAAACAATCTTTAGTATTTCGCGATGCTTTAAAAACATACTCTTGTGTTTCTAAATGCTAAATACTTTTTAGAAACAAACAGAATTTAAAAGTGCTCTTATAACCTTTTCATCTTTTCATTTTTAACCACTAAAGTTTAAACAGGTCAAGGGTATCTCCAAGTTTTCTCTTCATCATATAAACATTCACTTGTTGAATAAAAATTGCTTAAGGTTTACCTTGATACCATCCACTCATCCATTAGATTGTTTACCTTTTCACCTTATTCAATAAATTCTAGTGGAAATTATCCTTTATGGTGGCAATGCATCATCAAATATAACACGTGTACCAGTCATCTGATATAAGATGCTTTAATGATTCTGATAAGGTTATATCAGTCACCTTTCCTCTTTTTCTTGTAAATCAAAAGTAATTTCTTTAATTTCTTTTGAGTGTATTTCTTTTCGTGAGCCTTAATCAAGTATTTTTTACGAGATGCATCGATTGACCATATGCTCAACTAACAACATGGAAGGGGATTCATGAACATGGTTTGTAATACATGTTTTGTATTACAAATAACTTTCAAAATTATAATATATTATGTTTTATTTTATTTTAATAAATTAAAACAATTAATTTCAGTATTTTTTAAATGTGAAATAATCTTAAGTGTCTCACGAGTTTTTAAAAACATTCTATTGTGTTTTTAAATTGTAAATAGATTTTAGAAACAAACACAAATTCAACGTGCTCGTATAAATTTTTCATCTTTTTATTCTTAACCAATAGAGTTTTAGCAGGTCAAGGATATCTTCAAATTTCCTCTGCATGATATAGACCTTCACATGTTGGATAAAAATTGCTTAAGATCGACTTTGATTCCATCAATCCATCAAGTAGATTGTTTACCTTTTCACATTATTCAATAAATTCTAGTGGACATTTTCCTTTATGGTGAGAATGCATCATCAAGGATAACGCGTGTACCAGCCATGTAATACAAGATGCTTTTATAACTTTGATAAGGTGATATCCATCACGTTTACTCTTTTACTTGTAAATCAAAAGTACTTTCTTTAATTTCTTTTGAGATGTCTTTGATTGTAATTTCCTTTTGTGAGCCTAAAAAGGGAATTTTTTACAAGATGCAGGGATTGAATATATGCTCTACTAACAACCTGGAACATGATTAGTGTAACATGGTTTGTAATACAAGTATCATATTATTACAAATAACTTTCAAAATTGTAATGTATTATGTTTTTTTTTCATTTCAATAAATTAAAACTATTAATTTCAATATTTGTTTAATATGAAACTAATCTTAAGTGTCTCACGAATTTTAAAAATATTCCATTGTGTATTTAAATACTAAATAGTTTTTCGAAACAAACACAATGTCGATGTACTCTTATGAACTTTTCATCTTTTTATTCTTAACCAATATTTTAACAGTTCAAGGCTATTTCGAAGTTTCCTCTGCCTGATATAGGCTTTTATAAATTGCTTAAGGTCTACCTTGAATCCATCAACATGTAAAGTAGATTGTTTACCTTTTCATCTTATTCCCCAAATTTTAGTGGAAGCTAATCTTTATGGTGTCAATGTATCATCAAATATAAACCGTGTACCAGCCATTTGATAAAAGATGCTTTAATAATTCTGATAAGGTTATATCAGTCACTTTTTTTTATCTTGTAAATCAAAAGTAATTTTTAAGCATGCAGGTATTGACCACATGCTCAACCATCAACTTGGAAGGTGATTCGTGTAAAACATGTATTATATTACAAATAACTTTCAAAATACTTATGTATCATGTTTTTTTTCATTTTAATACATTAAAATTATTAATTTCAATTTTATTTTCAATTTGAAAAAAATATTAAGTCTCTACTAAATTTTTAAAATACATTCTATTGTGTTTTTAAATACTAAATAGCTTTTGCTTAGAAACAAATGCAATTGCAACGTGCTCATATAAACTTTTCATCTTTTTAATCTTAACCAACAAAGTTTTAACAACTCAAGGCTATCTTATAGTTTTTCCTAGCTGATATAGAATTTTATCAGTTGAATAAAAATTGCTTTCAAGTAGACCTAACTATCAAGTAGATTGTTTACTTTTTCACCTTATTCCCTAAATTCTAGTGGAAATTATCCTGTTTGGTGGGAATGCATCATCACATATAACGCGTATACCAGTCATGTGATACAAGATGCTTTTATAACTCTAATAAGGTCATATCTATCACATTTCTTCTTTTACTTCTAATCAAGAGTAATTTGTTTAATTACTTTTGAGTGTGATTTCCTTTTGAGAGCCTAAATCGGGTACTGTTACCAGATGAAGATATTGACCACATGCTCAACTACCAACCTCTTAGGTGATTCTCCTAAAATAATCCCCAGGGGCAGGTTATATACTTTTAAAGAAAAATCCCTTAAAAAAGGGGAGAGAATATAAAATAACAAGGAAAAATAGAATAAGAAAAATGTATCCCACATTATATGCCTTGTATGAAAATGAAATAATAACTGTTCTTTACTTCCAATCACAAACTAACACAGATATTTTAAATTTATGAACCAAATTTTAAAAATAAATTTATTATTTAATGTAACAATTAAATGACTAATTTAAATTATTTGCTCCTTTTATTTTTAAATGTAAAACTTGTTAAGGACATTACAAATTTTTATTATTTGTTTTAATGTACTGAACATATAGTTCTGAATACTTTAATATTTTACTCGTATTCCTTTTGAAAATTATATTTAAAATTAAAAAAAATAAATCTAAATATTTAATGCTTGAATAAATCTTTTTACTGGAGAAACAAATAGAGGATTTAATTAAGGTAATTCATATTTGGATTTTGACTCTGAGTTGAAAACAAATATTTAATAAAGATCCTGACTAAAATTACTGTTTTATTCTGCATGGTATTTAATTTAATTTTGTTTATTTTCTTGTTCTCTAAAACAACATAGGAAAGCAACTTATATAGTGATTTCTAATGAAGGCAAACACACCAAAAACATAATGCATTCTTATTCACAGAAATGGAAAATTTAGTAAACATAAACAGAATTTTACCTCCTATGTCTATAATATATTTATATGCTGTTGTAAAAAATGATTAAATTGCTGCTACAATTCTAATACACGGTCGTTATTTAAGATAAATTTTTCTTCGTTGCAATTTTGAATTAAATATGAAATTCTGCATTCATATTGTATAACATATTTTAACTCTACCGCAAAAAGTAAAGCTCAGAATAACTAAATTCGTCATGATATATGTATATTAATTCATTTATTAAGTAAAAAAGGTAAATCTGAATTACCCTGTTATAGATTATTTTTTTCTAAGTTTTATCCAGTTAATGGTCTTTACTTTCTTTTTTTCAATTTAAAAGATAAATCTTTAAAATGCAATATACGACATTACATTTTAGATATGTGTTTTCTAGTTTAATCATTAAATATAAGTTTTCATTAAATATCGATTAATAGTGATCAATCTACAAACAGATTTATATTTCTTAAGTATATATGTATATATATATATATATATATATATATATATATATATATATATATATGCATGAATTACATATATATATATTTATATATACTCAAATATTTTTCTATGCAACATCACCTCAAAAATATATATATATATATATTATATATATATATATTATATATATATATATATATATATATATATTATATATATATATATTTATATATATATATATATATATATATATATATATATATATATTATATATATATATATAATATTTAAATTTCTTTTGAGAATCTTAATTTACTTTTTAAAATAATAAAAACCAAATACTTAATTATTTTAAACTTATATACTTTAAAAAGGTATATTAGTGATTTATATATGTTAACTAATATATATATATTAACTAATTTTCCTCTATGTAATTTCACCTCAAAATTAAATTATTAATACTTAAATTTTATTAAGAACCTTAACTTACTTTTTAAAATAAGAAAAGCATATACCTAATTACTTTAATCAAATATAGTCTGAAAAGTCTAGTACTTCATTTATTTCCAATTCATCAATTTACATATGGTCACCATTTGATATAAATTATAAGTGCTATATTAGTTATAATTGTAAGGTATTAAAATGCTTTTACTTCAGTCACAAGAGTATGCTGCTACTACTACTACTACTACTACTACTACTACTACTAATAATAATAATAATAATAATAATTATTATTATTATTATTATTATTATTATTATTATTATTACTATTATTATTATTATTTTATTTTTTTTTATAATTATTTGCATATTTTTTTATATTATTATTATGCATATGACAATTAGAATAAACTTAGTATTTATAATAATGTTACCAGAAAATGTACTTCCATTACTGCCAATATAAGTGTCACTTTTCAAGTATTTGTAGAATGTTTATACAATATTCATTTAATATTATATCTCTCATCACATAATAAAACATTGCTTATTTAATCCTTTATATAATAAATCCGTCTATGTCAATGTTTTACTTGCAAATTCAAAGCCTATGTGTAATCAAAACTAAAATAAACATATAGATAGAAGGCATACATTTACGTAAAATTACATAAAGATAGTAAACTTTGTCTGGAACATAAAAAATTACTTGTATTATGCCTCGCATCCCATTTATAATTGCAATTTATTATTCTACAGAAACCCTATTTCCCGTTATACCACAAATGCTACCAGTTTAATTGTTAAACTTTTAAGGAAATTTAAATGAAACAGCTTTATAAGACTTAGTTTGAATTGCAAATTCTTGGCTTGAAGATTTAACTATTTACTTTGTTTTGAAATGCAGATCTGTAACAATGAAAATGCTAAAGAGGAAAGAACAGTCATTACGAAGCTCTAAATTTTATGAAATATATTCTATTCATTTCCTCGTTCTATCAATGTGTAAGTTTTTTTAAACAAGTGATTAGTTGTTAAAATGAAAATTTAGCTTATATAGGAGAGTGAAGAAGCAAAATTGGAAAATTAAACTTAAAATAATTTTGTTGCATTGTGTTTGTATGTATAAGAATATATGTATATATTCACATGTAGTTAAGCTGCTTTCACCATTTTCAGTAAAACAGTAAAGATTTGGGACTTTATTTCAAAATATTGGTATAACCTATTTCTAAGCGATTTTTTGTTTTACAATTGTGTTTTTACACACATATCTGGCCCCAAACAATGTCCATAATTACGTAAACAGTTTTGTTTATTTTTTATGTTTTCTATATAAAAACTGTGTGTTGTGACTGTATGAATTTAATAAGGATAAATATACTTGATAAATTGTTAAATAATATTGATATAACATTTAAAATAAATACATTGATTAAAAAATTTCGTTAATAGGTAAAATATTAAAAATATTCTATAAACTAATTTAAATAGTAGTAAACTAAAATGGTATTGAATATATGTAGAAAATATTTGTAGTCAAAGATAGAATTCTGAAGTCTTTCCATCTACTGATGAACATTAAATAAAATTAGAATAATTAAATGGAAAAATGACTGATAAATAGGCAAACAAATGGGAAATAATCCCAAACGTTATTTTTATTCATATAATATAGGGTGAAACTGTCATTAATACAGATATGTATCAATGTGTAGTTTTGGAGTAAATATAAATTGCGTTTCACAAATATTTGGGCTTAAAATTTCACTTACGGAAACATAGACATTTCTTCTAAGTAAAATCAACTATAAAATATATTATTTTTAAATCAATACAAAGGTTTGCTCTGTTTAGAATAAATGATTTCCTAAATAATTCAAAAAGATCTCACTTTATAGTATTAAAATCTATAAGATGTGAAGCATTGTTTGTTTAAATACATATATGTATATATTTATATATATATATATATATATATATATATATATATATATATATATATATATATATATATATATATATATATATATATATATATATATATATATATATATATATATATATATATATATATATATATATATATATATATATATATATATATAAAAAATATGTATATATAATAACTTCAAAAATTTTAAAAAATTAAATTCTCACACCAGCAAAAAATGTCTTAAAATTAAAATTTAAAAACTCGTTTATAAGAATAGAAGCTAGTATTTATTCCTATTTTATGAAAATCAATAATACTAATGCAAAAAGTGTATTTTATTTATTTTAACTGCATAATATTAATGAAATTTTGATTTATCTAGAAATCGAAACAGATATCAATGTAACGAAATGATAATTTCGAGTTATAAGACAAAATTTTGAGCAAGGCTTTAACAGCGTTTTCACACATCTTTAAATTAATCCATTTTATCCTGTATTAGTTTAAGTAAATAGTCTAAAGATGTACATTAATATCTGAAATGATGAAGTAGTGTTGATAATATAAATATTATTATATTTTAAAAGACCAATTTATTCTCTTAATAAAAATGTTTGGTGTAGTTATCTCTGTAAAGACCATGTAATTTTTGACATACCTGTACAAAGAATATTAGCATTCAGCTGTAATTTAATGATTACATTTATTTAACTTTCCTCATTATTTTCAAGTTTGACAACTTCTAATTCAGTATTTCAGCATTTTAAAATATCTATCTAGAAACACCATAAACCGTTAAAAACTCAACATAGTTTTTAAAACATTATGAAACGTTTCAGGTATATTTTAAGTGTTTTTAACTTCTGAAATCTTTAATATAATTGTATCTGGGGACAAATATATAAAAACCAATATATTAGATTACAAAAGTGTTATAAGGTCTCGAAGATAACTGTATTTAATATGTATATACATATACAAACATACATTTTCCACACACACACACACACACACACATATATATATATATATATTTCGAAATCAACCGATCTTCAGTATAATGGTAATAAGTAAAATATGAAAAGAGAAAAGTTAATTGCAAAATTTGGCTCACGATTTTGTAACAAAACTTTATTGTACAACTTACCAATGCATGTTGTAGAACAGATAATGCAGATATCCATAATACTTGTGCTTATGTGAAATATATGTAGTCTAGTTCTTTTAATAAATGAACGATAAATTCCTTATCTGAAAATATAAAACAATGTTTTAATTTTCTATAGTAAGCAATTTTTTTTAATTGAAAATGTATTTTGTGTTCTTTTTATATATATTCTACAGATTAGTCAAAATTTAGCAATGAAACAAAACTGTTTTAAATGAAATTAAATTTTAAATAAAATAATAATCATTACAAATAATTTATATTCGGTTAATAGTCGCATTTTTATAAATTTGAAATAACAAAATAATTACTTTACAAATTGAAATTATAACTCAAAATTAATTACTACTCTTACAATATAGTTGTTATATTAAGAATTACAATTTTATTTAGTAAAATTGTTAATGGATTAAGTAAAGAAAATGTTAGAAAATAATTTTTATAATGTTATATTTTTAATGCAGGGAAAATTTGTCTTTTATAAACAATCAACCACATAAAAACATTTATTTCAGTCGTAATATTTTACCATTTAAAACTTTTCGCCTGAAAAATGCTTAAATATCTTTAATTATTCTTATATATAAGCCAAGGGTTTATGTTAAATACATTTATCAAATTAATCCGTTTTTATGAAAAATTGTCACAGAAAATATAAAGAAACCATTTGCACGTACGTTCTTTTTAACTTAAAACGAAAATAATCTAAAATAATCTAATGCATTCATTTGAATGAAGGTAAAAACAAAAATTAAACAAGATTGTAATCTTCCATTTAATTCTTGCAACAACTTAAAGGCATTAAAATTTGGAAAGGAAATTTTACCTTTTAAACTTAACTTTCTATTAATATCAGTTTTCTAGACTTTAAAAATTTTGTTTTACATGATTTATTTTACTTTTTAATTAACTAAATTGTACTGTAAATGCTAGTTTGTGTATAATTGTTAAAAACATTTTAAAAAATAGGTCATCTGAAGCTAATTCACTTTAAATATCTTACTATATTTCTTTAAATTTGATAAACAATGTTTTTATAGAATGATTTTACTTACATTAATTTAAAATAAAATGTTCTTTCTTTGCAGAATAAAAAATAGATCCCCCTTTAAATTCTTAATTCTCACGTCACAGAATTTTAAAACAAATCTCAGAGGAAAGAATAAATGAAATTAAATTAGCATCTAACTACATTCTGGCTTCTCTTTTGTTCTCTAAAGTATCGAGAGATCAAGATAAAAAGAATTCTTAATTTTAGAGAGTAAATTCCACAAAGATATAATAATAAAGTGAAAATCAGTGTTTAATCCCAAAGCACGTTTGGAAAAGAATATAAAAGAATATTCAAATTACTTAAAGGAAAACTAAGAATATCGTTGGATAATTTGCTATGAATATTTCATGAAGGTCTAGAAAGAAAACGTTTAAAGAATCATTTTTATATGATCAGGGTAATATAAGAAAGCCGAATTGTTGTTATGACTAGAATTACCATTCAAATGGCATCATTCTGACGATAAAGGGATGTAGGGAGAAAACAAATGGTTTAAAACGCAGTCATGGATGTTAAGAAATGTAATAAAACATAAAGAATATTAAACGAAGCACAAACCTACAAAAAAGATGTGATCAAGCACTAATATATGTATCAGTGTGGTTGCATATCAATTGCAAATTTACCTCGTCACAAATAATGCAATTTCTAGAATTTTATGATTTAAGTTTGTTAAAATTAATCCGTTACATTTCTTTATAGTTATAACTTTGAATACTTCATCAAGTTCTGAATTGTAAATTTTTACGAATTATTTTTTTAATCAGGGTAATATTATGATATTTCAAAATCTATTTTGGCTTGCATACAGATGCCCTATTTATTTCCATAAAAAGGATATAAAAGTAAAGCAAGTAATTTAAGGTGTCACATTATTGTGAATAAATTTTAGTGTTTGTATTTGTTTCCGTTGATAATACGCATTAAAACACTTATTACAGGTTTATAAAAATTTTGACCGAATTTTAAGAAGTAATTAAATTTTATACATTTGTAAAATAGTCAGTCTTATTTGATTTCAATGAAAAGTGTAGACAAATTACTAAAATATATTTTCATATCATATAACCTACCATATAACGTTATTTGGAAACTATATACTAACCCACAGACTAAAATCTGATGATCATAAAACATCATTTATTATATCTCATTAGTAACAAAAAAATTGCATCATTGAAGAAGTGGTCTCGAAGAATTTGCTCTTCGGAGTGATGAATTCATATATTCATAGTTGGCTTGGCAGTATTAAATTCTCCTCAGCTATATTCCATCCAAGTACACATGATTTGTATATTTATTTATTTATTACGTCACATAGAAAGAATAGTACTTGCAAGATACATGTAATCTATCAATATAAAAACTACGGTTCACAATAATTATGTAGCCCATATTGTTTTCCAGGAATACTGGGGAAGGATAAACTTATGCAGTAAGAATAATCAATAATGTTGAAGTCAGGTCACATTGAAGATAAGTACAATTTTGAGAAAAATTATCTTTGTGGGGGAGTTTATAAAAAGACATATTTGCCAGTCAACTGCAAACAAAATAATAAAACGAAAAACACTTAGCTGGAACAGAGGTGTATCCAGATCCAGACAGATAGAATTGATCCAAGAAACAAGAAAGTTAATGTATTTTACTATTAGCACTAATGTTTTAGAGCCTTCTTTAGTTGTAGGTGTCTTCAAGTTATTACTTATTTATATTAAAGTTTAATTTTGAGATTGTAAACTAGTTGTGTAACTTCTAGCAGTACAAGTTTTAGTTTCATAACTCTGGAAAAGTGGACTTGTTCCAGTAAAATTAATTTTAAATATTTTAACTAATATTTAATTTTGAAAATATCACCTAGTCATGTTACTTCCAGAAGTAAATGCTTTAATTTAAAAACTCCGATTTAAATGAATAATTGGTGTTTCCTTATATATTTGTAGGCTCCGATATTTAAAAAGATAATTATTCTTTTCTTCAGGTGATCCTTAAAATGTAAAATATTATTTTTTGTTGTCCTTAGGATGTCATCATAGTTTTACATTTCACACATAATTTTTTCACCTTTTGACACCTCTTTGTCATCATTACATTACAACACTCTGCCTTCTTCAAACTGCTGGTTCCATTTAACTCCGATTACCTAAAAAATTGAAAATTATAGCTGTGAATTACAACATAGTGAATATAAGGGTTAATTAACAATGATATTAAACATAGATATACACTCAAGAGCTAAAACATTATGACCACCTGACAATAACGGGTTGGCCCACCTTTGTCGCGCAACATAGCTTCAATCCGCCTTGGCATGGATGCCACAAGTCCTTGGTAGATGGCTGGTGCCAGATAGTACCACGTGTTTACGGTTACGCAACTTTTAGATATTGCGAATTGGTGGTCTTTGAACTTTGAGCTGTCGTCCCATGGCATTCCACATGTGTTCTATCGGATTGAGATCCGGTTCTTTAGGCGGCGAGGACACTAACTGAAATTAAGCATCATGTTCCTGAAACAACACCAAAACAATTTTAGCTTTGTGAGACGGGGAGTGGTTCTGTTAGAACATTCCAATTCCAGCTGGAAAAACAGAGGCCATGTATGAGTGCGCAATGATATTCAGATACCCTGTAGGATTCAAAATTTGCTCTAACACAACCACGGGTCCAGAGAGAACGTCTCCCAAAGCAAAATACCACCACCACTGGCCTGTGTATGACCTACTGTACATTGAGGGAGCAAATGATTATCTGGAAGACTGCATATCCTGACACGGCCATCGGCGTAATGAATGACAAACCGTGATTCATCTGACCAGGCAACAGTCTCCCACTGATCCAAGGAACAGTCGCGATGTTCCCGAGCCCAGCGTAGGCGCAATTGTCGATGACACTTTGTCAGCAAAGGCACACGAGTGGAACGTTTGCTACGTAGTCCCATATCCAACAGTGTCCGGTGAACAGAGTGCTCTAAGACTATTCTACTTGGCCCTGCATTGTATTGGATTCCCAGCCGAGCCACTGTCTAGCTCCGGTTTTGCTTCGCCATGCGAGACACTCTCCGAAGACATCTTTGTTTGATAGCATGTGCACGTCCAACATCATATGGTCTACTCCTGGTTTCACCAATATCCATCAGCTTTGCATAAGGACTAACAACTGTAGATCGCGAACAACCAACGAGTCGTGTAGTTTCGAAAATACGTGTTCAGAGTATTCGAGCCATTACAATCTGCCCTCTATCAAAATCACTTAGATCCACAGTCTTTCCCATCAAACACAGAAATAAATGGAAGAATAATTCTTCAGACTCTCACCAGCAATTAAATACCACTTTCACCTAATCACTTGCCTTCCACGTTATCCAGGCGGATTCATTGTAAAATGTAGGAGTCATATATATATATATATATATATATATATATATATATATATATATATATATATATATATATATATATATATATATATATATATATATATATATATATATATATATATATATATATATATATATATATATACCCCATTGTATTCTTTAAAATCTTTTGCCCAGCATTTAATTATCTTAATCAAACGCTTGTTCGTAAAATTCTTTTGATACATATCCCAAAGCTTTCCTTCCTATAGATGTAACACATCTGTCACATCAACGCTTTTTCTATCTGCCGCCGAAAATGGCTCTTTTTTTCTGATCTTAAAAGTTTAATTCACTGACTGAGTGTTTCGTCCCTTGGGGTAATTATTTCTGTTTTCTCTCTTACGTACACCTCTGTTTGTTTAGAGTGTTTTTTTTCTTTCTTGTTGTCTGTCATTGACTATAAAAGATGTCCGTTTTAAGCAGCTCTAAAATAAAGTTTTAATCAGACTTTTGCCGTTCTCTTCAATGTAGCCCGACTGCATCGTTATTTCTGCTAGCTGATTAGGTTTCTCCTCTCACAGTAGACCAGGCAAGTAAAAATAATCTGGGCTGTAATATCTAAGAGTTTTATAATTCCTAGATTTCATATATATGGGACGTGATTGTGAGTTTCTGTGTGTCAGTGTGTGTGTAAACCAAATAAAACTAATACGCTGTCAAATAAATTTTTTGCGTACATTGCGTCTACTTGACTGGGTTACTCGTCAAGAAAAATCTAAGCAGCTAACCTAATTAAGTAAACAGTCGTGATAGTATGAAAATCCGAAAAATAACTTTATATTAGAGCTATAAAAAGTTTCAGAGTCAATTGTAGATAAGTGAATGATCAAAAAATTTGTGTGGATTACAGGGTTGGAGCCCATAGAGAGACGCGGAGAGGAATTATTTTCCAGAGGAAGTAGTTTAGTTATCGTTCTCAACAGTAAAAATGAATATTATAAAGAGTAACCCATTTTATTCAAACAGCTGGAAAATGTATCGAATTTGCAGAAAATTAGCATGCAATGCACAGCTAGTTTTGGAAGACAGAGACTCCTTTGGATAAAATATTTCGTGGTTGGGAAAAATATATTACTAGTTTAGAGAGATGTTTTAAGTATAATAATTTTGATATAATACACACACATACTCATCCCCTCACACACAAACACACACACACACACACACACACACACACATATATATATATATATATATATATATATATATATATATATATATATATATATATATATATATATATATATATATATATATATATATATATATATATATTTATATTTATTTATTTATTTTTAATTCTGTATATTTTAACGATGTGAATCCAAAAATTGTGAAATATCTTGAAATAAAATTATAAAATGGACCGTTTTGATATAACATTAAGGAAAATAATTGTTTTAAAAATACTTGACGCCCCTACGCGTACAGTCATCACAAACGTAATTAGTTTAAAATAAAATTCTCTCATCGCTGTACTTTATCCTGTGCAGATATTCGATCTTGGGACTTATCGTACTGAAGCCCACTGTTCTGACCGCTGCGATACAGATAGTTTGGCAAGCAAGGGTTTTTTCACTTCTGGAATTATAATTGTAAAACATTTTCTTTCGGATCAAATTGTGAATCTAAAACATTATCGATTCAATTTAATTACATTCTCAAAATTTCAACAATATCAGTCTAGCCGTGTAGGAGAAGTTATATTTCAAACACACGGGAAGAAGAATTTTATATATAAAGATATATCCTGTTTTGAACAATACGCGAAAACACAAAATTCTAAATAATTTTACCCTTATTTGTGCCATAGATTTCTTTATTTTATAAATGTATTGATCCAATGAAAATGTGTATTTATTTACATATAGTTATAATTCATATTCATAATTTTGTTTAAAACTCAAAGAAAAATTATACATTATAGGAGAGTTGATTTTTATCCTTTGTTTCTGAAATATACTGCAGGAGTTTTATTTAATAGCTAACACAGTAAATAAAAGACATTCAACAGTGGAAAATGAGATCACCCAGACTACAAATACAAAAATCATTTGTCCATATAATAACATTGAGGGTAATATTAAAGACTGTATGTTAACAGAGAAAAAAAGGAAGAAACATTCCAAAGTAAAACAGAACTGTATTTATGTCTTGCAAACTTAAAAAAAAGAGAACAAAAGGTAAATAGAAGGCAATATTACATTTAGTTTTATTATTTGTAGAGATAAGAAATACAAAGTTTGCTGAAAGGATATTTTGTCAGCAAAATAAATTATCTTGTCAATCACTTGAATTCCGTGTCTGAGCGGAAGATTTAATGGTTTTGGTTAACTTCTTTATACCGTTTAATGGAAGTTATTCTTAATCCTTTCTTCTTCTAAAGCATTTCCGCTGCTCAGAAAGCAGTGTCGTGTTCTTCTAAAGACAGGAAGTTGGGTTTACTTGACTTTTTGTTGTGTTTCAAAAAGGGACCTGTTATCTGAAAGTATTTAGAAGTAGATAAGCAAATTAATTGCTACTCTTTAAGGAAATCATGAGCTGAATACTGTATATCATTTTAAATATTTTGTTTAATTCTTTTCATTATTCTACTTACAAGTATACTAAAAACTTTCTGGATTTATTACATACTTTAGAATGCTGTAAAAAAAGAGATGTTTATCAATTTGTTGATGTAAGAAAATTAATGTTCCTGATATTTTAAGATTAATGATATCTGTGACAAGGTAATTTTAAATCGTATAGAAACATTCCTATGTAAATATGAAAAACTATATATTGTTAATGAATTTAAATATATAATATCTTTTAAAAGTAATGATTAGCATATATCTCATTTACTTGTGTGTTACACGTACTTATCATTCAGAAATTTATGGCAAAACCACAAGATACGCGTTATAGACGAATACATTTTACTGATTATTTTAATCACACATTATTCCTATGAATTAAGAGTATTTAATATTAAAATAAAAAATTAAATATTCTACGTAAATGAGACATTGCCACATATAAATTTCATTAATATTTCACATTTATTAAAAGACAATGCAAGCTATCTAATTCCAATTTTAACTATTTAAAATTATCAACTCTGATCCGAACTTTCTTTTAGAAACACGAGTCCATTATCTACTACTACCTATTAGGCTTGTCGCTGTTTGACTGCTGGTATAGGTAATCAGATTTAATCTATATCTTACTTGTAACTTTTCATAAAACACACATTCGTATTAGGACAAAAATGATAAAGGAATTAAAAATTCATTGCATAACATCATATAAAAGAGTCTGTGGTGTACAGACTCATGGTCATTTCCTATTAACGGACACTCTTCAACGACCTCCTATAAATGCGAGAATCATGAAGGTTTTCGTTAACATCACAGTCATATTTAGAAAAACATTGAAATAGCGTGGAATTACATTACGTCTTTGTAACCATGAATTTAAAACTAGGAATATGACTTGCATATCAAAGTTTTAAAACGTGCTGTAGGGGAAATATAAATTTTCTCCATTTCAAATATATAATTCGCTTTATGCATTAAATTCGATAATATTCTTCTTTTTAATAAGAATATTGTTATCTGAAAGTATTTTGAAGTAGATAAGCAAATTAATTGCTACTATTTAAGAGACTGATGAGCTGAATACTATATAGTATTTTAAATATTTTGATTAATTATTTTCATTATTCTGCTTACAAGTATACTAAAAACATTCTATATTTATTACTTACTTCAGAATGCTGTAAAAAATGAGATTTTTATCAAATTGTTGATGTAAAAAGATTAATGTGTTAGATATTATAAGATATTAATCTTATAATATCTGTGACAAGAAAATTTTAAATCCTATAGAAATATTCCTATGTAAATATGAAATACTAAATATTGTTAATGATTTTAAATAAATAATATATTTGAAACGTAAGGACTAGCGCATATCGTATTTACTTGTGTGTTACACGTGCTTATCATTTAGAGATCAACCCAAGATACGCATTATAGACTGATTATTATTATATGCATTATTTTACTGTTTATTTTAATCACATATTTTACCTATAAATTAAGAGTAAGATTAAAATAAAAAAAGTAAAAATCTTACTTAAAGTAAACTTTGCCAAATATAAATTTCATTACTATTCCACATTTATTAAAAGATATGCAAGCAAACTAATTCTAATTTTAGCTATTTATAATTATTAATTCTGATCCGAACATCCTTTTTGAAACTACGAATCCTTTACCTACTGCCTGTTAGACTTTTCCTTGTTTGACTGCTGATTTAGGTAATCCGATCTTTTCTATATCTTACTCAAAACTTTTCATGAAACACAAATTCCTTTTAGGACAAAAATGATAAAGGAAATAGAATTCAATGCATAACATCATGTAAAAGAGTCTTTGGTGTACAGACTCATGGTCATTTCCTAGTAACGGACACTCCTCAACTACCTTCGATAATTGCGAGAATCATGAAGGTTTTCTTTACAGTAGAGTCATATTTAGAATGATATCGAAATAGCGTTGAATTACGTTATGTCTGTGTAACCATGAATTTAAAACTAGGAAAATAACCTGCATATCAAAGTTTAATAACGTGATGTAGGAGAAATATAAATTTCTCCATTTCAAATATAGAGGTCGATTTATTCATTATTAAATTTTATAATATCCTTCCTTTTAATAATAAACCTGATATCTGAAAGTATTTAGAAGTAGATAAGAAAATTTATTGCTATTCTTTAAGAGACTCATGAGCTGAATTCTATATAGTATTTTAAATATTTTGATTAATTCTTTTCATTATTCTGCTTAGAAGTGTACTTAAAACTTTCTAGATTAATTACATACTTCAGAATGCTGTAAAAACCGAGATGTTTATAGATGTTTATCCAATTGTTGACGTAAGAAAATTAATATTTCATATATTTTAAGATTAATGGTATCTTTGACGAGGTAATTTTAAATACTATAGAAACATTCCTATGTAAATATGAAATACTAAATATTGTTAATTATTTTAAATAGGTAATATCTTCGAAACGTAACGACTAGAACATATCGTATTTACTTGTGTGTTACACGTGCGTATCATTCAGAAATTTATGGCAAAACATCAAGATACGAATTATAGACGGATTATTAATGTATGCATTATTTTACGAATTATTTTAAACTCATATTATACTTATAAATTAAGAGTAAGATTAAAATAAAAAAGTAAAAATTTTACTTAAAGTAAACATTGTCAAATATAAATTTCATTACTATTCCACATTTATTAAAAGATATGCAAGGATTCTAATTCCAATTTTAGCAATTTAAAATTATTAACTCTGATCCGAACTTTCTTTTAGAAACTCGAGTCCTTTAACTACTGCCTATTAGAATTTTCCCTGTTTGACTGCTGATTTAGGTAATCGGATCTTTTCTATATCTTACTCAAAACTTTTAATAATACTCACATTCCTTTTAGAACAAAAATGATAAAGGAAATAGAATTCAGGGCATAACATCATGTAAAAGAGTCTGTGGTGTACAGACTCATGGTCTTTTTCTAGAAACTGACACTCCTCAACGACTTTCGATAAAGGCGAGAATCATGAAGGTTTTCGTTAACAGTAGAGTTATATATAGAATGATATCGAAATAGCGTAGAATTGCATTAGTCTATGTAAGAATGAATTTAAAACTAAGAAAATGACTTGCATATCAAATTTTAAAATCGTGCTGTAGGAGAAATATAAATTTTCTCCACTTCAAATATAGAGTTTGCTTTATGCATTATTAAATTCGATAATATTCTTCTTTTTAATAAGAAACATGTTATCTAAAAGAATTTAGAAGTAGATAAGGAAATTAATTGCTACTCTTTAAAGAAATCATAAGCTGAATACTATATAGCATTTTAAATATTTTGTTTAATTCTTTTCATTATTCTACTTACAAGTATACTAAATCTTTCTAGATTTATTACATACTTAAGAATGCTGTAAAAAAACGAGATTTTTATTCAATTGTTGATGCAAGAAGATTAATGTGTTAGATATTATAAGATTAATGATATCCGTGACAAGGAAATTTTAAATACTATAGAAACATTCCTATGTAAATATGAAATACTAAATATTGTTAATGATTTTAAATAAATAATATCTTTGAAAAGTAATGACTAGCACATTTCGTATTTACTTGTGTGTTACACTTGCTTATCATTCAGATATTTATTGCAAAACCCCAATATACGTATTAGAGACGAATATATTTTACTGATTATTTTAATCACATATTACACCTATGAATTAAGAGTATTTAAAATTAAAATATAAAAATAAAAGTTTTACATAACGAAAACATTGCAGCATCTAAATTTCATTACTTTTCCCCATTTATTAAAAGACACTGCAAACAATCTAATTCTAATTTGAACTATTTAAAATTATTAACCCTGATTCAAACTTTCTTTTAGAACCACGATTCCGTTACCAACTGCTTATAACACTTCTCGCTGTTTGTCTGCTGATTTAGGTAATCATATCTTTTTTATATCTTACTTGTAAGTTTTCATGAAACATGCATTCATTTTACAATAAATATGATAAAGGAAATAAAATTCATCGCATAAAATCATGTAAAAGAATCTGTAGTGTTCAGACTCATGATCATTTCCTGTACCGGACACTATTCAAATGACCTCGGATAACCTAGAGAATCATGAATATATTCGTTAACAGTACAGTCATATTTAGAATGGCATAAAAATAGCGTGGAGTTACATTGTGTATGGGCAACAGTGAATTTAAATCTTGGAAAAAGACTTGCATGTAAAAGTTTCAAAACTCGCTGTAGGCGAAATATAAATTTTCACTATTCCAAATATAGCTTTCAGGTTATGCATTATTTTATCCGATAATATCATTCTTTTTAATAAGATCTGGGTATTTTAGAGATTTTTAAACACTTATAATACTGAAAATATTTTATTTAATTTATTAATCTAATTTTTATGAGGCAATGTTAATACATTCCTCATAGGAAGGTAGCTACATTGCCATATGGAGGCTCTACAGTTGGGAACTATTAATAATAATTTATAATGGTAGGGAACACAATGCTAATAAATAATAATGAGGTAAGATGCATGACATTTCATTGTGTTTTTACTTTGTTCCTATCGTAAGCTAATGCCAGGAAGTGTTTAATAATTTTTTCCTTAAGGTATAGACCGTAGAAACAAATATAAACACTATTACGTGACTGCATAACTTCATACAAAAATGTATCATCGTTCACTACAGAGAGCTATGGATTTATTTTCCGTTGCATACGGAATATTCGACTTCTCAGTAATATTCAATCAACCTACTGTTTCATGTTATCATAGAAATTGTGAGGTAACTTTAGATAATTTTCTATTACATCATTTACTGATCATTCATACGCCAACAATAACACTTTCTTTTACAGTTAAACCATTGTATATATTATACATACAAACCAAAAGCCGGAGACACGCTGAAGACAGGGCAGGGTTGTTTCTTCATATATATGAAGTTGTTTATGTGAATAGTAGTTGTATTCGCTTATGAAAACATAAAACCGCAACTGTGATTTTTTCTTTTCTTTTCTTATTTTTTTAAATAAATGAAGGCTAAAGGTAAAAAAATAACAATTTTAATATCTGTCAAAAATAACAATGAACTATATTTATTCGTTTACACTAAATACAACAAGCTTCAGGGTTCATTAATTATATACACGCACACACACACATAAATGTAATATATCAAAATTATTAAAATTTAATATTTCCTTAAAAACCTCCTCTCTTCTATTTTAATTCCTTAAAATATTTTTCCAGCCTCTAAATGTTTTAATCAAAAGAGCGTCCTCGACTTAAAATTCTATCTATACAGTTACCAAAGCTTTCTGAATTATACCTGCGAATTTTTGCTATTCAACACATTTTCCATCTGTCGCAGGCAAATGGCTCAGAGTTTTCTTGATCTTAATACTTAAATTCACTAAATAAGTTCCTTGCCCGTTGGGAAAATTATATCTGTCCTCGCTCTTGAAAGCAAATCTGTTCGAGCAGAGTGATTATTGTTTATTTCCTTTGTCTGCTATTTACTAGTAAAGATGTCCATTTTAGCAACTCTAAAATAAAGTTTTAATTAAATTTGTGCCGGTATCTTTCAATGGCCCGACTGCATCTTTATTACTGTAAGCAGATTAGGTTTCTCCTTGCCCAGTAGCCCGGGCAAGTAAAAATAATAGGGGCTATAATACACAGTAATATATATATATATATATATTATATATATATATATATATATATATATATATATATATATATATATATATATATATATATATATATATATATATATATATATATATATATATATATATATATATATATATATATATATATATATATATATATATATATATATATATATATATATATATATATATATATATATATATATATATATATATATATATATATATATATATATATATATATATATATATATATATATATATATATAATATATATATATATATATATATATATATATATATATATATATATATATATATATATATATATATATATATATATATAATATATATATATATATATATATATATATATATATATATATATATATATATATATATATATATATATATATATATATATATATATATATATATATATATATATATATATATATATATATATATATATATATATATATATATATATATATATATATATGGTTATAGCGAATATTTTTAGGAAACACTATTAAACTAATGTTATGTTAAATGTTAAGTGAAATAAAACAGTGAATTAAAAATCTTTTAACTTTTTGAAAAAAAATTAAAATTTTCCAAGCAAAGAGGAAAAACAATAAGTAGGTATCAACGTGAGAATTTAAGGTATATTAGGTTTTAAATCTCTCCTTTCGTATTTTTATCACTGAACAAAATTTACCCTCGTAATTTCAGGAAAGAAAGTTTAATCATATAATTATATATACACAAAGAATGAAAATTCTGTGACATAGGCCATATGGAAGTTTCCCCTCAGAATGAATATTATTTTGCATAACTGATTATTTATAAAAGTGAGTTTTGTTTGAATAAGTAACACTGTATTTTAAAATATTGACCTCGTTTCGCACTGTATATATGAAAAATCAGGTAGCATTGAGCATATAATTTAACAAATCATTTAATATACGGTCGCGAAAGGACAATATATTGCACTATATAATTAGAGATTTAGCAGGAATTGAGGCAATCGCCCCAAATGAATATAAAATATATATATTTTTTATTCACAAAATAAGCTAAAAGACAAAAAAATAATACCGTTGAAAGATTTTCTATTCTCTATCAGTTAAAAGAAGTAAGTTGCTACTTCTAAACATGTTTTATTCAATTTTTATATGTCGTGCATATAGTTTTATTTCGAAGCAAAAAATAAATGTTTTCATCCTAAAAACTTCTATATGAAATGTCGTTCCCAATTTACCATTTCACGAAATGTTTTTCCATGTGTAAAAAGTTGTTCACTCAATATTTTAAAGATTTGTATATCATATAGAGCATATTTTTCTGGGAAATATATATAAGCTGGTTGGTATTAACTGAATGCAGTAAATAATATGAAAGTTATATGAAAGCAAATTAAAAGAGTTCTAAGTTATTATTTATATCATTATACATTTGTTTTAATTATTTATTCACTATAAAACATAAATATATATAATAAGAACTTTAATTATTTTTAATTCAAAATTTCTTTTTTATTAAATATTTGAATCATTACAGAGACAATTTTAAGTGTCATAGTCGTTAAAATTTTGTTAGATATATGTTTTGTTTAAAATAAATATTATGTAGATTTTTCTAAATCATTGAAACATAAAATCTGTTTCTTTTAAGCTTAAAATTGCAGTATAGAATTTGTCTACAGGGAAACATTAATTTATTATTATTTTGCTGTTTATACTGTCTTTAAGTACATTCAGCATTCATCAAACATAAAAATGAAAAAAATTTAAAGTCTATTACATTATCGTATGTAAATATAATGGACCTCAAGTATTTAATATAAAGCTCATTTTAAGCAATTAACATTAATTGCCTATGAAAATAATTAATATTATAATAATAAATGTATTTATATATTACAATTTACCGGTGGCAACGTATTAATTTTTCTCGCATATCCATAAAAAGTTATAAATTTCCGATTTTACATAAACATAAGTTATAATATCAGGTATCTATTCTAATCTATATTAACAAAACATTTATTTATGTAAAATAATACATTTTAAGAATTAAAAAATTCCGAAGCTTTATAGTATTCATCCAATGTTGTACTGAAAAACATATACAAATTTATATTATAATATATATATATATATATTTATAAATATATATATATATATATATATATATATATATTATAT
>CM063511.1:101889848-101904848 GCA_032207245.1 Pardosa pseudoannulata | reverse complement strand
ATCCACCATATTTATCAAACCTGGCACCATTACACTTCAACTTTCTTTGTTCTTTGCAATATTATTTATATTTCATAACATTTTTTTTTGATAAGGGTATCTAATTTTATTAAAAAATTTTCCAAAATACATTCCTCCTTTTTTTCAGTGCAGAAGCTTGAATTTGAATGAAAGGTGACAAAATTTGATCAGATGAAATGGATTCAATATTGTTTAATGGATATTACATTTCCAGTGAAAAAATTTTGCTTTTCTATCAGACAGAAAAAAATCTTAACTACTCCTTGACCAGTGTTTTAAACCAAATTACGACGAATTTATTCTGTGCTAGTGGTTTTGAATGAAAGACTTAAAATAAAATCTCTTTCAAAAAAATTGATGAATGAAATTATTGTAATGACGTCCTTTTAAACAGGTGACCAAAAAATAATTCTACTTCTAGACCAGTATGTTAAGTAAAATTATGACATATTTATTATAAAATTGAAGGAGAAGCCCATTAAAAAGAATTGAAAAATCAAATTTTTGTAACATTCTCTTTTCAAACAGAACGAGGTTTCTATAATCATTATACCATGGTGTTTAAGAACTATGAACTGTTTTAGTCATTTTTCACTTATATATGTTTAAAAAAAGTATTATATCAAAAATTATTTATGAAAACTACCTGCTACTGATATGCTTCTTTTTATTAAGTCAACATATATTTTATTTCTAAAAAATATAGATTAAAATAAAATTCTTGGTAAATATTACTTACACTCATAAAATTATTATGAAATGTTTTCTGGAAAACTGAATTATTGTAAAGCTTAAAATAGTCATTTTATTATTCTATTAAAACTATTTTGGATAAAACAGTATGTATTAATATATCCTAGCTGATAACAAGTTGTATTACACACCAATTTAGGGACCATATTCAACTGGCAGCCAATGCACCAATGCAACATGTGTGTTGGTAAATAAAATAATTTTCCACGTTATCATGATTACTAATTATTATACTTATTATTATTATTTAATAATGGTTATTATTATAATAATAATTGTCGTAGTAAAAAGTAGACTTATAAATATATAGGCTAATATAATGTAACAGCATATAGCATTAATTTTATCACGAAGCAAAAAGCTCCCTGCAAATAATTACTAAAAAGTTCTTTTGAATTACTAAATAGTTTGTTAAATTAAAAATTAAAGTTCTTTTACAAGGCCTAAATTCGTCTGTAATATAGTGTTTCCTTTTTACTGAATAATTTCAATATTATTCAGTAAAAATTCAGTAAATTATTATTCTATTAAAACTATTTTGGATAAAACAGTATGTATTAATATATCCTAGCTGATAACAAGTTGTATTACACACCAATTTAGGGACCATATTCAACCGGCATCCAAACTACATCCTGGCAGCCAATGCACCAATGGAACATGTGTGCTGGTAGAGTGCTTAAAATAATGATACATGTTATTATTATTACTAATTATTATACTTATTATTATTAAAATAATAATTGTCGTAGTAAAAAGTAGACTTATAAATATATAGGATGATATAATGTAACAGCATATAGCATTAATTTTATCAAGAAGCAAAAAGCTCCCTGCAAATAATTACTAAAAAATTCTTTTGAATTACTAAATAGTTTGCTAAATTAAAAATTAAAGCTCTCTTACAAGGCTTAAAATCGTCTCTAATTTAGTGTTTCCTCTTTACTGAATAATTTCAAGTAAAATATCAGGCATCTTATCGTACCGAAGAATTCAAAGGCATCTAATATAAAATAAAAATATTTTCTCCAATAAAATTATTCTGAGATCTTTTTTAGTTACCGTTAAATTGTAAGAGAACCGCAAGATCTATTAATGAAGAAAATGATCTAATTTGAATTTTCTTTAGCAATTAGTTTGAGTTCAAAAGCTAAAAATACCTTTTAAAGTTTCTTATTTAAATTCACTTCGCCATTTAGCATTATGAATATTTCATGAGCATCTTGAATGTATTAAAGCGAGTCATGTTGTTAAAAGAATCCCAATTAAAACTTTAAAGACTTTGCTGGAAGCAACATGCATGTTATTCCACTTCCTTCGGTAAAAAGCGTAGTGAACTTTTAAAGAATTCCCAGCAAATTTAGAGAAAAAAAAGATTTTTCTTTGTAAAGACACTAAGGTTATTTTTTCTTGTGTAGTAGCTTAGTTTGAGTTTATAGAAAATAAGGTAAAGGACTTAGTATTAAATGCTTTTAGTTATATTAAAAATATTTTGGTTTTGGACTTTCTACCTTTTACATAGTTTATCATTTCATAGATAACATATTTATTTTTTATTTCAGTTTTATGGTTGAATTATTTAGTTTTGATTTGTTATTTAATAAAATCAATGTTGTCAACCAAAATAAAAAGTACGGAAGTCGTTTAAATTCAATTTAATATTAATAACTAAGCAATAATTTACATAGTTGTAAAAAAGAATGTGTATAAAATTAAATTACATCATTATATAAATTATAAACAGAAAAACGTGTAGATATTTTCTTATTGTTAAGTATGTTAAAATATCAACAAATAAATAAATAAATGATAAATGATAAACAAGAAAATAAATAAATGATAAATAATAAGTTTTAAACACAAAAACATGTTGAAATTTTCCTATTTTTAAGTATATTAAAATATCAACAAATAAATAGATAAATGATAAATTGAATCTGTGTTGTAAAATTTTTCTTTGTGTCTTTAAAAGATTTTTCTTTGTAAAGCCACTATGGTTATTTTTTCTTGTGAAGTAGCTTAGTTTGAGTTTATAGAAAATGAGGTAAAGGACTTAGTATTAAATGCTTTTATTTATATTAAAAATATTTTTTTTGGACTTTCTACCTTTTACATAGTTCATTATTTCATAGATAACATCTTTATTTATTATTTCAGTTTTATGGTTGAATTATTTGGTTTTCATTTATTATTTAATAAAATCAATGTTGTTAGTCAAAATAAGAAGTACGGAAGTCGTTTAAATTCAATTTGATATTAACAATTAATCAATAATTTACATAGTTGTTCAAAAAGAATGTGTATAAAAGTAAATTACATCATTATATAAATTATAAACAGAAAAACGTGCTGATATTTTCCTATTGTTAAGTATGTTAAAATATCCACAAATAGTTAAATAAATGATAAATGATAAACAAATAAATAAATAAATGATAAATGATAAAGAAGAAAATAAATAAATGATAAATAATAAATTTTAAACACAAAAACGTGTTGAAATTTTCCTGTTTTTAAATATATTAAAATATCAACAAATAAATAGATAAATGATAAATTCAATCTGTGTTGTAAAATTTTTCTTTGTGTATTTAAAAGATTTTTCTTTGTAAAGACATTAAGGTTATTTTTTCTTGTGTAGTAGCTTAGTTTGAGTTTATAGAAAATAAGGTAAAGGATTTTGTATTAAATGCTTTTATATTAAAAATATTTTGTTTTTGGACTTTCTACCTTTTACATAGTTTATCATTTCATATATAACATATTTATTTTTTATTTCAGTTTTATGGTTGAATTATTTAGTTTTGATTTGTTATTTAATAAAATCAATGTTGTCAACCAAAATAAGAAGTACAGAAGTCGTTTAAATTCAATTTAATATTAATAACTAAGCAATAATTTACATAGTTGTAAAAAAGAATGTGTATAAAAGTAAATTACATCATCATATACTTTGTAAACAGAAAAACCTGTTGATACTTTCCTATTGTTAAGTATGTTAAAATATCAACAAATAAATAAATAAATGATAAATGATAAATGATAAACAAATAAATAAAAAAATGGTAAATGATAAAAAATAAATACTAAAAGATAAATGATAAATGATAAATGACAAATAAATAAATGATAAATGATAAACAAATAAATAAATAAATGATAAATGATAAACAAGAAAATAAATAAATGATAAATAATAAGTTTTAAACACAAAAACATGTTGAAATTTTCCTATTTTTAAGTATATTAAAATATCAACAAATAAATAGATAAATGATAAATTCAATCTGTGTTGTAAAATAAAGATAAATTAAAGTAAATAGCAGTATTACTTAAATTTAAAAAATACATTTATATTACTGTAAAAAATAGTGTTACGTTTGGCTAGTGTTTGAGAAAGAAATTAAAACTCATTAAGAAACTCATGGAAAATAGGTCTTGACTAAATGATTTTATACAATTAAATAAATGCCCAAGGAATACAACTGAAATCAACTTATCATTTGTAGATATCGCAGTCTGCTCTCAGTCGGCTTCGGCCCTAAAAAACAATATGGCGAAGAAGCTGTTCACTTTCTACTCTTCTGGTAACAACCTTGTCCACTCGAAAAATCCGACTGCCTCGAGGAGAAAAAAACAGGGGTTCCCTCCAGAACGGCGGGGGGGGGGCGTCAAAATCCCCCAAACGAACTGACACCTCTATTGGCTAGGAGAAGTCCGAAGTTTCTGTGCAGTTCAACCCGGCATGTCCCCAACGAAGACCCAAGAGGATGGGTAAAAAGATCTGAACCAAATGTAACTTATTGTTACAATTACTTTAGGGTTCAAGAAGAAAAGAAATTGCATTATTTATTTACTTTCTCGAGCATTTGTAGAAAATGTTAGTAATATTCTCAAATATGTTTATATAGTTGTTGAGAGTTGGAAATGGGAGGAAATGTATGTGTTTTGGTGAATGAGGTAAAGAAATCTTATTAGCAGATTAAAAGAAACAGTGTATACTTTCACACAATGTTTCGCATATATAGTGTTAATTAAAGTTAGAAGTTAACAATCGTAGATCTCTCTAACTGAGATGGTTAATGCAAATAAATGAATTTTGGCGAATTCATGGAAACAATTTTAGGACGTCATTTTCATTTTGAAGATAACTCCTATACAATGTAATTTATATTTGTCAATGAAAAAATTCAATTTTCTCTGATATACGAGGCTTAAAATGAGTGAGATATTTCGTTATCGTCCTGTTGCTAGAAAAGCTACGGATTTAGGTTTGCAAATACTAGTACGTTACACGTGAATGGAAAATGTGAAGAGAAATTATATTCTGCGTATAACTTCCATTTAAGATCAGGGTTAGCTATTTTGGGGAGTCAGAAAACATTGACCACTTGTGTGTTGACCACGATTTATTAAATCTAACTACTGTTTGGAAATATATCTTCATCTTGGGAGCACATGGATACTAATATTAGATAAATATAATACTTGAGTTTGGATATAATAAACAGACATACATCACACAGATTTCTATATAACTGGAACACTCAATGACACTTACGGAGGTATTGAGACATGTATTGAATTAGTTATTTCCTATTTCTGGAAAATATATAATCGAAATAGAGATCATTTAGTAAATTATTATTAATTAGTGAATTTAGTGATAATTTAGTATATCCACCGGATGTACTGTATAGCCATACCTAAAACTCGATACCATATACAGTATACATAATCTAAGGCACATATCAAAGGAGAAACATAATTTATAATTCAATATGTAGTCCAAGAAAGATGCAAGAAGTTTTTTGTTTCTGCTACTGTATGTTTTTGCATGTTAAAACCACACATGTAAATGGTAAATGTATATTCTCAAGAAATGAAAGGTTTAGAGTTATTAAAGTGTTGCTTTATATCTTAAGAATAAAAATTTTCCTCTGTCCATTTCATTTTTCATTCAATCTTGATATTCCTATTTTAGATTTTACAGTATAAAATATATTCACGAAAGATCCCAATAGTACATTGATACTTATCATTCATATCAACCTATAACACAAAAACCTTTGAGAAAACTTAGAGAAAATCTAAATTAATCTGTTTTAAATTTTAATAATTATGAAAGGAACAGATGATTATTGAAATAATATTTATAGTTGAGATATCAATGTTTCAACGTTAAGCATATTTTTATTGCTTAAAAGCAATTAAATTTCAACATTTATAGAGTATTAAAAATGTGAAAATTCCCTTGATAATTATCTACTAAATATTTAATGTGATTGTTTAGATCAGGTTCGAAGACTGAATAAAATGCTCTTTCAAACACATTTATCACTTTTTCTGTTGATCAGAGGGATGCAGTATAATTGCACGTTTGATTGTAGAATACGTTTTATGAATTATAAATTCTTATGACTGAAAATTTTTGAAGCAGATGTAGGTAGATATAGGATTTATAATGATAAGATATTCTTGTGGATAAAGCATACCAAATATACTACAATTTTTAATAGCAAAACGCATTCTAGAATATGGAAAAAATCAATTAATTCACATTATACTGAGTTTTATTATTTTATTTTTCCTTTTAACGTACAAAACTTATCTTCAGATAAAAATAGAAAGTTAAATTTTAATGATATTTCAAATCCTGTTTATATTTCTCTATTCTTTAAAACCTTTTCAGAATGTTTGACTAATTAAATAAGTTTGACGGTTGAAAGTTAAGTAAATTTTCATTTTTAACTCTTTATAAAAATTAAAAATATCAAATTTTGCTGCTTTTGAGAATTTCCTGCCAATTTTTAAGGATGACAAACTTTGATATTTTAAAGAATTTATCAAACTTTTTCAATCTGTCAAAATTAATTTAATTTCTCAAAATTACGTCTAAAAATATATAATGCTCCAAATGCTCTATATTTGTTTTATTTTTCTACATTCATTCTGTAATTCATGCTTACTTTTGATTTTTTAGTCTTAAAATGTATGATTATTCTATGAAAAAAAAAACATAAATCTATCAGGGTCTTTTACGCTTTAAGGTTTAATTTAAAATGCAACTATAAAGTTTTTAGTAAGACTATTTATCGACTGTTTTAATTTGATTATGAAAGGTTACAACTTTTCATATGGGATTTGAGTACATGAACTAAGGACAACAGCAACTGGTTGAAAGTTGTGCAAAGTGTATTTGCAGAATCAGCCATAGGATATCCAAAAACGTTGCAAAAATCATATAGGAAATGAGGGAGGGGTTAGAGGACATCGTAAGAATCAATAATTTAATAGAAATACATGGTGGGAAATGTTTGATGTAAGTTGTAGTCGTGATGAAAGATGGGAAAATAAATATAAGAGATTAATTTGAAAAAATATTGCACATAATGAATAGAAATATCTCACTAAGAGCATCTCTGAAAGCTGACCGTTTGTATGCAAATCCATGTTGTTTGTTCGCTGCCTATCGGTGCTAAATATAACAGAACTGTAAACTGTGTCAAATCCTATCAGGATTTCAACGTTTCCGTGATGGAATTGGTTGGTATTATCCTATGCCTCTTAGAATCATGGAAACATTAGAAGTACTTTCAGCTATATGCTCGCCTGAAAAACTTGTTTCATTAAACATACGAAATAGATAGCAAACTAATCTAAATATAATAAATAATATAAAACTGTCACCTTCCATCAAAAATAAATCGAGTTAATTCCATAATATCTTATTAATTTAAATCGCAATTAAAGTGGCAAATTTCTTAACAGTAATAGATCGGCTGGACCCGATTTTATCAAAGACTAACTTCTTAAAGTTAGTAAACCTGAGCTGATTAAGGCCATACATGCTGTAGTTTGCAGAGTGTAGACAACAGAGCAGCTGCCCATTGAATGGGATGAGGGCTCTATTTGTCCCATTTTTAACAAAGGTGACAGAACAGACTGCTGCAACTATAGCGGAATAACTCTTTTGAACACTATCTTTAAAATGTTTTGAAACATCCTGTACAATAGACTATTACCCCATGTTGATAAGGTCATTGGAAATTACCAATGTGGCTTTCTTAGGGGTAGGTCAACTACTGACCAAATGCACGCCTTGAGACAGATATTGGAGATAGCTAAAGTATTTAATATCTATACATGCTACCTCTTTATAGATTTTAAAGCTGCATATGCCAGCATTATTCACCGAAACTTTATGAAGCAAGAAAGAAATTCAATATTACAACTAAATTAATTCATCAAACAAAAACTACACTTGAGAGAGTAAAGTATTGAAGTTAGGGAACTATTCGTCTGAAGTCTTTTATACTGAAAGAGTATTACGACAGGGCGATGCCCTATCTTGCCTTTTATTCAATCTATCCTTAGAAAAGGCTATCAGAGCATATGGTATAACAACTAGAGGAACCATTTACCAGAAGATTTTACAAACCTTGGCATTTGCTGATGACATTGCCTTGGTTGCTAGATCCAGAAATTATATTATAGAAGCTTTTAATTTATTAGAAGCTGAGGCTAGTAAATTAGGCTTAAAAATAAACGAAGATAAAACAAAATTTACGGAAACATCTCAGAGTACAACTAATCTAAAGTCATTTACAGTGGGAAGCTACACCTTTGAAATAGTTTCACAGTTCAAATATCTTGGAACAACCATCACCACTAATAATGACTTAAACTTATAGATAAACAACAGGATCGCCATGTCAAATAAATGCTATCATGGCCTCAAAACCCAATTAAAATCTCGATTTATAAGTTGAAAAATGAAAGTTAACATCTACAATTCTACTCTATGGAAGGGAATGCTGGGCAATAACCTAATTGCATGAAAATAAATTGCTGACTTTTGAACAGAAAATCTTAAGAAAAATATTTGGTGCCGTTCAAGAGAATACTTTTTGGAAATCCTTATTTAATTTTGAAATTTATAAAAAATATAAGCAACCTGATGTTGTTAAAGTCATAAAAATCAATAGACTGTGATGGCTTGGACGCCTATTCTGACTCGATGACATAAACCCAGCAAAACAGCTCACTTTCACTAATCCCATGGGGCAGAGGAAACGAGGAAGACCACCAATTAGGTGGCTTGACTCAGTAGAGAGGGACTTAACTACTATCAAAAAGGGAAACTGAGGGAGTCTTGCAGCAGATATGAACCGCTGTAAAAACTGCTTGGGACAGCCTTGGCCTGTAACAGGATTTAATGCTTTAGAAAAAGAAGAAGGATTTCATAAGGAATCTTTCAACGCTTTTATTTGTCAGATTTGCCAAAATATAAGATTGTTACAGAATAATAAAGCAACCCAAAGCAAAACATTATATTCAAACTAGAATTATTAAAATTAAATAAAAACTAATTTACAATTTTATGAAACTCTTACAAAATCTTTGTATGGTGTCACGAAATATCTGAACACCAAATTTATTTTCTATTGATTGTTTGGTCAAAACTATATCCATCTACATTATCCATTTACATCAATCTACATCAAGCATATTAAGTATTTTATATATATATATATATATATATATATGTTACAGTTATATGTCCAAAATAACATTTAAGATAAGTGTCAGAATACAAATACCTGACCCGTTAACCTGACCAACTAAAATACCTGAACCGTTAAATTATATATGGTAAAATCTAATAAAATATTTAAGTATTATCAGAATTAATAAGTACTATCGTATAAGAATCACATTAGAGCAGTTGTACATTAAAAAAAAAAGATGGAACTCACGACAAAAAAAAATTGAAAAATAAAATAAAATAAAACATCCTGACGTTTAGTTTGAAGGTAATCTACGTAGAGTTTAATATAAATTAAAGATTTATTCCAACGAATACACTTTGAAAGTGATGTCTAGAAACTATGTGCTTTGCAAGACATCGGAATGTATTTCTCCCGGCCAGAAAGACACAAAAGAAACCAAATTTTCAAAGGAACTTGCTACTCTCTGTTCCTTCAAGTATCGAAAGAAAGAAAAAATTGACAACATGATTAAGTTGGGGGAAGTTCTTGAAATTACTCGCGAAACAAGTGAACCATTTAATGGAAAATTTATTCGCGTAAACCAACGTAATGGTTAAAAAAAAACCCTTTCATTTAAGATAAGGGAAGTATTTATATATTACAAACGGTTGGGGAAACAGAAATTGTTTATAGCGGCTTTCTTTTTATCACATTTTAACTTTAAGTAATTATGAAGTAAAACAAGTCTGTAACAAATTTAGAAGCCAGTAAAAAAGCTGTTAAATTTTATGAGTATAATTTTGTCTGTTTTTAAAATTTAATTATGTTTCAAAGTGGAATTTTAAAAAAATTTAGGGCTGAAACGCTTTCAATTTTTTTTATTTAACTAACATGATTTATTAAATCTGAATTTATTGACTATTACGTTTCTAGGATTACTTTTAATTATACATATATGTATAAACGAAATTGCTTTTCCTAATTTTGTTTTTCGTATCATATGTATAAAATAATATTATTGTTATAGCTTTGCGCCATATAAATTTGCATTGTGGTAATTTCAAATAAAATATGATGCAAAAGCAACTTTTAAATTTTGTTTATCTTCATTTCAGGTTTTACCTGTAACAGTAAACTAAACAATGTTTCAGCTTTTACTTTTGTTACTGAATCTCTTCCGTTTCATATGTATTTTTTATTAGAGTTTCTTTCTTTTACTACCTTTAAAACGTAATTAATGTATCCTTATGTTCATAAATATAATATAAGTTAAAATTTCATAAAAAATAAGTTTAGAGTTTTCAATGATGTTTTTAAATGAGTAAATAAAACACTTATTGCTCTATTTCATAAATAATGTGTTGTTCCTAATTTAACGACTATTATCATTTTAATAAGACAAAATCTATTGATTATTATATGAAGTAAATGAGAGCTAAGATGTTTTAATATTATATCATTTTCTCCTAGTGAGTAATGTTTACATTAAAATTGTCTAAAATACAAATTAAATTTACGGGAACATTAAAACCTTGTTGAATTAGGAAAGCTAGAAGTTTAAATTTTTTTTTTCATTTTCATATTTGATATTCTTTTGAAGGTATAGATTTAGTAACAACTATAGAAGATTTGTCATTTCGTAGATTAAAAAATATGTTTTTTCCAAATAGATTAACAACAAATAGATTTGTTCATCAAATCTATTTATTGATCAAATATTGTTAATCTATTAAAATTGTTAATCAATAGATTAACGACATTTTGGATGTATTGGAATTCAGTAATAAAAATTATATTATTGTCCATCCGATTATTACACAAGTCTAGAAAAATAAACAAATTTGTTAATTTGAGTAAACATTGTAGTATATAGAACAAAATATTTTAAGCTGCAATTTATTAAAATTAATTATTTTTACTTTAATTTCAAATCTTTTTATGCTTTCCTTTTTCATTACATTTTATATATAGCAACAAAAGTTAAAAATATATAGTAAGAGTTCAGCATTATATTTATGATATCCAATAAAAATCTCAACTAAGAGAAGCATGAAATATTCTATTTTTATATTTTTACGTTAATACCTTTACTTAGTAACGTAATTAATGTATCCTTATGTTCATATAAATAACATAAGTTTAAATTTCATAAAATATAATGTAAGTTTGGAGTTTCCAATGATGTTTTTAAATGAGTAAATAAAACACTTATTGTTCTATTACATAAATAATGTGCTGTTCCTAATATTGTGCTGTTCCTAATTTATTATCATTTTTAATAAGAGAAAAATCTATTGATTATTATATGAAGTAAATGAGAGCTAAGATGTTTTAATATAATATCATTTTCTCCTAGTGACATTAAAATTTAGTTTACATTAAAATTGTCACAAATACAAATAAAATTTACGTGAAAATTAAAACCTTGTTGAATTAGAAAAGCTAGAAGTTTAAATTTTTTTTCATTTTCATATTTGATATCGTTTTGAAAGTATAGATTTAGTAACAACTATAGAAGAGTTGTCATTTCATAGATTAAAAAATATGTTTTTTCCAAATAGATTAACAACAAAGAGATTTTTTCATCAAATTTATTGATAAAATATTGTTAATCTATTAAAATTGTTAATGAATAGATTAACAATTTAATAGATTAACAATATTTTGGATGTATTGGAATTCAGTATTGAAAATTACATTATTTTCCATCCGATTATTACACAATTCTAGAAAAATAGACAAATTTGTTAATTTGAATAAGCATTGTAGTATATAGAACAAAATATTTTAAGCTGCAATTTATTAAAATTAATTATTTCTACTTTAATTCTAATTTAATTTTCCTTTTTCATTACATTTTATATATAGCAACAAGAGTTAAAAATAAATAGTAAGAGTTCAGCACAATATGTATGATATCCAATAAAAAATCTCAAATATGAGACTCATGTAATATTCGATTTTTATATTTTGAAATATATAAGGAACCCATATCTTATGAGTTATATGTTAAAATTTATTGCTAGTCATAAAAACGGCTGTTGACTATGATAACTAGTTTCAAGCTTACTATAATTTAGAATTTTCGGTTCAGCTTCATCCTTGCATACATGTATCATCTTTGCAGAGTAATGACTTCCAATTGCAATTAAGTGCTTAAAAGATGTGAGATGCCGTAAATTTAACGTCACTAGTAATGTATTGACTTCCGTAAATGGTGTAACCATTAAGAACTAATCATTTTAACTTAAGTAGAATAACTATTAAAATAGTTATACATTTTTCGCATTTCGTAACCCTTATCCTAAACGTCCACAAAAAAAATAATAATATTAAACGATAATTTTCTGTAGTAAGTATTTCATTACCTTCACTTTTAAAACTCAATTACTATTTAGGAGGTTTTTCAAAAAATGTACTTAATTACGTAAAAGCATAAGCATTCTTTTTATGAATTCAATCAACAAAACAATAAAAAATATATTTTAATAATAATATAGCAAATATGTACATAAAGATGAAATTCATCTCCAATGTATAAAAAGTTGAACTATTACTTAGATCATTTCAGAAATTTAAATTAAAAAAAGTGTCTGATTAATAAATATTTAAAAACTAGTATTTGTTTTGTTATGATATGTATATGTGTTAAAATATTAATTTGTTAATTAATTTCCACCTTAAAATGAAACTGTAATAAAAAATCTATAAATTGATTTCTAACATACACTTTTTCTTAGAAATTATATAATTATTTTAATCCAATAATATAATTAAGAATCTAATCTAATGCTATAATTTAATATAATAAAGGAATTTCTATTATCACTCGATTTGTCCCATCCATCGATTTTGTATAAACTGAAATCTGTGTGGTTCAATTGTCAAAATGAGTTTGTTAAAATCATGCAAAATTAACATAGTATTAGTTACAAGATTTCGTTAATATATATTTAATTATAATTGTTTATATATATAATTTTAATAAATGTTTGGTCTGTAATTCGTGTTGATCTTTCGTTTACAGCAATATAAAATAAATTAGCATGATATTTATTAAACTCGAAACGCGATATAACCGTATAAGAGGCTTATTTTGCAAAATATTCAAGTTTCAAAATTTTTAAAGAAGCAGTCTTTCTATAGACGCGAAGATAAATAATCTGTAATAAAATTGATTTATTGTATTTATTGTCAACGAAATCTACATGCATACTAATACTGGCGTTTGTGATTCAGTTTCTCACTTGTTAATATAAATCAGCTATGTACAAATAATTTTCACTGTGATGAAGAATTTTCTACACATAGACATTACACACTATTCAATTTTATTGAAGCATTGCAATTTTAAAAGTAGTAAGCTGCATAACATAATATGCAAAGTTATCAGAAAATAAATAATGGATTTTTATAAATATTATATTTTTTCAACATTTAATACGTTTCCCTGGAAAAATAGCAAAAAAACTAGGTAAAATAATGTTAAGTATTGAGTTCAATTAAAAACTACTAATGAAAATGAAGAGCAGATGAATACATGTTGTTATTGTTTATAACAGTTTGTTAAGCAACATATAGTTTATCCCTAGTTAAATACTATTATATATTTCGAATTAAAACAATAAAAATAGTGAAGTTTTATTTTGAGTACATATGAAGAAACAAAAAGCTTAAACATGTATTTTTTATATTGTTATTAAATTTTCACTCCCAGTATTTCCTTAAAACATTTAATATCATATTATTGTTTACAGTAAAGATTTACAATATCAATATCTGAGTTGTCAATTTGAATATTATTTCTTTTAAAATATATTATAATTTTAGTCAAAGTTAAGTTCTAGTCCCCCCCCCGAAATAACTAAAATTCCATTTAAAACCTATTACATTATTTTTCATTTTTAGAAATAATTTTCCAGTCTATTTTGTAAAAATATAATCGAAATTTTAAACTAAACTTTTAAAGAAATTTTTAAAGAAATTTAAAAATCCCACTTATTTAAAGGTAAAATATTTTATAGTCATATTTTTATATGATTCTATTTTGACAAATTCTTTAAATTTAACACAACTTTCATATCTAATGCATATTAAGTAAATGAAAGAAATATATTTTTGTACGAAATTTACATTTTAATTAGTACAATGTTGACATTTTTTGAAAGAAACGTTAGAAATTTTATTGTTTGTCGTAAAAATGTCTGATGATAATGATAACTAATTTCGTTTATTTATAAAGTTTTTAGGCTCTACAGATATTTATATATATATATATATATATATATATATATATATATATATATATATATATATATATATATATATATATATTATATATATATATATATATATATATATATATATATATATATATATATATATATATATATATATACATATATATATATATATATATATATATATATATATATATATATATATATATATATATATATACATATATATATACATATATATATATATATATATATATATATATATATATATATATATATATATATATATATATATATATATATATATATATATATATATATATATATATATATATATATATATATATATATATATATATACATATATATATATATACATATATATATATATACATATATATATATATATACATATATATATATACATATATATATATATATATATATATATATATATATATATATATATATATATATATATATATATATATATA
>CM063511.1:101864848-101884848 GCA_032207245.1 Pardosa pseudoannulata | reverse complement strand
TTGCATGATACGATAAAAAATTAGCAAAATTGATTGCATAAAAATAGTTTTATTTTTAATAATTTCTGTTATTTTAAATAAATATACATACAATCATAAGACGTTTTTATTGATGTAAGTTACATTACACTAACAATAAAAAAACAGCTACATTTATTCTTTACATTTTAAAATAATATTTTAATACATTTCTTCAGCATTTAAAATTTTTCTTTGAAGAGGAATAAATAATCTTTTAGTTAATGTTTTTATATTGATTATCAGAACTTAATAAGAGTTTTATAAATTGTGTTATTTTAGAAACATTTTCAGTTTTGAATCACGATCCAGATATTGTCAGATATATCCAGTTATTAACGCAAACACATTACATGGCTGGGGCACCTTATTAGATATGAAGATTCTAACCCAACTAAACTAGTGACCTTTTCAAAAATTGAAGGCAAGCGAAAAAGAGAAAGATCCCCCAACCCCCAGGTGGATAGATTCTGTAGAGAGGGATTTAAGAGAACTGAGTGTCCATCGTTGGAAATCTATTTTCTTTAATATAGTCAGGTGGAGGAAGATCATGGAGACGGCCTTGGCCTGAAACAGGCTGTAGTGCTGAAAAAAACTAAAAGAAGAAGAACAATAAAAAATCAGCTAAATTTATTCTTTACATTTTCAAATAATTATTTTAGTATATTTAGTATACTTCATCAGTATTTAAAATTTTTCTTTGAAGAGGAGTGAACAAACTTTTAGCTAATATTTTTATATTAACTTTTCAGAATTTAATAATAATTTATAAATTGTGTTACTTTAGAAATGTTTTCAGTTATCAATTACCTTCTACAAAATGATAAAACATGGCCATTCTTTATTTATCGTAAAATGGAATGGAAATGTTCGTTTGTATATGGAAAATGAAAATTTATTTCTAGAATTATATATAAAAAAACCTAAGAATTATTATAAGTATTCATTTACCACAGAAGTTAATAGGTTAGTACTTAAATTAATCTAAGAGTTAATTTAAGATTAACACTTTAACTTATTTGGTCATATGTATCACTTTGGACAGTCAGTACTTTAATTGATTTGAGGCTATATATAAAGAGCTTCGAATCGTATTATGTTTCGTTCCGAAATTACATTACACTAATAATAAAAAACGGCTAAAATTATTCTTTAAATTTTCAAATAATTATTTTAGTATATTTCAGCAACATTTAAAAATTTTCTTTGAAGCGGAATGAACAAACCTTTAGTTAATATTTTTATATTTCTTATCAGAACTTAATTAGAATTTATAAACTGTGCTACTTTAGAAATGTTTTTAGCCATCAGTCACAATGTACAAAATGATAAAACAATGCCATTCTTTATTTATCTTAAAATTAGCAATGGTAATGTTCGTTTGTAAATGGAATAATATAAAATATCTAGAATATAAAAAAACCCTAAGAATTATTATAAGTATTCATGTACCAGAGAAGTTAACATGTTAATACTTAAATTAATCTAAGAGTTAATTTAAGAGTAACACTTTAACTTCTTTCGTCATATGTATCACTTTGGACAGTCAGTACTTTAACTGATTCGGGGCTATATATCGGGGAGCTTCGAATCTTAATATGTTTCGTTCCGATTTTACAAGTCGTTCCGAAATTACATTATATTAACAATAAAAATACGACTAAATTTATTCTTTACATTTTCAAATAATTATTTTAGTATATTTAGTATACTTCATCAGTATTTAAAATTTTTCTTTGAAGAGGAGTGAACAAACTTTTAGCTAATATTTTTATATTAACTTTTCAGAATTTAATAATAATTTATAAATTGTGTTACTTTAGAAATGTTTTAGCCATCAGTCACAATGTACAAAATGATAAAACAATGCCATTCTTTATTTATCGTAAAAAAGCAATGGAAATGTTCATTTATAAATGGAAAATGAAAATTAATTTCTAGAATATAAAAAAAAACCCAAAATCAGCTAAACTTATTCTTTACATTTTCAAATAATTATTTTAGTATATTTCATCAGCATTTAAAAACTTTCTTTGAAGAGGAGTGAACAAACTTTTAGCTAATATTTTTATATTAACTTTTCAGAATTTAATAATAATTTATAAATTGTATTAATTTAGAAATATTTTCAGTTTTCAATTACCTTCTACGAAATAATAAAACATGGCCATTCTTTATTTATCGTAAAATGGAATGGAAATGTTCGTTTGTATATGGAAAATGAAAATTTATTTCTAGAATTAAAAAAAACCTAAGAATTATTATAAGTATTCATTTACCACAGAAGTTAATAGGTTAGTACTTAAATTAATCTAAGAGTTAATTTAAGATTAACACTTTAACTTATTTGGTCATATGTATCACTTTGGACAGTCAGTACTTTAACTGATTTGCGGCTATATATCAAGAGCTTCGAATCGTATTATGTTTCGTTCCGAAATTACATTACACTAATAATAAAAAAACGGCTAAAATTATTCTTTAAATTTTCAAATAATTATTTTAGTATATTTCAGCAACATTTAAAATTTTTCTTTGAAGAGGAGTGAACAAACTTTTAGCTAATATTTTTATATTAACTTTTCAGAATTTAATAATAATTTATAAATTGTGTTACTTTAGAAATGTTTTAGCCATCAGTCACAATGTACAAAATGATAAAACAATGCCATTCTTTATTTATCTTAAAATTAGCAATGGTAATGTTCGTTTGTAAATGGAATAATATAAAATATCTAGAATATAAAAAAAACCCTAAGAATTATTATAAGTATTCATGTACCAGAGAAGTTAACATGTTAATACTTAAATTAATCTAAGAGTTAATTTAAGAGTAACACTTTAACTTCTTTCGTCATATGTATCACTTTGGACAGTCAGTACTTTAACTGATTCGGGGCTATATATCGGGGAGCTTCGAATCTTAATATGTTTCGTTCCGATTTTACAAGTCGTTCCGAAATTACATTATATTAACAATAAAAATACGACTAAATTTATTCTTTACATTTTCAAATAATTATTTTAGTATATTTAGTATACTTCATCAGTATTTAAAATTTTTCTTTGAAGAGGAGTGAACAAACTTTTAGCTAATATTTTTATATTAACTTTTCAGAATTTAATAATAATTTATAAATTGTGTTACTTTAGAAATGTTTTAGCCATCAGTCACAATGTACAAAATGATAAAACAATGCCATTCTTTATTTATCGTAAAAAAGCAATGGAAATGTTCATTTATAAATGGAAAATGAAAATTAATTTCTAGAATATATATATAAAAAAACCTAAGAATTATTATAAGTATTCATTTGCCACTGAAGTTAAGAGGTTAATACTGAAATTAATCTAAGAGTTAATTTAAGATTAACACTTTAACTTATTTGGTCATATGTATCACTTTGGACAGTCAGTACTTTAACTGATTTGCGGCTATATATCAAGAGCTTCGAATCGTATTGTGTTTTGTTCCGAAATTACATTACACTAACAATAAAAACCCTAAAATTATTCTTTAAATTTTCAAATAATTATTTTTGTATATTTCATCAACATTTAAAAATTTTCTTTGAAGAGGAATGAACAAACCTTTAGTTAATATTTTTATATTTCTTATCAGAACTTAATTAGAATTTATAACTGTGCTAATTTCGAAATGTTTTCAGTTTTCAATCACCTTCTACAAAATGATAAAACAATGCCATTCTTTATTTATCGTAAAAAAGCAATGGAAATGTTCATTTATAAATGGAAAATGAAAATTAATTTCTAGAATATATATATAAAAAAACCTAAGAATTATTATAAGTATTCAATTGCCACTGAAGTTAAGAGGTTAATACTGAAATTAATCTAAGAGTTAATTTAAGATTAACACTTTAACTTATTTGGTCATATGTATCACTTTGGACAGTCAGTACTTTAACTGATTTGCGGCTATATATCAAGAGCTTCGAATCGTAATATGTTTCTTTCCGATTTTAGAATTCGTTCCAAAAATACATTACACTAATAATAAAGAAACGGCTAAAATTATTCTTTACGTTTTCAAATAATTATTTTACTATATTTCATCAGCATTTAAAAACTTTCTTTGAAGAGAAATGAACAAACTTTTAGTTAATATTTTTATATTGGTTATTAGAACTTAGTTAGATATTATAAACTGTGTTACATAAGAAATGTTAGAAATGTTTTCAATTTTCAATTACCTTCTACGAAATAATAAAACATGGCCATTCTTTATTTATCGTAAAATGGAATGGAAATGTTCGTTTGTATATGGAAAATGAAAATTTATTTCTAGAATTAAAAAAAACAAACCTAAGAATTATTATAAGTATTCATTTACCACAGAAGTTAATAGGTTAGTACTTAAATTAATCTAAGAGTTAATTTTAACCCTTGCCTGTTTTGCCCGTACACCGTACGGGCGTGGTTACTGTGCCTTTAATGATTTGCCCGTACGGCGTACGGGCAATCTGATTTCTTTGTCGTTCTCACTGTTTTGGATGTATCTTTTATTTTTTAAGGTTACATTAGTCGTAGAGATGTCCACAAGATGTTTTCGAAGTGTATTCTGTTTCGTTTGAAAGATCGGACGTTTTTAGAGGTTTTGCATTTCACCGGGAGTTTTTTTCTTTGAGGTTTTGGTTTGATTTTGGCTTCAGGTTTTGGGAGACTGACCGAGAGAAAATTTATAGAGGTAATTCCCTCTATAGATAAAAAAACTAAGACCTACAAACAATTGCTATATGTTTTCACTGAAGAAAAATGACAACAGCAAATGAATTCGAAAAGAAACTAGGTATTTTTGTTATAGTGACTACGCTTCTGACCCTCTTTCAAGATTTATCTCACTAAATCTGATCTTTGAAAAAACAGATTAAAAAAATTATTTGTAGCATTTGCATTCGAAAATAATTGTGTAGTAATTGCAATCGAAAATATTTGTTATGTGCATAACTGTAAACGCCACTTCCCTGTCTAGTGTACATGAGTCAGAAAAGAAAATATAATTTCCTGTAAATAAGTTGTTATAAATGCTTACAATAATTAGAAATAATACTTTTAATAATATTTTACAGATCTCAAATGTAAAACTGACAAAAGTATGAATTAAAAAAACTTGACATTTTTCGGATCGAATTCGGGAAGAAAATGAAACTGTTAAGGGGCTAAGATTAACACTTTAACTTCTTCGGTCATATTTACCACTTTGGACAGTCAGTACTTTAACTGACTTGCGACTATATATACAGAGCTTCGAATCGTATTATATGTTTCTTTCCGATTTTCTTTCCGGATTAACTACAAAAAATATATCGGTTCAGTTTCGGTTTTTCGCATTCTGATCAATTTTAAATGAATATTTTTATTATATTAACATCCGTATTTGTACTAAAATATAATTCTATCATACACAAATATGTAATTCTGCGAAATTTGAAAATAATTTTTTTGATTGGTACCCTATGTGAATTTATACAATTAACAAGCATGTAGACCACGAACAGAGAATGGTGATCTTTGTCATTGTTATCCATTATCAAAATCGCATTTGACAACTGAAAATTCATCTGAATTAGATCAGCTTTCGACAAGTAGTGCTAAAGAGAAACATAAAAGTACTAGGGAATATCAAAACAGGGAATAGAGAAACAAAGTACGTGTAATTATGATATTGATATAGTTGACGTTAAATTAGAAAATATTGATAAGTTGGTAGCTGTAACAAAATAATTGTAGATATATCTAACTGAAATGAACTTATATTTTTTCTGTTCAGTTCCGCTTTCGGTTCCGACTAAAATAACGTATTTTTAGTATTCTCGGTTTGGTTCTGTTCGAAGCCCTGTATATATTAACCTTCTTTCAGAGTGTTTCTAAGTAAATAGAAATACCTGCATGTAAGTAAGAACCTTAACTTATACATTTGTTGTCCAATTAGATATATCGTTTACAAATTACTAGCCATTTAATGCACAGACTGATCAAAGAATACATATATGCTCGTGGTAATTAAGGTGCTAATATAAATCATAGTATATTTTATTTATAAAAAAGTTTTGCAAATCTTCATTTGCGAAAGAAGTAAATGGAAATTTAGGAATCTTCAAACTTATATATTTGGGACCTGATATTCATACACTAAAATTTAGAAACGCATTGTATATTTATGTGATTTCTTGTAAATGAATGTATATATGTATATATGTAATATATCAATTATTGCACTTTCATATCACTTAAAAATTCTCCTCTTTCTCATTCTTATTTCTTCAAATCTATTTTCCCAGCCACAAAATACCTTAATTAAATGAGTGTCTGCGACTTATAACCCATTCTTCCAGCCCCTTTCCCAAATCTTTCTATGCAATAAATGTAAAATTTCTGTCCACTCTCCTAATTTACCAGCTGTCCTTGGTTCACTTTACAATGATTTAAATTCCTTTTCCCCGTTGAGAGCGCTGAATAAGCCTGTATCACTAATTCTGAAAGATTTCTCTGAAATATTTTATTCAAACTAGCCTATAGCCCGTCATATGACGCAATTAGTAAAATTTTTAATTTTCCATAACTGTACAGTACTCTATAAGGCACGTAAATAAGGGTTTGTTTTTAGACTGAAAAATATCTGGTACACACTCAATAGTTTTTTTATATTCATACTCCTCTAATATGCCCCAATACTGTGAATGCAATTTAGAAACACTTTGAATTTATTTAGAAAGATAATTCAAAGTTTTCTTCACTACGTCGAATTTTTTTTAAGTTCTTCCCCATTTTTTTTCAACAGTAATTAATGGAAGTAAAGGTATGAAACTCTCCTTTCCACTACACCCTGGAGGTAGATATAATTTATTCTTAATGCTGGTGATAAAATTTTTATTGCTATAAAAATTAATCGATGATTAAATTTAAAATTCCCACATAAGTACCTAAACTATTATTTAAGCCCAATATAAAATAAAATTATTCTAAATTCAGTGATATTATTATTCTAAATTCAGTGATAAAACGTATGAAAATAGTGTAGACGATATTTAAGTAATTTAAAATAAGAAATGATTAGATGAGATGGTTAAAGAAATGACGCCATAATCTAAATTTTACCTATTTATTACGTGATAAATTGATAAATTTATTCGCCTGTTCTTAACCGGGGAAAATGGGGCTTGAAATAATGGTATTAAATGCTAGAAAAGGGGGGGGAGGGATGTATTTCAAACATTGCTAATTCTAACTCATCAAGACCGAACAATGGCCGAATGGTTAAGGTGCTGACCTTCGGAACCGGGGTGTGTGTGTTCGAATCTCTGTATGGCATGGATGTTCGTAGCAGTTCGGAATCGGCTTTAAGCAGTAGGTCCTGGCCTCATTAGCCGTTATGTATCAAAAAGTAGACCGTAGCACTCCAAAACCAAACCAATCTAATCCATCAAGGACCCATTGTGGATGCCTCTATGCTTTCCAGGAACAAACGGTACAGACAGACAAATAACTTTGGATATTATTACATAGGGGAAGTCGTTCTCTTAACTCAATAAAAGTTTAAATTCTGTTCCGTACTCTTCAATGTGCCAAGAATATTTACTTAATAGTCTAGCTGCCTAGGCTTCTCCTTGCCAGGAGCTCGAAGAAGTAAAAATTATAGAGGCTACAATTTTTATTACAACATGCTTAATTAATCTGTGAAAGTTCACATATATATAATCCTATTTTCCCTTGTGCTAGATTCCACAATATGAATATGATATTGTATTTCATTCACTTTCATTAAAAACATGTAACTGTACATGATTTTTGTAAAACGTATACAAGTGTAAATAATTTTACAAAATTAAGAACACTCTGTATATTTATCAAATGTTAAATAAACATCAATAATTAAGAAAACAATAAAAAATTTAGAAAGAATGGATTGTTTCAAATATTTGATGGTATATATATTCTTTGTGTGAATACAGAGGATAATAAGTAAAATTTCAGACTGAAGAAAGTGATTAACTGATTAATTTTACTGCATTGTCATAATGAAAGTTGAAGGAATAAAACTCCGTACAAGCAGATTTATCTAATTAAAGCACTCATGCATGTAGTTTCTGTAAATATCTTTTTAATATTAATTCCCATACATTGAAAGTGTGACTCATATCTCTCGCTAATTTCTCTCACTATATTTAATTAACAAAAACTTTTAAGAAGCAAAAAAATTCGGTTGGATGAGTCGCATTGTACGCTAAATGCTGTAACTGGTTGTTTTTTCTACGGCATCTTGTTTCAGATATGACAGAAATACTTTTCTTCACAACTGGAAGTAGTCTAGCAAGAGAAGAAATGTTTCAAATCACAAAGCATGAAATTGCTTTGGCAATGTTCCATTTTCTAATCGGGAACTTGCATTAAAACAATTTTGCTCAAGTAAACTTTTGGATCACTTATTTTTATACTTACTACATTAGGGTGCATGACTGTAACAGTAATCTTATAGCGGACTATCTCGTTTAATTCTTTTCATACGTATTAGCATCATTCTGAAAGAAAGCCCTAAAACATAAAGACAAACTCTCTAAAAACAACCTTTTACTAAACTTAATGAATTGAACAGACTCAAAATTTTTTTTTCTGTGTTTAATGATAAGGTTTAATCGGGATTACTTATTTAAGTCTGCGAGATCAAAATTTAGTTAGAAACGAATTATTTAAAACATTCTTTACTTTTTAGTTCTTAATTTGCCTTAAATCGGGAAAAATATTATTATTATTGTGCATTTGTAACTTGTTTCATAATATATGGCATGTAAAAGTGAAACAGATGATAAGCTTATATAATTTTTAATACCATATTTCTACATGTTTTCTGTTATTATGGTTTCTTTAGGAAGATCAATAATAAGTATCTTACAGTTACATAACTAAACATAAATAGATCAAAACATTTAACTAAACAGAATATAACGTTTACAGAATATTTTCGATAATTCTACTAATTGTCTTACAATTTTTAAAGAATTTAAACTTCTGGCCATTTTTTTCTTCAGAAAATAATATAAAATCTTTATCAGCACACGTCTCGGTTAATATAATTAAGATAAAATCAATAATTTAATTTAGAAATTTTCAGTAAAATTTTTGAGATCCAGATATTTGATACAGGATAAACTTTTCAAGTCTTCAACAATTTTTCATGAGTGCTCAAAGTAAGTCTTTTCAATATCAATGCATTTTGTAGTTAATTTTCCAAACTTCTAAATCTCAGTTTATCAATTTCTGCAAAATATACTTTTATAGTCTCTTTAGACTCATTTTCGGAATGAAGTTTAAAGCCAGCTAAATAATTCTGTAAATGAAAAGATAAACAACAACCACACACAGACAGATCAGGAAAATAGGGTGGATGTCAAACGATTTTATTATGTTTTTTGCTGCCTGTTATACGACTGTAAATCTTCCGGCAGGAGAATTGCAGTGTGATTTTGAAGGGGAATCATGAACTATCTTAAATTAACCTGTTGAAAAATTTCTGGAAGATACTTAGTTGTGTACTGGTTAGACAAGACATTTTTGGTCTCTATAGATTGATCATTCTTGTCATTTCTGTACTTCTGAAGAAATCAACATACAATACTTCTTACCCTCATCGTTGACTTTTCTATGTTTTGTAAATCGACTCTCTCGTCTTAGACCTATAAATTACCTTCATAACTTGATGGAACAAAATAATTTATAAATATATGTATTGGCAAAAATTTAAAATGCATCATTTAGATTGATCTTTAATTTGACAATTTGGAATATTTTAATTGCTTCGTTCACAGATGAACGGATTTGGTTACCACGAAATGATTTATGTAACACACATAAGGGTAAAAATTCAATAAGGGCTATCATCTCATTCCTTCAGTGTTTCTGATATCCTTAACTCGCATTCTAATTTGAAATGTGCAAGCAATTTGTTTATAAAAATATTGGTATCATTCTCTATATATTTTATAATAATGGCATCCTCGAATAGCTCCTAACTATCAACAGGCTTCATAATTCTTCTTGTATCATATATTAGAATAGGCAAATAAAAACTAAAGTTGCACAAAGAGGTTCTCTCCTTTGTATTCATTTTTTATTTTAAATTGGTCTCAAGTGTATGATTTCCCCCTTCATATTTGATGTTACTGTCGTGACTACTAAAATTTCATCTTCACTAGTTGAATCTATTTTCTCTTTTTGAATCTCCATGTTCAATATATTTCTATATTGTCCATTCTGGCATTATTCATATTTTAGACGTCTCTCTTCTTTAATATTTTTCAAACACATATTGAAAATAATATAGTCATCTATCCTCAATATGAATACTAGTTTGAAATCAGAATATTCTTGTGATCCTCTTTTAGTAAATGATTCCTACGTCCGAAATATATCACATGCCACATGAAAAGAAGAAACCACACCTTTTAATATTTTTCTATAGAGGGTGTTGCTTATAACATTAAAAAATAATTCTAGATTAAAGAATTTATGTCTTCCTGTTCAAAGGTAACATCAATTAACAATTTTTGTATATCCTCTCATATTCTGGAACCAGAGCTGACAAGACTAAAACGGTATGATCGTCCCCCACAAGAGAAAACTTTGAAATCTACGAATATGAACAAGTTTAATACTGTAACAGAAGATTGAGTAAAGAAGTTTAAAAATGCTAAAAAGTGGGTTGTTAAGTTTGATTGTATCTATGTTGATTTAATCCCAGTTTAAAATCATAATTATAGTACGATAATGTACTTGCACTACTATTCCTTCTTATTATTTTCTTTTAAAATTTAATATATGAAGCTAAATTGAAATGCTTCCACATGTTATCACCTGCGACCATAAAAAGCTTCATTAACATTTTAATTAACGTTTTAATAGTATATTTTTTCTCAACTTATATTTAATCGTCAGTTTTGTACATACGTGATTATAGTTTAGTAATATGAGAATTGGCAACATTTTTAGTGTTAAAAAATTTATTTCTTAAGGCAATGTCGTTTAACGGCTAACCGTGATTAATTTTTGTTTAAACGGTAAATTGCCTCCCACCATTGTTTGGATCTATAAGTTAATCATGATTTGAAGTTAAACGATATTGTTGAGTCCAGCTATAAAACTCATTTCAAAAGTAAAATAACTACTATTTTCTATGTATTAGTTCATATATACATATATATATATATATATATATATATATATATATATATATATATAATATATATATATATATATATATATATATATATATATATATAGCAGGTATGTGAAAATACATAGAGCTAATAATGTTTTGATGTCTTTATTCGTGTATATTACACAGTTCAACAGTCAACCATCGAACATGGTGGCGTGTAAGTAGCATTCTCATTTTAATAAAGAAACCACATTTAGCCAGAGTTCATGCAGCAACACTTTCTCAAGACACTCTCTGGCAATTTTTATGCTTCAATACATTTACAATGATTTATTAAGGATTCATGCGACTACATTAAAAGAGTACTTTGAGATTTGTGTTTTTAAACCCCTATACTATTTATTTTTAAGTCTTTAAACCTATCATCTCTCTCTCTCTCTCTCTCTCTCTCTCTCTCTCTCTATCTATCTATCTATCTATCTATCTATCTATCTATCTATCTATCTATCTATCTATCTATATATATATATATATATATATATATATATATATATATATATATATATATATATATATATATATATATATATATATATATATATATATACATATATATATATATATATATATATATTATATATACATATATATATACATATTTATATATATACACATATATATATATATATACATATATATACATATATATATATATATATATATATATATATATATATATATATATATATATATATATATATATATATATATATATATATAATATATATATATATATATATATATATATATATATATATATACATATATATATATATACATATATATATATATATATATATATATATATATATATATATATATATATATATATATATATATATATATATATAATATATATATATATATATATATATATATATATATATACATATATATATATATATATATATATATATATATATATATATATATATATATATATATATATATATATATATATATATATATATATATATATATATATAATTTAATTAAATATTTGTATGAGAAATTTTATAGTTTGTTACTGTGTCCAACCTCATCTGAGTGCAGTAGAATAACTTTAAAATTATTTCACTTTTTATTAAATTATATTAAAACAATTTCAGTTGTTTGCCATTTTTTATATTTATGTTTTAGTTATTGTACAACCCGTTGAGATTTAAAATTTAAATGTATACATAAATTAGATGATTACTATAGGCAGTAATCTATTGTGAACATTTAATTCCTTTCTGTAAACATAAGCACAAGAGCTACATATGTAATTAATGATACACATATAAGCAAATTCCTCTGAGATGTCACCGGGGCATTATGTGCGATAGTATACGCGTCACAATAGACAGTTTTATTAAAATACCAGGGAAAGAAATATTGGAGTGCCGAAGTTCCTCCAGAACAAATGATCTCGTTAAATAGAAATAGCTCACTCCATCTCTTTCTAGCCCTCGCAAGTTAAAATTACCTTTATATAAAGTTAACGCTTCAAACAATGGTGATGATATGGGTATCTTTGTTAATTTAAACCTCATTAAGAAGAGATAATATATATTTGCTTGAGTGTAATATGTATAAAATGCAAAAGTTTATTAGCTGAATAAATATCCATTATTCTACTCTTGAATAAATTGAGAATTTTAATTTAAACTTTTGATCTAACATGAGAATTTAGGTAAAAATATCATATTATAATTATTTATTTTTTGTAACAAAATTAAGACAGTTCAACGTACACACGTTTATTATATTCATAATAAACTGTAAGATTACATAAATGGTAACGAGGTGTGTAATTTTGTTAAATAAATAGCATCAGCATTATTTTTTTTCCTTTTATGATTTTACCTCCTTGTACTAAATAAAGGAAGCATTAAATTTATGATTAGTTTCAATTAACTAATTTAAAAAAAATATATAAATTTGATTTGACTATGCTTTTATTCTGAATACAGTGATCCCTCGTTTTTCTCGGTGAATGTGGACTAGAACATTCCGCAAAAGGTGAAAACCCGCGAAGTACGATTTGCCCGAAGGAATTTTCGTTTATTCGGTTAAACCAGTGATTCTCAACCTGTGGGGCGCGCCCCCCTAGGGGGGCGCGAGCACACTAATGGGGGGGGCGCGAGCATATCCAAGAGAAAATGTTATTTAAAAAAATTGATTAAGTGACTGAAAGGAAAGAACACACACACACATACAAAACAAAATACATTTCGACATATTTAATAATTAACTTATTAAATTAAAACAACTTACTAAATTAAAAACAAATTTAATAATTATTAGTGACTTCCTTGGGCCTGTCTTTCAGAGCAAAGTTTTTCGAAGGAGGGTTTAATATTAGAAATAGACACTCTCAGTTCTTTTTCTATATTTAGCTGAGATCTATATTTTGTCTTCAAAGAAGCCACCGCAGAAAATCCAGTTTCACAAAGGTAAGATGTTGAAAATGGTAGTAGAATGCGAAATGCCCTTGTTTTTAGTGCAGAAAACTCATCATCCACTCCTGCCCAAAATTCAAAGAGTGATTTATTACTAAATTGTCTTTTGGTTTCGCCGCTTGCCGTGAAGTCTATGAAGGTTTCTTCCTCTTCAATTGAGAGTCCTTCGGGAGTATTTTGAAATGGATCCCTCACCCACTTGTAACTTGATATCAGTTTGTCGTCAGCAAGAAAGTACTTTTTAAAATTCTTTGCTAGCATTGCTAAAGGATTTTCAATGGTTGCAAAAACAACTTTTACATGTTGTTCTTCAGCCTTGTAAGTTTTAATACAATCATTCAAATTTGCAAACATTGTTAAGTTTTCTTGCTTTAAATTTCTGCTCCACAATTCCAATTTCCTACAAAAAGCATTAACTTTATCACTCGTATCCAATATATGTGTATTTGCTCCTTGCAGATGAAGATTCAAGTTATTTAATTTCTCGAATATGTCGACCATGTAGCTCAATTTCATCACAAATAAACTATCGCGAAAATTCTCAGCTTCCGGTCTGTTTTCCTCTTCTAGGAAAACGGCGATTTCTTCTTTTAATTCATAAACACGTTGCAAAAATTTCCCTCGTGATAACCATCTTGCCTCGCAATAAAATAGTAACGCTGAATGTACTGCACCCATGTCTTTACAAAGTGCGGAAAAGATTCTTGATTTCAGGGGTCTCATTTTTATATAATTTACTACGGTTACAACCGTAGTTAACACAATATTCAAACCAGGACTCATTTCTTTGGAAGCCAAAGCTTCTCTGTGGATCATGCAATGTGTCCAGACGCACTGTGGCGATTTTTGTTTCACAAGTGCTTGAATACTTTGGAATCTTCCGGACATAGAACGAGCACCATCGGTGCATATTCCGACGCAATTTTTCCATTCTATGTTTGCCTCGTTCATAAAATCATTTAAGATAGCAAATAATGCGAGTGCTGTTGCTTTGAGTTCTATTGGTTTGCAGAAAAGTAATTCTTCTACTACTGACAAATCATCACAAAATCTAACATAGGCAATGAAATGAGCATCTTTATTACTATCTGTTGCCTCATCGAGTTGTATTGAAAACAATTTGTCACGCAACTTCGACAAAAGCTGACACACTCTACATCTTCAGCTATATCAGCAATTCGACGGGCAACAGTATCATTTGAAACAGGTATAGACTGCAATTGTTTTGCAAAATTATCTCCAAACATAATTTCTACAATCTCAATTGCGGCTGGCAAAATAAGCTCTTCACCAATGGTGTGAGGCTTTTTACATCTGGCTATTTTATATGAAAGTTTGTAAGAGGCAATTAAAGCTTTTTCATTCACAGACAAAGTTTTTTTAAACAATGATTTTTGCTTTTCATATGATTTTAATTTTAATTCGAAGAATTCTCTGGGTTTGTTTACGTACTCACTATGAAGCGTTTCCAAATGTCGTTTAAGTTTATTAGGTTTCATGCTGTCTGCCGCCAACATTTTTGAGCAAATGATACACAGGGGCCTTTCTTCTTCATTTACTTCAGTACTAGTGAACCCAAAATTTAAGTATTCTTGAGAATATTTTCTTGATTTTATTTTCGGAACCACGCTTGTCTGTGTACTTGTTGATGCTTGTCTATCGTCTAATGCTCGCTTACGCCCGCTTAAAAATTTATCCATGATTCTGCATAAGTCTGCTGACGTGAATATTTAATACCGTGAATTGCAATTACACGAAAATATATATAACATACACATTAAGAATAGATTCAATAGCGATAAGAAGGATCGACTCGAATGAGATTGTCTGGAATTGAAATTGGCGTCATAGAACTTTCTCCTTCTCCCTATGAGAAAACATTTGTTCACATCTGCGCACGCTCCTAACTTAACTTTTAAGCTGACCAGACAAATTCCAGACAAATCGAAACTTCTCGCGAAACCGTGAGAATGCCCGACATGGCGGGACGCAAGAGCAATAAAAAGGCATAGGATTATTGTTTTTTCAATGCTGAATATCAGTGTTGCAAAATGTCAATAAATTTCCGTATTCTTGGTAATTTGCAAAGTTTAAAATTAAGGTTGTAGTGCAGGTTTAGCGCCATAATGCTCAAAATACATTATTATTGTATACATTTTATTGTACGCGGTGGGGAGGGGGGCGCGATGAAAATTATGATTGAAAATTGGGCCGTGAATACTAAAAGGTTGAGAAACACTGGGTTAAACGAATATTTTAAATATGTAAACAGTATTTATTACATGTTTAAGACAAAATTTACAATACCATACGTATTTATTTAAACGTGTCAGTACTAATTAATAAGGTTAATTACAAAACTATATAGACTAATAAACATTAATTAACGTTGCTTTCTGAGAGAGGCGAAGAATCTTGTGTTGGTGGCTGAGAGGTTCTTACTTGACTCGTACAAGATTTAGGCTCATTCGGAGACTTTTATGCTGGAGGTGCTGACTTTAGACCCTGGGGCTTTACCTTGGAGAGAAAAATGTTTATGGCTAGTTTTCTTTGTTTTTTTCATTTTCGTCAAAATTCCCATTTACAAAGACATAACCCCGTCAATGCGATTGCTGAACACAACAGCTCAAACCATATTTTCGTCAATGTGTTGTGCAAATTGTTAAATCGCTCTTCCTATGTTGTAAATTTTCTTCAGATTCTCCAGGGTAAGACCACGCTTTTCCGTTTCTTCTTAGTCTTCCTTTTTGTTTTTTCCTCAATTGCAGACTTTGTCATCTCAAGGAGGTCTTCATCGACCAGAGGGTTCGAGTAGCACTCTATAAGGATGCTGATGTCTTCTTTTGTAATGTCGACAAATCCTTCATTTCTTATGATGTGAGTCAGCCTCATCGCCTTCTCCAGCTCTGAGTGATGAAATACCTTTATCTCTTTGTTTCGCATGCAGGAATTCTTCTCTCTCACGCATCAACATGAAACAACACTCTATTTTACAATGTGGTCACCGACAGGGTTGCATTTTTTCATCTTTATTTTTTGATGAATATTTTGGAAAGACCCGCGAAGCACTGAAGAAACAAAACATAAAGCGACACTTGGTAAGGGAGCACTGTACCTTAATTCTGTAATTTTAAATTCTTATCTAGACCATTCTTTAACTGGTTGAGTAGATTGCTTTTGGCATCTGTACACTTATGTATGCTAAGGTGTCGTATGTGTGGTAGGTAAGGTGTGTAATTTTGTTAAATAAATCGCATCAGTATTAATTTGTTTCGCTTTTATAATTTTACCTCCTTGTACCAAGTAAAGGAAGTATTAAATTTACAATTCATTTTAATTCATTAATTTATATATATAATATATATATATATATATATATATATATATATATATATATATATATATATATATATATATATATATATATATATATATATATATATATATATATATATATATATATATATATATATATATATATATATATATATATATATATATATATATACATATATATATATATATATATTGTAACGTGCTGGAGATATGGTAGGCGAAGCCGTCAATGAAACAGGCTATGAAACTGTTTAATCTAGACTAAATATTTTATTCAGGTGAATAAATTATGTACAGCTATGTACAGATTCATTAGATTTCTAAATATTCTGGGATCTCGTGCTGAGAAGACATTCAGACAATAAGGATGGATGGGTACTGTGTACAGTGTGGCTAGGGCTTCTCAATCACTGCAATTGTTCGTTAATTAGTGCCGGTAATAAACGCTGATACTATCACCTCCAGACTGACGATTGGTACAGTCGGCTTTCACACCAAAAAGTTTCAAGTTTCGAAAGCTCAGAGTGCGTATCACGCTGGGGTCCATGAAGGAACTGTGGATGCAAGACGATTCAAAATGTCACTCTCGGCTACCTACTTCTATGCACGAAATATAAAACAAGAGTAAATAACGGTAATGGGATTCCCAAGTCGAAGGTCGACTTCTTATACAACAGAGACGCTGGAGGACTCTAAGCAAACTCCAGAAATCGGAGATATGAGCGGACTCCTCTCGAGCTCCACACAACAGCTCCAAAAGTATCTCTCAAGAAGAAGCCTCAAGATAAAAAAGCCTCCGTCTTGGCATCGCCACTCTTCTTTTATTACGGTCCCGTCTTCCTTTACGCGATTCTTTGGGAAACTTCCAGAAGCAAGATGATGCAATCTTGCGGTTATTTCCCGTCTGAATCAGCTGTTTCGTTTCCATATGTGGCCGAAAATCCGTCTTTAAATCAGCCGACCCAAACAACTTAATTGCCTTTTTCGCTAATATGCACACGTCTGGCACTGTAATTATTAAAAATCATTTCACCGAGTCTTTTCATTCAACAGTCTCTCAAAATCGCAGAAGCGCTGGCTCCAGTATAAAACCAACGGACAGTTTTATATTAAGTCCGGCACCTAGTACCCAACGGGTATTGTTAGACTACCCATTTCTACCTGCTGCTAACCGTAATTGTTCGCTGCGAAAGGTCACCTTCCACTCCTCTTTCTTTATTGTCATGAAATGTGTCGTTACAATATGTTTTGACTATTCTTTAATTCTGAACGCATTATTTTGTGAAAATTTAAATTCTCGTTTTGACCATTCCTAGATTGGTTGAGTAAATTATTTTTGGCGTCTGTACACGTATGTGTGTAATTCTGTATCTCATGATTTGATATAGTAAGTCGCTACGTTATATTTAGAATTTCTATAAGTTCTAGAAGTGAACCATTGATTTTATTGCTAACGAAAAATTATGACATAACGCTATTAACGTTGTAGGTCATAACTCAAAACAATTAATAATAAAATGTTGAACACATCATTTTAAGAGTAGTATAATAAGGGCTTAAAAACCAGAATCAGATAGAAAATCTAAAATTGAAAGAAACTTTTATTTTGATCCGTACAAAAACCTTAAATAAACCGAAAAAAATATCCATTGATTTAGGTTCGATTATCTTCAATCATTTTTTTTACTGTAACCAACTTATCAGTATTGTCTAATTTAACGTCAACTATATAATTATCAGTTATTAACAATCAGTATCACATGGAACTTCTTTTAATGAATATATTTAATACCGTTGAATGCTTAGTTTATATAATAGAATGTTGTAATTTTTGATAACAGATAACAATACCGAAATTCCCCCTTCTATGTTCATAGCTAGTATCGTACATTCTGGTAAATTGTAAGATTTCATACAGTGTACACACATACACACACACACATATATATATATATATATATATATATATATATACAGACAGATAGACACACATACATACGTATGTATTAAAAAACAGACAATAAGTTTGTGAGTTCTATTACTAGCTTCAATTTATTGTAGAAATATCTATAACAAGTAGAAGTTATCGTGCACTCAATATCAATTAGTAGAAGAAACGTTTTTGACAGAAAGTATTGTTATTTATGATTCCAAAGATATATTCAAATACAGAAGATTCATGCAGAAATTAAAGTCTAAAAAATTGTGATGTTTACGACAATTAGTTCCAGTGTTTAATTAGATCTTTGTTGAGCCGAAATTCATCAGTAGAGCAAATTACAGAACCTCGTGTTTTCCCGTCGGAATTTACCATATTAAATATTTTATCAATCTCCCTTTTATTAATAATTTTCAGAGCATATGATGATCACTAATTCTTCCATCAATGTGCGTATACCGATGATTTCGATTAAATAATCTTAATTCGTTGAAGTGAAGGAATAAATATAGTAATTTTTATACAAAACTCATCTCTTAAATTACATAGTTACTATTAAAATTTAGATTTATTAGTTTATTAATTTTCTGAGTAATTCCTGAGCTTTTGTGCTTATGTATTATATAAGCATATAAGTTCTACTGGGTGTCACAGAATATCTTACATTATAACACTATTTAAAATTTAATTATCCTTTCTGCAGGACATTTTGAGAACGAAAAAAATTTTTTTCATAAATTTATCCAGGAGGATTTGCACTAAAATTTGCAAGTCACGTTATTTTGAGTTAACTATTAAAATTGCTGTTAGTAAATTTCTCGTATACTCATAATGATACACTCATTTTAAGGAGTCTAGTTATTCTACAAAACAGTTCAACTTTTTTATTTAAACCAATCTTTATTTAGAAAAAAAATTTTAATGTTAAATTACTCACCATTTCAATACATGTGGTGTGAAATATTTTGATTCACTAACGTAAATCAATTAAAATAAACAAGCATTAATACGTCTCCTAAAATTCTTTAGT
>CM063511.1:101769848-101859848 GCA_032207245.1 Pardosa pseudoannulata | reverse complement strand
TTTGTTAGTAAATCTGATCTATGTATAAATGAACATATAATTGAAACTAAATACAATTATATCCAGTTTAGATTCAAATCCCACTGAACTGCTTAGAAATGCATGGTTTAAAATATTTCATAACTATTATTTAGTATAAAACTTATAGTATAACATTCTGACCACTTCCGTTTATTAAATTTATTTACAACATATTTAAATATAATATTTAAAATATTTACATTTATTATAATCTAAAACAGTTTAGTAATTTTATGAATATGCTTTAGATAATCATAAAGAGTATCATATTTAAAATTCGAGCCATTTATTCCACAAAAATATTTTTTAGTGTATTTAAATTGTATCGAAATATTTTTTCATAATAATGTAATGCGTAATTTTTCATTGATCCTTTATATGTCGATTCCGAATTCTGATTATCCAGAACAATTTACCCAGATGTTATTCAGCCCATGAAAAACTCAAGGTCAACATGTCTTAAACACCTCATGAAATGTAAAGTGAATTGTATTGGTGTTAAAATTATTTTATGTAATATAAAAGTAACATTAAAATATATGCTTGTGTAAAGTGATCTAAACCAATATTTTATATAGCCACTACTTATTGTATTATGTAATGCTACACGTTGCATGGTATCACATATTTTGAATGTCTGCTTGTGTATGGACATTCCATATTGCTTATATGAGGGTAAAAAATTATTCTGTTAAAGCTATAAGATGATAATCGGCTGTTACACGCTTACTAACAAAACCCTATGTTCAATAGGTGGAATATTCTAAGATTAAGAAGAGCATGAAAGAAATTACGTGTTCTCCTGAAAAAGAGTCTTGAACAATCATTGTAACATGTAGATGCACGTTGTCCTGTTGAAATACAGTTCCAGGAATGTCTTAAAGAAAAGAAACGACTTTGGGCTACTACACCTTAATGATTGTAATAATAAGTTCCATTCCGTATATTAATGTTGTGTTACCTCTTCACGTAAGCCTTCTTCAAAGACATACAGAACAGGACCAGTTTGAAATAGGAAGAAACTTCGGCCCAACCAATGGAATGGCTCATTGGTTTGGCGGGATTCTGACCCCTCCGTTCTTGAGTAGACCCCTGTTTTTTCTCCGCAGGACAGTCTGATTTTGTAGAGGACAAGGTTGTTACGAGAGGAAAGAAGAGGGTGAACGCTGCTGGCATCCTTTGCTTGCCGGATAGAAATTTTTTGAAGAGACACGAGAACAATGAAAAGCGAAGCCATTGTTTGCGAGACCGACGCCGAGTCGAGAGGAGTCTTCCATATTTACAAATGATAAATTGTATTCCAGTTGTATTCCTAATGCCTTTAATTGTATAAAATGATTTAATCAAGACATATTTTCCCATGTGTTTATTAATGAGTTTTAATTTCTTCTTTCTCAAACTTTACGCTAACATAACATTAATTTCACAATGATGTTCTTGTTTCTCTTTAGATTACACCTAATTCTTAGCAGCTGAGATCGTCCAGGATACTCAGTTGCACCGTAGGCTATAATTTCCGTTGTTCATGTAGTATCATTTTCAATAGTGCACTCCAGAATCTTGTTTTCATCGGCTTAGAGTATAACAGGAATTTGGACACCTTCTTGCCACACATTAAAGCGGTATTCACAAGAAATGATCACCTTTTCAGTCTGTACGAAAATCTACATGTTAATTAACCCATTTCATCCTTAGGGTCAATAGAAGGTGTATAATATGTTTACTTTGTCATCGCTATATAATTTATTTTATGTTATACTATGTAGTGCAAAATTATGCTTTTTTTTATAACTGTGTTAAATTTCAAATTGAATGTGTTATTAAACAGTATTTTATACAGTATGTAACAAGTTTTTAAGTAATAAAGAAATGTAAAATAAAGTACCGGGTGATCAAAGAGTTCGTATAAATTTTAAAAATTCATAGTAACCGGAAAAATAACCAAAATAAAAATACGATTTGCAGGGTTAGTATCGATAGGGCATTTTTTTAACAGGAAAAACAGTCAGCGCCCTCTATCGACTCTTTTCGTGTTATTTTTCTGTTTAAAAAAACCACCCCATGTCCTAGCGATATTTACATTGCAAACCATTTTTTATTTTGGTTCTTGTCCGGTTATTATGGATTTTTAAAGTTTATACGGAATTTTTTATCACCCGGTTATAATAAAAACCAGATTGGACATGTAAAAAGTAGAAAACATAAACCATTTAATGTATAAATAAACAGATATTACAAAAATAAATGTTTCTTTGAAATAGAGCATACCTGAAGTCTCGAGTTTTAAAACACGACTGACAGAGTTTTTATAATAATAAAAATTGTCTACTAATCAAAAAAAAACCACTGCCATATTACGAATTACACTCACTGAAATTAGTGAATCAAGTAAACGTCTCTACTTTAAATGTGAAAGTATTAAAAGGGAACATTAAGGTTTGCATTAAATTAATATAGCTTACTGAAAAAATATTCTAAGGTATTGAATAATGTACTGAAAATATAAATTAATATACAATTTTATCAAATTAAGCCATGAAAAAATATATATGAATATACAATTTTGAACATTTTTAGAAACTTTAAGTTTATTTGGAATTTCTTAAAAAGTACTGTATAATTTTTCTTTCTTTGTTTAATTTTACGTAAATAGTTTGAGCAAGAATAAATAATTTATTTGAAGCTTATAACATCATAAATATATTCATATTTTATCCTTAAGCTTATATTATATAAAATCAGTTTATATTATATGAAAAATATTTCATTGTATACAAAGTTTAGCTCTTGAAAGAAACAATCAAAATTCTTTGAAGGATTTTTTTTAAAAATGCGAATATAAAGTTTCGGTGGATTAGAGTATAACAGAAAATTGTACTCCTTCGTGCCTCAGAGTAAAGCGGGATTCACAATAAATTATCACTTTTTTCAATTTGTACGAAAATCTACAAGTTAATTAGTCCATTTCATCCGCAGGGATCAATAGAAGTTGTAAAACAGATTTACTTTGTCATTGCTATACAATTTACTTTATGTTATACTATATAGTGCAAAACTATGCTTTTTTGTATTAAACTATATTAAATGACTAATTGCCATGTGTTACTAAACAATATTTCATATAGTATGTAACATCTTTTTAAGTAATAAGTAAATATAAAATTTAATAATAAAAAAATTCTGACCATAAGTAGCTTGAACTTGTAAAAAGTACCAAAAATAAAACATTTAATGTACAAATAAAAATATATTATAAAAATAAATATTTCTATGAAATAGAGCATACATGATGTCTAGAGTTTTAGAGCACGACTGACAGTGTTTTGATACTAATATAAATCGTCTACAAATCAAAGAAATCACTGGCATATTAAGAATTAAATTCTCTGAAATTAGTGAATGCAGTAAACGTCTAAAATTTAAATGTGAAAGTAGTAAAAGAGAACATTAAGCTTTACAATAAAAATCTAGTTTACTGAAAGGATATTCTAAGGTATTGAATAATGTACTGAAATATAAATTAAGAAACACTTTTATAAAATTAAGCCATGGTAAAATTTATATAAATATACAATTTTGAACATTTTTAGAAATTTTACGTTTAATTGGAATTTCTTAAAAAATACTCTATAATTTTCCTTTCTTCGTTTAATTTTACGTAAACAGTTTGAACAGGAATAAATAATTCATTTGAAGATTATAACATCATAAATATATTCATATTCTATCTTTGAGATGCAGTTTATATTATATAAAATATATTTCAGTGTATACAAAGTTTAGCTCTTGAAAGAAGTAATCAAAATTCTTTGAAGCATTTTTTTTAAAAATGCGAATAAGAACTTTCGTCTGATTAACTTATAACAGTAATTTGTACACATTCGTGCCACACAGTAAAGCGGGATTCACAAGATATTATCACTCTTTTTAATCTGTAAGAAAATCTACAAGTTAATAAGCCCATTTCAACCCCAAGGGAGCAATAGAAGGTGTAAAACAGATTTACTTTGTCATTGATATATAATTTATTTTACGTTGTACTATACATAACTTGTAGGTCCCGGTCTCATTAGCGTTCGTGTTGCAAAAAGTAGACCGTAGCTCTCTAAAACCAAAAACTATACAGAACAAAACTATGTTTTTTTTTGTTTTAAACAGTATTAAATGACCAATTGCATGTGTTATTAAACAATATTTTATTTACTATGTAACACGTTTTTAAGTAATAAGTAAATATAAAATTAAATAATAAAGAAAATTTCTAAGCATAACTATCTTATACTTTTAAAAAGTACAAAAAATAAAACATTTTATGTACAAATGAAAATATATTATAAATATAAATGTTTCTTTGAAATAGAGCATACCTGATGTCTAGAGTTTTAAAGCACGACTGACAGTGTTTTGATATTAATATGAATCGTATACAAATCAAAGAAATTACTGGCATATTAGGAATTACATTCACCGAAATTAGTGTACACAGTAAACGTCTATACTTTAAATGTGAAACTAGTAAAAGAGAACATTAAGATTTGAATTAAAATAATATATCTTAATGAAAGGATATTCTAAGGTATTGAAACAGGTACTGAAAATATAAATTAAGATACACTTTTATAAAATCAAGCGATGGAAAAATTTATATGAATATACAATTTTGAACATTTTTAGCACATTTACGTTTAATTTTAATTTCTTAAAAGTACTCAATAATTTTCCTTTCTTCGTTTAATTTTACGTAAATAGTTTGAGCAAGAATAAATAATTTATTTGAAGCTTATAAAATCATAAATATGATCATATTCTATTATTAAGATGAAGTTTATATTATATAAAATATATTTCTGTGTACACAAAGTTTAGCTCTTGAAAGAAGCAATCAAAATTCTTTGAAACATTTTTTTTTAAATGCGAATATGAAATTTCGTCTGATTAACTTATAAAAGTAATTTGTACACATTTGTGCCACACAGTAAAGTGGGATTCACAAGACATTATGACATTTTTTAATCTGTACGAAAATCTACAAGTTAATAAGCCCATTTCATCAGCAAGGGAGCAATAGAAGGTGTAAAACAGATTTACTTTGTCATTGCTATATAATTTTTTTTACTTTGTACTATACAGAACTTGTAGGTTCCGGTCTCATTAGCCCTCGTGTTGGAAAAAAGTAGACCGTAGCTCTACAAAACCAAAAACTATACAGAACAAAATTATGCTTTTTTTGTTTTAAACTGTATTAAATGACCAATTGCATGCGTTATTAAACAATATTTTATTTACTATGTAACACGTTTTAAGTAATAAATAAATATAAAATTAAATAATAAAGAAAATTTCTGAGCATAACTATATTGCAATTGTAGAAAGTACCAAAAATAAAACATTTAATGTACAAATGAAAAGATATTATAAATATAAAAGTTTCTTTGAAATACAGCCTACCTGATGTCTCGAGTTTTAAAGTTCGACTGACAGTGTTTTGATATTTACATAAATCGTCTGCAATTCAAATAACTGGCATATTCAGAATTGCATTCACTGAAATTAGTGTATACAGTAAACGTTTTTACTTTAAATGTGAAAGTAGTAAAAGAGAACATTAAGGTTTGCATTAAAATAATATATCTTAATAAAAAGATATCCTAAAGTATTTAATAATGTACTGAAAATATAAATTAAGATACACCTTTATAAAATTAAGACATGAAAAATTTTCATGAATATACAATTTTGAACATTTTTAGCACATTTACGTTTAATTTTAATTTCTTAAAAGTACTCAATAATTTTCCTTTCTTCGTTTAATTTTACGTAAATAGTTTGAACGGGAATAAATAATTCATTTGAAGTCTATATCATCATAAATATATTCAAATACTATCATTAAGTTCCAGTTTCTATTATATAAAATATATTTCTATGTACACAAAGTTTAACTCTTGAAAGAAGCAATCAAAATTCTTTGAAGAATTTTTTTAAAAATGCGAATATAAAATTTCGTCTGATTAAAGTATAACAGTAATTTGTAATCATTCGTGCTACACAGTAAAGCGGGATTCACAAGATATTACCACCTCTTTTAATCTGTACGAAAATCTACAAGTTAATAAGCCCATTTCATCAGCAAGGGAGCAATAGAAGGTGTAAAACAGATTTACTTTGTCATTGTTATATATAATTTATTTTACGTTGTACTATACATAATTTGTAGGTTCCGGTCTCATTAGCCCTCGTGTTGCAAAAAGTAGACCGTAGCTCTCCAAAACCAAAAACTATACAGAACAAAATTATGCTCTATTTGTTTTAAACTGTGTTAAATGACCAATTGCATGCGTTAATAACAATATTTTATTTACTATGTAACACGTTTTAAGTAATAAGTAAATATAAAATTAAATAATAAAGAAAATTTCTAAGCATAACTATCTTGTACTTGTAAAAAGTACAAAAAATAAAACATTTAATGTACAAATGAAAACATATTATAAAAATAAATGTTTCTTTGAAATAGAGCATATCTAATGTCTCGAGTTTTAAAGCGCTACTGACAGTTTTAATACTAATATAAATCGTCTACATATCAAAGAAATCACTGCCATATTAAGAATTACTTTCAATAAAATTAGTGTATACAGTAAATGTCTATACTTAAAATGTGAAAGTAGAAAAAGGGAACATTAAGGTTTGCATTAAAATAATATAGCTTACTAAAAGGATATCCTAAGGTATTGAATAATGTACTGAAAATATAAATTAAGATAAAATTTTTTAAAATCAAGCCATGGAAATATTTATATGATTATACAATTTTGAACATTTTTAAAAACTTTACGTTTAATTTGAATTTCTTAAAAAATACTCTATAATTTTTCTTTCTTCAATTAATTTTATGTAAATAGTATGAACAGGAATAAATAATTTATTTGAAGTTTATAACGTTATAAATATATTGATATTCTATCATTAAGATGCAGTTTATATTATATAAAATATATTTCTGTGTACACAAAGTTTTGTTCTTAAAAGAAGCAAACAAAATTATTTGAAACATTTTTTTAAAAATGCGAATACGAAATTTCGTCTGATTAAATTATAACAGTAATTTGTACACATTCGTGCCTCACAATAAAGCGGGATTCACAAGACATTATCACCTTTTTTAATCTGTAAGACAATCTACAAGTTAATAAGACCATTTCATCCGCAAGGGAGCAATAGAAGGTGTAAAACAGATTTACTTTGTCATTGCTATATAATTTATTTTACGTTGTACTATACAGAACTTGTAGGTTCCGGTCTCATTAGCCCCAAAAGTAAGGATATTCTAAGGTATTAAACAATATTTTATTTACTATGTAACACGTTTTTAAGTAATAAGTAAATATAAAATTAAATAATAAAGAAAATTTCTAAGAATAACTATCTTGTAATTGTAAAAAGTACAAAAAATAAAACATTTTATGTACAAATGAAAATATATTATAAATATAAATGTTTCTTTGAAATAGAGCATACCTGATGTCTCGAGTTTTAGAGCACGACTGACAGTGTTTTGATACTAATATAAATCGTCTAAAAATCAAAGAAATCACAGGCATATTAAGAATAACATTCACTGAAATTAGTGAATGCAGTAAACGTCTATAATTTAAATGTGAAAGTAGTAAAAGAGAGCATTAAGCTTTACAATAAAAATATAGTTTACTGAAAGGATATTCTATGGTATTGAATAATGTACTGAAAATATAAATTAAGATACACTTTTATAAAATTAAGCGATGGAAAAATTTATATGAATATACAATTTTGAACATTTTTAGAAACTTTACGTTTAATTTGAATTTCTTAAAAAATACTCTATAATTTTCCTTTCTTCGTTTAATTTTACGTAAATAGTTTAACCAGGAATAAATAATTTATTTGAAGTTTATAACATTATAAATATATTCATATTCTATCATTAAGGTGAAGTTTGTATTATATAAAATACATTTTTGTGTACACAAAGTTTAGCTCTTGAAACAAGCAATCAAAATTCTTTGAAGCATTTTTGAAAAATGCGAATATGAAGTTTCGGGCGGAATAGAACAATAATTAAGTAAAAGAAAAGAAGCTGTGCCGGTAATAATCCTCTCTGAAGTACTACAAGAAAGTAGAAAAGTTAATTGGTTTCGTTATCGCTCAAGTGCAAAGCTTGTTTTGGTTGAGAGGCTTAATGCTGCTGATTAAGGGTATATGTTTCACATTGAAAAGAAGAAAAGTAGTTATATCGCTTTTATCGTTATATCTCAAATCTTATAGGATTCGTTAACTGGAGGAAATGAGAAAACAAAAAAGGCGCCCATATTCTCGATTTCTTTTATTACTGCTTGTTTATTTCATCGCTCTTATGCTGAGAACAACTGGGTTAATTACAAGCCCTCATTGCAGACATTTTTGCAAATTGTGTTAGAAATTGATATATTGTACATATTAAATTATGCATGAGTAATTTATTGTAGGTTAGGATGAAGTGTTAAAATCTTCAAAGAGAAAAATTGCGAATGAGGAATAGAATGTATCAAGGTAAATTACTCAAAGTCTTAGTACAGTTGCTACTTGCATTATTGCTATACAGTAAAAACTTATTGATGGTATTAAATTAAAAAATATTTTTTATATTATTATATACATGAATTATATTTTAAATCTTGAATAATTAGTTTTATATATTGCTTTTCTGTACAAGACATTTTATAAAAAGAATGCATATTTTAATGCATTTTTTATGAAAATCCATCAGTTATGTCTTATAACTGATTTCTTATAAGTTATATTTCTTATATTTCTTATAAGTTATTTCTTATAAGTTATAGTATTGACAATATAATTTCCTCTTATGGTTTCAAAGCTCTTATGCCGGGAACAGCTGGGTTAATGAAAAGCCCTCATTGCAGAAATTTTTGCAAATTCTGTTAGAAATTGATATATTGTACATATTAAATTATGCATGAGTAATTTATGGTAGGTTAGGATGAAGTGTTTAAATCTTCAAAGATAAACATTCCGAATGATGAATACAATGTATCAAGGTAAATTAGTCAAAGTCTTAGTACAGTTGCTACTTTAATTATTGCTTTACAGTACGGAATTCCTGATGGTATTAAATTAAAAATATGTTTTATATTATTCTATATAAAAATTGTATTTCTAATCTTGAATAATTAATTTTAGATATTGCTTTTTTGTAAAAGACATTTTGGGCAATTAATGTATGTTTTAACGCATTTTTATGAAAATCCATTAGATTTTCATTTAAAATTATAATAATGGCAATATAATTCTTATTTTATTCAAATTTATAAAATGCTTAATTACAAATAAGTATAATTGTGTTAATTATTGTACATATTAAATTATGCATGAGTAATTTATGATTAGGATGAAGTGTTTTAAATCTTCAAAGATATTCCGAATGATGACAATTATTTATAATAGCTAAATTTAGTTAGTCTTAGTACAGTTGCTACTTGAATTATTGCTTTACAGTACGGAATTACTGATGGTATTAAATTAAAAATATGTTTTATATTATTCTATATAAAAATTGTATTTCTAATCTTGAATAATTAATTTTAGATATTGCTTTTTTGTAAAAGACATTTTGGGCAATTAATGTATGTTTTAATGCATTTTTATGAAAATCCATTAGATTTTCTTTTAAAATTATAATAATGGCAATATATTTTTCCAATTTTATTACACAATTTAAATAAAACTTGCTTAATGTATTACACGAAGTATATGTTAATGATTATCGATATTAAATAATCGTAAGAAACCTTACAGGAATACTTTTTCATAGATTATTATAGTTTACACAATTATTTTATTAATAGCTACTTCTATTATCCTTATTTTGTGAAGAGCTGGTTTGAAGCATGTGAAAAGTAGATACATATATTAAATAAAATACTAATGAGTTTTTATATTATTATATATAAGAACTGTATTTCAAATCTTTAATAATTAATTTTATATATTCCTTTTCTGTACAAGATATTTTTAAAATTAATGTATGTTATAAAGCATTTTTTATGAAAATCCATCAGATTTTTCTAAAAATAAAGATAAAATTATATCAATGATAATATATTTTCCAATTTCATTATAAAATTTAATTAAAATTTACTTAATGTATTAAACAAAAATATGTTAATGATTATCGATATTAAAACAATATTAAGACATCTTACAGGAATTTTTTTCACAGATTATTGCAATTTACATAGTTCTTTAATAGCTAATTCTATTATTATTACTTTATAAAGAACTGGTTTGAAGAATGCGAAAATTAGATACATTAAAAAATACTTAGGGGTTGACTGGTTTTTCTCAATAAAATTTTAAAACGGACATAATTTCAGATAAATGAAAAAATATTTTTAAATGTAAATCTACCTAAAGCATTACTTTTTAGTATGCAAAGAGTATTTTAGTCTGTGAAAGAGTATATAAATATATGATGGTCTACAGATATTGGGAAAGATTAATCACACAGCAAAAATAAAATAACACAAAGTTTAGAAAAAAAATACTTTAAATATTTTTGAAATTGCTTATATGTTAGATATAAGCTAAAAATAAAAATTTAATTACAATAATTGTCACGAAAAACATAACTCTTGCAAAACTGTTATAGGATATATGTACAGAAAATGATTATTCTTATATAAGGTATTTTCCTGAGAAAATTCTCAAATAATTTACTTATTACTATACCTAGTACCCTCCAAAACTAGAATATAACTAGTTTCGGTATTACTGAATAAACATATTAAAAATATATTTAATAATTTATATATATATGAAATTTGAGAACATAAAATATCTTCCTAGTTTGAATATTACACTTTGCAAAAGGTTCCCATATAACAATTAATTAAAATACAGAATAACAAGCACATATATATGTAAAATGAAACGGTTTAAAAACAACATATCATATCTGTATAACAATATCATCCTCAATATTTGCAATGTTTAGACATCATTGTTTAAAATTTATGTGGTTTGAAAATATTTATTTTTTGAAATAAATATATAAAATATTAGATAATAATACTTGCTTTATTACTACTCAGTATATAAGTTTCATATAAGGATAATATTAGAATAAATAGGAAACAAGATATAATTGTTAAAAAATGAATCAAACTTTTTAAACTAAAATAACTAAATTTACAGGCAAAGTTTTAAAAGACTGGCATATTTGTGAATAGCAGCAGATTTAAAAAAGAACTAATTTATCGCATTGCAATATTCTTAATATGATCTGTGTTTGAATTTTTTGTATATATTAATGGTTAACAAATGCAAGGTTAGAAACAAATATAAAATTTTATATTTACAAATGAGTATTTAAAACACTGATATCATATTATTTGTTATTACATTAAACTGTTTAACAGATCAGTTACACTTTGAATAAGTTATTGTATATAAAATTTATATAAAATAATCTATATTGGATAATTGTGCTGATGATTTGGAATTAAATAATAAATGATTATCAATTTATATTATGGTTTTTTTTGTAAATATTGTTTAGAAATATATCTAAATTCATGTGATCATAATCAATTAAATATATGTTCCTATCAATTTATTAGAGTAACTTAACACAAATTTATTCAACCCACTGATTTTCTTTTTATTGATACAGGAATCACAGCAAAGAATTTACAGCAATTTTCTTTAACAATACACTGTTCATGTATTATAGCATAAAAAAACAACTTTCAAGTATACATATATCTGTATACCTCAGTTTCTTTGAGAGTTCTACGTAAACAAACGTTTCTGAATTTGAAATGCAACTGTTTCACCCAGGAACAATTGGCTTTGCCTGGAGGTTTGCAGAAGATACTAAACAGTAAAGATACGCATGTATTCTTATCTTTATTCCCATCCAGGTAAAATCGATTTTGTGAATTTCCATTTTTTACCCTTCGGAACAAAAATTTGGTGAAGCCACAAAAAGGTGTTCTACCTCTTCTAAGATTATTGTCTGAAGTTTGAATTTTCCATTTATGTACGTCGAACATAATTTCTATTTCTTTCATTTAGTAAGCTATTAATAATTTTGAATTAAATCGATTGAAATACATACGAAATTCTTTTTAGAATAGGTGTAAGATATTGTGTTTCTTATTAAGGAACTTCCTACAGCTATCTATTTTTGAAACTAAAATACAATTTATCTTCTTTTTGTCGTAATACAATAGCTCAAAAACCAAAATCTACAGAAATAGATAAAGAAGTAAAAAATATTTGATATATTTTAATTCAACTTACGTGAATATATGTACATGTTCATATACACAGAGATAACCACTAGTTAATGTAGACTGCAGTTACTCGAATAAACATTTTGCTTTGTTAACACTCTTTGGACGGATGGCTGATATTTCAACCAGAACATGAAATTTATAAAATGACGGGTTTATTTATAATATAAATCAGACATTTCATTATTCTCAGTGTACTTTCTCAGTTGTAATTTTGAGCTGGTCATAAACATCATTATCAACTACAAATTTTATGCTTCTCTGTATCACATAAATCTGGAAATTCCCTTAAATCATTCCCTCTGAGAGCAACTACTTTTATCGCTATTAAGTTTTGCAGGAATTATTTCATTTATAATTGATAATTTATGTGCCGATTTAAAAATGGGTAAACGTAAAAGAAGATTAAGATTCATCTTTTCCATAATTTTGAGTGTTAAGATAAATAAAAGTTTCTAATTTGTACACAGAGGAAAAATCAAAGTGATTGCAGTTTTAACACTGTTTAACACTTTTAACATGCTTTTTTGTTAGTGTAATATCTATTTGAGTGCATAGAACTGTTCACTACTAATTTAGTTTTGAGTAAGGAAAGGAAAAACAAATTAAGCAGCAATTTACGTTTAGTTGTAAAATGGTCGTAATAATATTTCTATGTTGCCTTTTTTTAAATAAAAAATTTAGTAATAGCACTGAGAGCTAAGTAAGGAAATTTTGCATCCAATAATATAATCCATTTTTGACTCACCCTCTTCACAACCTATATGTACAATTTGTAGCATAATAACATTAATATAAAAATTAGAACAGTAAATTACGAAACAAATATTAAATACAATTTGATTTCGACTCTTCATCATTTACAAATGTAAAGCTATTTATTAAATTAAAATTCAAGACAAATATAAGGAAAAACAAATATATTGATTTCAGTGGAAAATAATATGAAATATCTACATAATTATCATCTGTTAACCCCTGTCTTAAATAAAAAAACGAATAGTAGAAATTGATAATATTGTAATTGCTAATTCAGATATTACAGTTCATTTTTACATTATAAAATTCATATATTAATCATATAAATTAATATATACTCAAGCTAAACTCTTATAAAGTAGTGACAAAAATTTCTACTACTACTTATACTTTATAAATTTCAACTTAGGGCAATGTTCCCCTGAGGAATGATTTTACTTCATTTTTGAGGAATAATTTTACTTAATTATTTTTTTCGTACACATTCATTTAAGCATTTTTAGGGAAATAGTTAGAAATGATAATTCTATTGATAGTTTGCTTACCTTTGCTATCAAATCAATGAATGTATTTTATCTTTTTGTTTTCGAACATGGATTTTAAAATTAAAATATTTTATAGTTGTAAATAAACAAGAAATAAAAATATTCATGCTGAGCTTTTAAATAAAGAAAAAACAAAATTTTTCTACTACTTATACTATATAAATTTCCTGGCACGTTTTCCCTGAAGAATAATTTTACGCAAGTTTTGAGGAATAATTTTACTTAATTATTTTTTCCGTACACATTTATCTAAGCTTTTTTAGGTAAGTAGTTAGAAATGATAATTTAAATGGTATTTTACTTGCCTTTGCTATCCAATCAATGAATGCGTTTAATCTAATTTGTTTTATAATAATTTATTTTGTAACTCAAAAATTTTATAGTTGTAAATAGACAAGAAATATAAATAATGTTAAAACATTTAACCTAAATTAAAATTATAATTTTTTATTTGATTACTAAAAAGATTATAAATTAGGATGATGGGGGAGAAAAATTGAATTATGCCCTGTTGAAAAATTTATTTTACTTAAGCTTTGCACCTAAGAATATCCAATATTTCTTTGATATAATTTAATTATTAGTTAGAGGAATACAGAACATAATTCAATAAAAAGAGATACACAAAATTTACAAATTTAACACTAGAATATCTTAACTAAAAATTGCTAAATTTAATTTCAGGTTTAATAAAAGAATACATGATTTTGTATGATTTTATAGATAATTGATGTTTCAGATAATGTGTACGCTAATAAAAAAATATTCTTTTAGAAAAGGAATTCGAAAATATTTTAAATTCAACAATGATTAAACTTTGACATTATCGAAACGTTTTCCCCGAGATAATCATCTTTAATTTTCTGTCATGTCAGTGTCATTTGCTCTTATGAGTAACAGAATGTCGAGACATTTTCCCTACATTTAATATTTTTCGATTGTTTTTGTCATTAGCGATTATATGCGTGAGTAATGAAAAAGTTGATGAAAAATTTCAAAAATACAGCGGCAATTCAAATAACATTCGTGAGGGTACTTAAGGAATAAAAAAAAACGGAAAAACATGCATAAATGAAAGCCTTTTTGAGGCAGAGAATTTTTTTAATGCAGTATATAATGGATTTTTGAGTACTTTATAGCGTTACATTCACATTAATCGTAATATTTTTTATGGGAAGTTTGTAGATATCTTTTAGGTCACGCCATTTGTTTAAGGACATAAATAATGCTTTAATGCATAAAATGATGTATTTTCATCATTTTATCTAACATATGTTTATGAAAGCAATATTGTTTCTGAAACACAATCTAAATATTTTACATATTTATTCTAACTTTGTTATTTGTGTTCTCTTGGGATGAATATTTGTAAAAATAGAATAATATCAAATGTATTGTACTTGTATACACAGATAAAGATAATATTTTGTTGTGCGAAAATATATGATTTGCAAGTTTTTGACGCATGAATTTAATTATTGAATGAGGTCTTGATGCGATGACTATTGATGAAAAGATATACTACGTAAAGGAGTTTTATTGTATAAAAAAGTTACTCGCTAATTAAAATATGTTTTAAAATTCCAGAAGTGTGTAAGTATAAGTGTAAATTCCTTTGTACTAGATACTAATGAATGTAAAATTGGGTGGATGTGTTTAATTTTCTACTATTGTAAACTGTTCTTCATACTAATTGACACAGTTGTAATATACGATTAAATAGCAACGATCCACATTTTCATGGAACTTGAAGATACATGCTTTTTTTTTCCCTATACGACAATTGTATCAACACTGACTGTGTTTTTAGACATGGTTTGTCGTATAGGGTCAAATAGCAAATAGTATCATTTTCATGGAACTTGATGATAGTTGCTATTTGACCCTAGACAACAACTGTGTCAATTTGGACTGTCTTTTTAGACAGTGTTTGTTGTATAGGGTCAAATAGCAACTACTCTCATTTTCATTGAACTTGAGAATAGTTGCTATTTGACTCTATACAGCAACTGGTCAAATTTGCCTGTGTGTTTAGTCACGATTTGTCGTATAGGGTCAAGTAGCAGCTATCCTCATTTTCCTGCAGAGTAGACTGTGTTATAGCCACCTAAAACAAATACGGATTCGTAAAAATGTTGTTAGAGGATATTGACACTTGATGTTTACTTTTATCATTTGGATTATTTCTTAGACAGTATGTATCAATGCAAAGCAAATTTACTACACTGTTTAATTTTTTGATTCGTACGTTTCGAAATTAACTTCATGTAAATTTTAAAGTCAAAACAACCACAATATTGTCTTCCACAACAGTGTAAAATACTTTAATTTGAACCACCTTGCATGCAGAAATGCTTCACATTTCCGCATTCCATATATTTACCTACTTCACATACTTTATTGCAAGTGGCATTCATAGATGACTGCGTAATTACGTCAAAGACATGAACATAATGTCTAAGACATTCTATATTAACACATTTGATTGAACAGAATGGCTGAAGGTACTAGATTTAGGAAGGGAACTTGTCTGAACTAAGCATAATTTGTCAAGAATCCAATTAAGTGCATAATGCTATTGAGTAAACACATGCAAGGGACTAAATATAAAGCACGGATCTAATCAAATGAATTGATAATGTAATTAAAACACATAATAAATTTAACATTTTATTCTGATATCTTGTGAATATCTACTAGTCAGTACATTTTGGATAATAACTACATCGTGCAATTGAAAAACAAGAATGTTTTTATTTCTGTATTGTTTAATTTTTAATTATAATACAGTTTGAGATATTCTACCATTGAATAAATTACTACTATAAATACATAATTTAATATATGCATTTATTTTATAATATATTTGAATTAGTAAATGCTGTATTAGAATTGTAGAATTACACAGTATATACCTTAACTTTTCTAAGGATATGAAATGCATAATCTAAAACATTGCTACGTTTTGCAATAAAAAAGCAAGATATCTTTTTAAATGTAATATTAAATTTGAATTGTAATAAAGTTTAAGATAATATATCATTGATTACTTTCATACAATTTATTTATTGTTATATATAATTTAATACATACATTTATGTTATAAAACACTCCAATTAGAAAATTCAAAATCAGAATTGCTAAATTAGAAAAAAAAATTACTTCTCTAAGATAGGAAATGCATAATCTAAAACATTGCTACGTTTTGCAATAAAATAGCAAGATATATTTTTAAATGTAATATTTAAATTTTAATTGTAATAAAGTTTAAGATATTTTATCATTGATTACTTTCATACAATTTATATATTGTTATATATAATTTAATACATATATTTATGTCATAAAACACTCCAATTAGAAAATCCAAAATCAGAATTGCTAAATTCGAAAAATGAATTACTTCTCTAAGATAGGAAATGCATAATCTAAAACATTTCTACGTTTTGCAATAAGAAAGCTAGAAATCTTTTTTTCTGTATTATGTAAATTTTCATTGTAATAACGTGTGAGATATTTTGCAATTTATTACTTTTCCACCATTTAAAAATAGTTCAATAATCATTTGTTTTATAAAATATTTGAATAAGAAAATGCACTATTAGTATAGGTGAATGAATGAGAAAATAGTTTTACTTGTACAATATAGTACATGGAAAATCTAAAACATTTTATTTGGCAAAATCTGAAACGTTAATCCTTATTTTCCATTGCCATAATTATTGAGTTTCAAGTGATGGATATGTATTTACTAAAATTAAATTATCTTTGGATTGATTTATTTATACTCTCCGGAATTGTATTGGGTATATATCATGACAGAAATATATTTCACTATGTTTAAAGGTAAATAGTGTGCAGTAAGTAAATGGCATAAATTTAAATGTATTAGTATATATATTTCAACTACGCCACTGCAATATATAATTGAAATTCGATTTTACTTTATTGTGTTACAAGAAGATCTTTCAATATTAAATTTGATAGTAAAATAAATTAATGACAATAATAAAATTTATGCATCCATAGGAATAAATTGTTACAAGAAATGAAACAATATTTTATGCATAAGTAAAATAAGTTTTGCAATGAGATAAGCAATAATATATATTCTCATCACTGTTTATTCGAAAGTTTTTTAAAAGCTTTAAATAGTGTAAATGTATAATCGACTAGGAAATTTCAATACAGAACTAAAAATATAACACGATCACACCGACCTGCAAGTATTTTAATCCCGTAAATGGGTAAACACTACATGTGGCTTAGAAAATACTACTCGATCATGCAATTTCTGCAACAAAATATGTTCGTTGAAAAGAAATAGCATTTAAAGTTCCAAAAGTGTAATAACTAAAAAATATACCATACGTTAGAAAGTACGAATTTTAATTGAGAAGGTTTAGAGTATTCTTGGTTTAGTTTGGAGTGCTACGGTCGACTTTTTGCAACACGAGGGATAATGATACAGGAACCTGCAGCTTAAGCCGATTCTGAACACCCATGCCCCAGGAAGACTCGAACTTATGAACTTAAGTACCAAAGGCAAGAACTCTAACCAATCGGCCATCGTTCGGCTTTTAGTATTCTTGATTGTGATGTATAATTAATCCTTATATTTATAAATTAATCACAAGAATAAAGGATTTGTGTATCTGTATTGTTTATTATTTTGATGGACAAATATATCTAACTATGGTACTATTGTTACAATAACGTAACGAATTATTATTATGGAAAAGTAATAATTTATTATGGAAAAGTAATAATTCATTTACACACATAATACGACAGATTTCAGAGTTTCATACAGTCCACCTGAAATATTAAATTATAAAAATTGTGATAAATTACTAAATTATTGAATAGCGGGAATAAACTATAGCCCCATTCATGCCTGTCCTTTATATATAGATCCAGAGGACTTATAACATAGGATTAGATATAATTAAAGATTTCTAGTGTATATTAATGTACAAGGATTATAAGCAATCTATAGCCCCTCTTAAAGTCATTTTTGACACAATTTTTCATCCCTTTTTATCCTGCTTACGCTGTTGTATGCTTATGTATCTATATATATATTATTATATATATATATATATATATATATATATATATATATATATATATATATATATATATATATATATATATATATATATATATATATATATATATATATATGTGGTTTATGGTTTCAAGCAAACACAGGTACCCAATAACTCAGGATAAAACTTATTGACAAAACATATTATGTTTGGACGAACATAAATTGCATAGAAATAAAAGCTACATAGATTAAAAGCAACGTTCTGTTTTCACACACACACGCACGCGCGCACACACACACACACACACACACACACATATATATATATATATATATATATATATATATATATATATATATATATATATATATATATATATATATATATATATATATATATATATATATATATATATATAATATATATATATATATATATATATATATATATATATATATATATATATATATATATATATATATATATATATATATATATATATATATATATATATATATATATATATATATATATATACATATATATATATATATATATATATATATATTATATATATATATATATATATATATATATATATATATATATATATATATATATATATATATATATATATATATATATATATATATATATATATATAACTATTTAATCTCTCCCTCAATAGTTAAATCAGAAAAAATCGTTTTATTTGTATTAAAATGAAAACAGACCATTGGTTATAAATAGGAAAAAGAAAAAAAATGTGTTATTTGCATTTCTGTAACAAACACATCCACACTAGCATGAATAGATGAGGTAAACTACTTCATGGGATATATGTACGAAAAAATTATGAAACTACCCGTAAAGTACGTGACCCTGTAAGACGTGCAGTGTAACTCTTCCCAAATAATGATTGTACCAATATTTTTCTGAAATAGGTCTTATACTATTTTTCTCATCTATTTTCAGACATTGGCTATTTTATTATTTTATTTATCAAATAATAAACAAATGCGACGTATGTTATGAGACAAGAAATATCTTTTATTAAGAAAAGTTTTTGTATTTGTTTTTCATACATTCTTTTTAATGTATGAATGTATAAAAAATATTTTATTTTTCTTATACAATAAATGTTATTTTTATATCTTAATAATAAAAAGAAATGAGAAGTAGTATAATCGTTTTTAATAACTCTTAAAATATTTATCGTAAGAAAATTTTGTAGATATTTTATTAATTGAAGTTGACATAAGTGTTTCCACTAATAAAATATAAACCGATTTCATAGTTTTAAGTTTCATATTGAGTAAACTAATTATGTATAAGTATTTTAAAAAAGTTGCAAAACGAAAATATAATACTATGGAGAAAGGACAGCAAAACATTTTAAGTTTAAAATAAAATATAGAGCAGATTAGAACATATATTCTTGTAAAATGTTATTCGATTAAATATCTGAAAAACAAAATATTCTTAACAGAATATTTTCATAAGTATCAAATTCGAAAAATGATCATTTATATTAACTATTAATTACATATAAATTTTTATATTTCTACAATGCCTCTTACACTGTTAATTTGAGTATTTGCACAAGAAAGTAAAATTTATGACATTAATGAAATTAAGAGGCTGAAAGGTAAGTGTTTCATTCACATAACAATCAATTGTTAGAGATTTTAGACACTGATTTCCTCTGTCAATTTTCAGAGAACTTTTCTTTTATACTTGATTTTTATCATTTTTTTCATATTACTTCGCGAATAAACACATGTTCACTATTGAGAAAGGATAATTATAATATAACAATGGAACGAAATATTTAATCTATAAAGAAGAGTTTATAACTGTGTAAGAACGACTAACTCGAGTTCCAACTGTCTTCCAATTCTCAGCCCAATTGCCGAATCTTTGCATGCTTCCTCTTCCCCAGTCTGTGTTTTTTACCTGCCAATCCAAGCAAACACGTTCAAATTGGATTAGAATAATAATGAAATATTTCATGTTATCCAGCAACAAATAGTGTTTCTTAACATATTGTAAAAACCCAAGAGAGAAGCAGCTGGTAACTTTAGATATTTACAATGAATCATCTCTTCTCCGTTATCAGCATGACACGTGGCTATTAGCTACCATGGAGAGAAATTTTCTCAGGTGGCTTCGACTAATCTCAGACCCAGAGGTTTTGGCTATTGAAGGCTATTCTGAAAACCAAAGGGTTGATACGACACTGTTCAAAAGAGGAAAAATTATGGTAACTATGCAAAGTCAAATAAAACTCTTAACAAATATGAATTGGAATTAATTTCTCTCTCACGTGTCTTTCAAACAGCCAATAACAATATTAAATGAGAAGTCTTATTTTATACTTTCAGAGGGAAATTAATTTTAATTAATCCTGTGACATAGAAAAGTTTTAAAACTATTACTCTTGTTTAATATTTTACAAGTGATACATGTGCAGCTTTAGTGACGTTTTTTCACGACGTTCTTAAAAATTGGTTCTTGTATTAATCGGAATTTATCCATACTTATAACAACAATATGTATTAATATTATGTCAGTATTTATGTATTAATATTATTAGATTTTTAGTGGATTTCTTTATAAAAGGAATTATGTGAAAATTCTTATTTATTTGAAAATATTTCTACATTTTTTCATATTTTTATTCCTATTATTATTTATGGTATCCAATCATGCAGTTCAGGCAGTAATTTACTAAAATATACATATTAATGATAGAACAAGCTGTTAGCTATATCTGGTTAAAAAACATGGAGAAATATTTTATGTTGGGCAATATGTAAGAATATGAATTTATACATATACAAGGCAATAAATACTATAAAAAAATGTGTTCATTATACTATACAAAAGTAATAGTGTTTTTAAGACACATTTTTAGAAATATTCTCAATCTCAGTTTCATATATTGACATTTAAAGAAGTAAATACAAATTTTAAAATTCCATGGAATGAAAAGATTTTCTGGCATATCAAATGATATTATATATATATATATATATATATATATATATATATAAATCTTTCAAAAACACAATCTGACATTGAATTCTAAATTTGTTTATAATTTTTTTGTCCATACCTTTTTCTTAAAACATTTTTTCCTTTAAGTACGATCCAAAACAAACATTTATTAGTCTTATAAGTAATTTTATATTACTATGTGTTTGCCTTTTCATATACATTCATTTATGTAGATATTAGAAAAGTTTATCTCTCTTTAGACTACTTTAATGAATAGGTTTTTAACTATGAACTTATTTTACATCATATTTACCCTAACAAAAATTAATTATATTTATCTATTATTTAATCGTCAATATTTGTTTTAGATTTAATTAAGATTAATATTCCCTTTAAAATGTACAGCCTAAGAGCATGTATTTCCAGTTGGGAAAGAATGTAAATCCAAAACCACATATTTTTACATGCATCCTGCACACATAGACACATACACATAAAATTTATATATATACACACACACACACACACATATATATATATATATATATATATATACATATATATATATATATATATATATATATATATATATATATATATATGTGTGTGTGTGTGTGTGTGTGTGTGTGTGTGTGTGTGGGGTGTGTGTGTGTGTGTGTGTGTGTGTGTGAGATATTTATTCCCACTGTTGAAAAGATGCACAGAAGCTTAACTAACACGAACTCATTTAATGAAACTATTTACAAATTATTTACAAATTATATGGTGTCTAGGGTCAATTAAAATGAAACTGGACACCAGTGCCCTTCTGGCATAACATCAGCGCCCGTCTTGGCGATCAATCGGTCATCGAGAAGTACCGTCTGCACTCGGTACCGTCCAACTCACGTCATGCCTCGGTCAATGTCGGCGTTCCACTGGAGAGGGTTGTTGCCATACCATAAAAGTAGAACATCGCTTGCTCGATGCGCGCATCGAACCTGGTGTTCGATATCAGCCAGGCTAAAACATCGGCCACCTGACTATGGCCTGCGCCCTCGCAGCCATTGTCGTCTGTTTGCTGGAAAATGCGCTGGAAAAAGGAAAATAAAAAAAGAAACAAACAAACAAAACAAAAAGTTGACAAATTATATACAGATAAGATTGAAAAATAAAGTCGTTAGTCCTTGCAAAGTTAAAATCAAAAAGAGTTATTGTCCGGGGAAATGTCGTAATTAGGAAGAGTCAATTGTGTTGGCCCACGGCTTGATGAAGTAGGTTGCTGAACTGGTCATGTTAGGACCCTCGTGGTTGCCAATCTTGTCAACATCGTAACGATCGTTGTTCTTGATCTTGGTGATCTTGTAAGGTCTGAGAAATTTTTGTTTCAGTTTGAGACCCGTACCGAATTGGGTTCTTTGAATAGCGACCATGTCTCTGACTTTGTACTTTCTTGCCGTTTTTCTGCGACGATTGTACTGCATGCGGTTTTCTTCTTGTATTTTGGCTTTGTTCTTCTTTGCTTCGTCTCTCATCCGTTCTCTGTCTTCATGTAGATTCATACAAGTTCTTAATTCGTAGGTTTCTCATCCTCACACCAGTCATTAATTCAAAGGGTGTAAATTTGGTGCTACGGCTGGTGGTACTATTAATCATTCTTTGGACGTCGGGGACAAATGAGTACCATTTAGTAGGCTCATTTATTAATAATTTAGACAAAACTGGTATTATGGTCTTGTGTAGACGTTCTATCTGACCATTATTTCGCGGTATTCCAGTTGTAATTTTGATATGTTTGATATGTTGTTCTTCACAAAACTGTTCAAAATCTTTACTTGTAAAAGCGGATCCTCGGTCTGAGACAATGCGGGCTGGGTTTCCAAAAATATTTCGCTGAAATTGTAGTTTTGAAATAGCTTCTTGTGTCGAAGTAGTTTTACAGGGTATATCAAATTAAATTTTGTGAATTCGTCAATGATAGTAAATAAATGTTGGTACTTTTTATTGGTTAATGGTAAAGGTTCTAGACAGTATATTGATCCTTAGAAAAATGGTGTATAAAATAACCTAGAAAATTGGTCTATAGAATAATATATTTTAATGGGACATTTTTTAATTATTTTTTCACCATTATATGTAGTCACTTGTCTTTTAAAGTGGAATTTGGCAGTATTATTATATGTAGCCACTTGTATGTTAAAGAGCAATATGTCATTTCCAGAAAAAATATCTGAAATTATAGAAAGGGTAACATAAACAGCTGTTAGTCGTGAATGGGTTAAATTAGATTTTTTAACCATAAACACAAAACCTTTTCACCAAAATATTTATCTTTTATTTTCAGTCCATTAGTTATTATTCAGTACTTCTCTCAAAAGTATGAAATATTCCTTTCATGTATGCTGATTCATTGTGTCTCTAGAGCTCAAATAAATTAAAAGTACCTATTACTGAGAAAAATATTCAGAGAAAATTGCAGAAAAACATGCTATTGCTGTCTAGAAGAGCTAAAAGACAGTATATTGATCCTTATAAAACGGGTTTATAATATAACCTAGGAAATTGGTCTTTAGTATAAAATATTTCATATGGGACAATTTCTCAGTATCTGTGTTACCATTATATGTAGACACTTGTATTTTAAAAGCAATTCTCATTACCAATGTATGTAGCCACTTGTATGTTAAAATGCAATTTGTCATTATAAGAAAATGTTTTGAGTCAATATTAAAAGCTTAAAATAAATAACTGTTATTTCTCAAAGGGTTAAAATTAGAAGATTTCTATACCATAAACAGAAAACCTTTTCACTAAAATATTTATCTTTTATGTTTTATCCATTTTTATCCATTATTTATTATCCAGTACTTCTCTCAAAATTTTGAAATAATCCTTTCAAAGAAAGTACACTCTAAACAAAAGAAGCTCCTAATTTTGGAAACATATTTCGAAATAGAATGGGATTGAGAATATATGAATAACCCAAAGTGCCTTCTTTACCCGTAAAAAAATTTCATGTCTATGATTTACATCCTCCATTTAGAAATTTCAATATCTGAAAAGAATGAGCTTAATTTTACATATAAATGATTCTTTCGTTATTCTAATATAGGAAATAAATTCACTGTCAGTTGTAATGCAACCGTTGAGAGTTCCTGCGTATGGATTTGCTGATAAAAATATCTCATTATAGACTAGATTTCGTTTAAGTTCCGAAAATGTAATTTGATTTTCTCAAACGGGTTCAGTTTACTAGAAAAGAGAATTAGATTTTTATGAATTATTCCGGATTCTCTAAATCATTTTTAAGATTTGGGAAAACCTGTTTTTTTTTTCTCGACGGAGAATTTTCAAAGTAAATAAAGCTTTCAAAACGCACGCTAGTGTTTTATAGAATATTTCAACCTTTCATTTGTTAAAATGCATACAATATTTTGTTATATCAGACATATCCTAGAGGTGAAAATATCGCACCTTTGTTCATTGTTTATCTTTATGTAGATTTCGGAGAAACATAGATTGGCGTGAACAAATGGAATATTTAAAAAAAATGAAAAATGACAGAACACACTCACACAATAAACATCTATGTAAACTTGTAAATGTTTATACCAAAAAGTAAATATGTATCTCAATGAATCCGAAATTTATTTTCATCACTGAATAATACACATACATTTATTAGTTGCTACGTGACAGCATATTATTTCATTACCCAAAGAGCACTTGGTTTGGTTTAGTTTGATTTGGGGCTCTACAGTTTACTATATTGCTACACGAGCGTTAATAAGACCTGGAACTACTACTTAAACTAGTGTACTACCTGTAACCAGCCACCCATCCGAAGTCGGGTGTAGGGTATTGAATTGCTCGTTAAGTCTGACCATCCGGCAACAATGCATAACGCAGAGCCTAGGTGAGTTTTCCGCCTATGTAATTTAAAATAACAAAAAAATGTAGCCAATCTAGACAAATAAATACAACCAATGCAGTTTCGGGAAATGCGGGGTGTACTCCGCACAAGTCCTGGCCCGGTAAAAAGTCCAGTTGACCCGATCTACCACATGGAACTTTCTGACATGAGAGCAAGCAATGGTGAGGTAATAAATAACTTCATAGGGCAGTTGTGACGGCCATTAGTGAATGGGTACTTTGCCCTTTGTGTGGTTTTAGGTTAAGATCTTCATCGCCTTACGATGACGTTTTGATTTGCTGTGAGTCAGTCAACCAGGATACTGGACTTCCTTACCAGTACCAAGTTTTTGATTAGGCTATCTGCCCAGAGTTCCTTGGATGTGTCAGAATGTTTCTTATGATGCAAGTTGTGTGTCAGAGGACAGTCGTGCAGATAGTGATTGTAGTCACGACAGCACTGCAGACACAATATCCCGATCAGATATCCGAGACTTGCTGCTTAAAATCGATTCCGAATGTCTACAAACATGCATGAAATGAACTGTATTCGAACTTGCGATCTCATTCCACAGGGCAGTGCTCTACCTTTCGGCTATCGCGATCTAAGTGCATATATCATTACAATTAAATGAACATTGAAACAACAATGACGTCATCAGTAACATTTCTTTGTTTAAAAGTACGCATAATAGGCGTCCGTAATTCAAAGTAAATTTGTCTATATGTATAGCAGGGAAAATTTTGCAAAACAGTAAAAATATAGCGACATTAGGATAAACATTCCCAAGGTGAACTGAGCATAGTAATAATTATCTCAATAATCACTGATCGGAAGCCATAGTAAAAAGTACAAATAAGAAAGTAAATGATATAACTTTCTGCAATTATGCAGTTAATAGATGTCCCCCAGATGATTGAATAAATGATAAAAGAAAGTAGAAAGTTTGGACTGCAATTTGGCTCTCAGTAAAACAGGACAGTCTTCACAGCTCTGGGTATTCAACTCATAAAAGTTAATCATCTTATCTCTGAACTTAAGTGTACATCTCTGATTTTGTATCTTCACTGAAAAATTTCTATATTCATTCCAAACGTTTATAAACTGAGAGCCTAATTTTCAAGTGTATTTTTCCAATTGTATCGATGATCAGGTTTGTTTGTGATGACTGTAAGCGTGGTGTCGTCAAGTATACTTACAATAATATTTTTTCCTTACTTTTCCATCAATACTATCCAATTTACCATTTACATAAAAACATTTTACAATTTTTTGATTTAAAACATTAAAACAGAAAATCGTTATAATATAATTTAAGTAAAAACATTACATAGTACTAGTTTTTATATTATCAATTTATTTAAAAAATATGTAAACGATTGAATATCATTGCAAAATATCTCCTAATTTGAGATTTAAATAAGAATATAGGAGATATTAAATTAGTCTATTATGAATCAGTTATATAATAATAACCTAAGTTATATGTCGGTCTGTCCTCAAAATTATGAAGCGATTGTACTTGGAATAGATAGAGGCATCCATGTTGTATTCTTGAAGATTTAGGATTAGCAAAGTTCGAATTCCACCCCTTCCTCCCTTTTCTTGAATATAATGCCCTTATTTCAAGCCCCATTTTTCACGGTTTAGAACAGGCTATTAAATTTATCAATTTATTACATATTAATTAGGTAAAAATAAAATTTTTAGCGTTATAATGTAATTCCTTTAACCATTTCATTTAATAATTTCTTATTTAAAATTTTTTAAATATCCTCTGCATTATTTTCATACATTTTATCACTGTACTAGGATATTACGTAAATAATTTTCTTTTATATTTGGCTTAAATAATAGATTAGGTACATATGTGATAATTAAATTTAATAATGGGTTATTTTTTGTTGCAAAGAAAATTTTATCACTGGTATTAACAACAAATTCTATCTATCTCTAGGGTGTAATGAAGTGATAGTTTCATTCCTTTACCTCCATCAATTACTTTAGCAAAAAAAAGGGGAAGAACTTAACGATAGTTTTAAAGTAGCTAGGAGAAATTTGAATTATCTTTCTAAATGCATTCAACATGTTTCTAATGTACATTTACAGCATCAGGAGACTTTAGAGGAATAGGAAGATAAAAAAAATTATTGACCTTGTACTAGATAATTCACAATCAAAAACAAACCATTTTTTTACCTGGCTCATACGGTACTTTACAATTCTGGAAAATTAAATATTTTAGTGATCCCGTTATTTGACGGGATATATGCTAGTTTAAGTAAGAATAAAATAGTATTGTATAAAAAACAATATCGTAAGATTATTTTTTAATGTAAGCAATACAAATTTAAAGTTGTTTTAAATATGGAATATTTACAATGTTTATAAACAGGGTAATGTGACAAATATTTTTTATTTGCAATCCAATTTTATTATTTGCCTAAAACAAAGAACAAGCAAAGTGGTAACAAAAAATATTTATATAATTTTTTAAAACCCTAAAACATCTTTTATATTAATCTGTAATATTTTTTGTAACTTTTTGGAGAGAAACACTGATTATCTTTATGTTTTGACATAAAAAGATAATAAATTTCTGTTCAAATATTTGTAAAATAGTTTTAAAAAAACTCTGTAAATACATGTTGAAAATATTATGAAACAATGTAGAGTGATTAAATCAGTTCGTGTTTTTAGCACTTATCTTAAAAAGAGAAATTCATAAAAAAACCTTCTCTTTATAAGTTTCTGTAAAAAGGTTGTTTAAAATGTTTTGCTTCGCTGAAACTATTCAGGTATTTTGTTATCATCATTCCATTGTATATAAAAATTAAAAAATATCGTAAAATACTCTAAATTTTATTGTTAAAAATATAACAACGCTTACACAGTTTTTGGTATTTGATTTTTGTTTTAAAAGCGAAAATACAATGCAAATAAAACATCAAAATTTTATTATTTAATTATTTTTAGTAACTTTTATTTCTAAAACAATTAAATTTTTTATAAATACTAATAAATCATATTAATAAATAACATAAAGAGTGGTTTCTTTAGGTACATAATCTTCAAATTGAATATTAGTACTTGAATTTGCATAATGGTAAAGAATAAAAGACTAATTTTGTAACCTTTAAAATACTTTAAATTATGACAAATACATATTTAAAAAGCATTATAATCACTTACAATAGAATAAGATAAAATGCATATCCAAAAACTTAATATGAATTTTTTTGGAAATTTATTTTGAAAAAAAAAGTTTATCTCAAATCAAGCATTTTTGAATCATTTCAATTTTTTCAATTTTAAATATAGCGTTTTCAATCAGTTTGATCAGGTTCATATTAGTTTAAAGTTTTAATTGAGAATGTGTGACAGAGAGGTAAAGAAAGAAAGATCTTGACTTTTATAACTTATAAACAAAAGATTGCATTTAATATAAAACTTCTTTAAGTATATTTTGCTTTACTAAAGACTAAGGAATCTACACTTCACTTTTCAGACAAACTTTTTTGGCCGCGGGCTAAAAATCGAAAGAAAATATGTTTGGCGGACCAAAATAAATTTTTCTATAATATACAAGTATAAATACAATAAAAGCAATATACAAGTACCTAAAGGTTAAAATACGTTAATGAAATGAATGAAATTGCGATTTCATTTTTAAAAGTTAATTATACTGAGGTTCGAAGTGATATGTACTGATTTTAAGGAACTATGCTCATCTCTTAGTCTACTTCTGAAATTATTATTTCTAAAGTTCAAAGTAGAAAACACTTGTTCACATATAAGAAGCAAATGTACCGCTGTTCTTTTGGGAGTGATATAATAAATCTTTTATATAATATTTCAGCAAAATAGAAAAGGAGATGGATATATAATATATAAATATATATTTATTTTAATTTGCCTCGGACAGAAAAATTAAAATTCTATCCGCGGGCTGGATAAACCCTTCTGGCAGGCTGAGATGCCCCATCCCTGCTCTAAACCCTTCCATCTCTTGTTAGTAAGATAATATTGAGTTTTCAGAGATAACAGAAATATATTATCAAAGAGTTTAATGCATGTACAGTAATGTCTCTTAATTATAACAATTTTTCAGTATAGAATTTTCAATATTTCTTTTTCACTTTAGCAACAGCCCAGTGTGGTTCAAGACTTTCATTAGAATTGAAATCCTAGTAACCCTCTTCTTGGACAGACATGTCAAGTTTTTGACTCTCAGCAACTTCAAGTCAATCGAACTACCGGTTCCTTGGTCTTCCCCATTTGGGCTCCTATTGGTTTAGTATTGAAGATCTTTTTGGTGTTTATGTCATCTTCCATTCTAGTCAAATGTCCTGCCAATTTCGATTTATCAATTTCAGCCATCTCCTACGTTTCGGTAGCATAATTAGCTATGGGCCATATGAAAGTAAACTTTTATACCACAAAACAAAAAATATGTGATGCATCATTTACAAGCTGTAGATGGCTATAAACAATTAATAGAAACAGCAAACTCTATTGGTATTTCAATGTAAAAGATAAATTGAAGTTACATACTAAATATTATGTTTGGAAATGGTAAGAAAATATATATTCAACTATTACACTTAAATTATAATATCGCAAAGAAAGAAAAATTATTACCCGATCGGGTATGATGATCTTCCTTTACAGACTCTTTTTACTTGATAAATTACTTTTTGTGTCCATGCACTTATTAGTATTTAGCCCAATCGTCACCTTCTATTCTGAGAGGAAGTACCTACCAGTACAGTTTCTGATTTAGAGTTTATTTAAGAATCCATAAACTATTTCCATAATATTTTAAAGTAGTGATGGAATAGGAAAAACTAAACAATTTTTTAAGCTATAACTGAAGAATATAATGTACATATGTTCCTAATATTATAACATAAAATAAACCAAAAAATATATGCTGATATTCGAGAAAATAAAATATGTATATTGACAAAATATTTATGTAAAAAATGCATTAAGTGTATTCATTTTGAGCATGCTATACTATTCTATGAGAAATGTACTCCCGAAAAATGATACTAAAATTTGAATCATGTTAGAATATGTTTTGCCATTTTAGTATTATTATGTTACATTTTTTGTGGCAAAGCTATATATTTTTTAATATCTTTAACTTATTATATGTTTTATAAGACACCTTGATCTTATAAACAGTGGGTTCAGAGTTTGAGACTATAGCCGGTTCTCAAACTTTAGTCTGCGAGTGAAAGCCAAGTATGTAAGCGAATAATCGTAATCAGTTAGAGATCGTTATCTATAAAGAAGGTAAGTCTTATGAGAGAGAAAATTGGAGGTAATGATGGATTCCGGACGTTTAAGCTAGACTCTTCAGAATTTAGATGAATTAAATTAATATAATTGTTTAGTGTAAATATTTTTTACTTGTATATTCAGTTGTAAGGTAGTAATTTTAAGGTCTGTTCTGAAATAAAATCTAGATGTTGAAAAAATAAATCGACTGTTTGGTTGTCACTTAAAAAAATTTAAAAAATCTTAGCAATCTTTGTAAAGCCTATGAAAAATCTTCTGCTTGATCCCTGTTTTAAATTATGAGGACTCGATTTCATTTTCGTCGTTCCAGGGGATAATATTGATACATCAATATGGTATCACTATGGTACTCAAATAGTAAAATTACAGCCCAAAAAATATATCAGGTCAGAAAGTGTTGAATGTTATGAAAGTAATCTTGCTCGGTAGAAGCGGTCTAAATATAAAAAGAATTTAAATATAAGATATGTAAAAATAAGCAAATATTGCATAAAATAGATGTATCTTAGAGATACAGAGCTGAAGATGTTGCAACTTTCGAAAAGAGTACGACACAGTAATAAAGATAAAATAATAAAATATTTGAATGTGAGATTTTGTTTTAAAAATTTCAAAGTTGTAATGAGTCCAAAATAAAAACTGTATATATCTCCAACTATATCATTAAAAAACAATTTTATTACATTTTATACACAAAGAGTTTACGTTTGTAAACATTCACACAGAGATAATTTAATATTATGCAAATAAATGATAATAAAAAATGTGATGTATAAAAAATAGAATTTTTATTTATTTCAAAACGTAGTAAATATTTATCATCAAATGAACAAAATGTTTCTTTTCAGAATCACTACATTTACGCAGTAGCTACAAATGTGGCATATGATTGTCACTTTCGATACACATTTCTGTTGAAATAGTCATGATGATCGTCGAAATAATATACTTTCTCCATGACACTGATTTTATGACTTGCCTATTTATTCGGTTTCTTTCTCTTGCATTTTTATTATATATATCATTAGATTTTCTTTGCGCTGGTTAACATCATCGCATTTGTGCTGTACTGATATTATCAATATTTTACTAAAAACAGCTTTTTCCGACAAAATATATCACCTTATTTACCAGTAGGATATAAAATCCGACATTTCTAACAACAAAATGTTTGATCTCCACAGATAAATTTCAGTCTAGATCAAAGAAAGCTCCGCTTTTGAAAATCTTATTTAATACCAAGCGAAAACCTCTTAAGCTCTCTTTTGCAAGTTAATATCATTATGGTATTTCTTTGATCTACCAGTTTATGATTATTTATGATGCAAATTGTACTAGAAGTTGGTATTTAAATAAAACTTCCACACTAATGTGCTTTTTCTTCTTAACTTTAGTTGTTACATTAAGAATAGTTAAGATTCGCATTTGCAGGAGTCCTACAGAGAGGTAAAGAAAAATTTTAACTTTCATAACTTATAGACAAAATGTTGGATTTAATATAAAACTTCTTTAAATGTTTTGCTTGACCAAAGACTAAGGAATCTACTCTTCCGATTTCTTCCTCCAAACCCTTTCATCTCTTGTTAGTAAGTTAATAGTGCTTTAGAGATAACAAAATTTAGCAAATAGTTACATAACGGAATTATAGTAACGACAGTTAATTATAAAATTTTTATAAAATCTATATATTATTTTAATATCTTCAACTGCATTAAATGACTCATTATATGAGAGTTTGGGGCTATAACTGGTTCCAATCGTTAATCTGAGTGTAACTGGCCAATCCCATAGTCGAGTAATCGTAATCAACGAAAGAGCGCCATCTATAAAGAAGGTAAGTCTCATTAGAGACAAAATCGGAGGTAATGGCGGATTCCGGAAGTTTAAGTTAAGTTCTTCAGAATTTAGATGAATCGAATTGGTAGATTTGTTTAGTGTATTAATATTTTATACTTGTAAAAATTAGTTGTCCGGTAGTAGGTTTTTGCTCTGTCTTGAAATAAAATCTAATTATTGAAAAAGTAAATCGACTGTTTTGTAGTCACTTAAAAAAATTCAGCAATCTTCATAAAGTTTATGGAAAATCTTCTAATTGTTCACTGCTTCTAAATTAATAAGGAACTAATCTCTTTTGTGTTGTTTCAGAGAATAATATTTAGACACTCAAACGCCAAACCGGTTCTATATAGCCGTGAAGCCCTTTAGGCTTATCCCGACGTCGATGGGTAGATCGCAAGTATTGGGCTCCCAGCCTTGCATTAACTCTTCGAAGTACCCGATCATCTCCCATCACACCGCAGTCACAATCCGCGAGAGAACGCAGACGGCGGGCGCTGCGATAGATCATAATTTAAATACTTACTGGATGCTTAGCGGACCTCTTGACCCCGGAATTAGTGAGGGTAGAGTGAACCACGTGGGGCGAAAAACTGAGAAACAGCTGGAAGTAATTTAGCTCGGTGCACCAGATGAGACGGGAAACCGAATGGAGCCGATAAAGAAGAACAGGAAATTTTGAGAAACGACAATCGCAACCCTGGTCCTCAGGACCATATCTCATAAGTCATTGCGAAATATTGAGACACCAATATAGTATCCATATGGATTACAAACAAAAATTTTATCAGGTCAGAAAATGGGGAATTATATGAAAGGTAATCTTGCTCATTCGAGGTAGTATGTTTTATAAAATAGCTTTTGACGTAGCAGGCAACAAAATTTGTGAATAATAAAAAGTAAATAAATAGAAAATAGAAGCGAAATGTATTGGTAGAAGCGGTGTAAACCTGAAAAAGAACTAAAATATAACATAGATACGTACAAATAAACAAATATTGAATAAAACAGAGATGAACCTTAGAGAAAAAGCGCTGCCAATGCTTCAAATGTTGAATAGACTATGATAGACTCTTAAAGATAAAATATTTGAATATGAAATTTTGTTTTATAAATTTCAAAGTTTTTTATAAATTTTAATGAGTTTGAAATGAAAATTAAAGATATCTCAGACAATATCATTTAAAAAGGCCTGTTAATTATATGTTTACTCAAAGAGTTTACTTTAGTAGAAATCACAAAAACATAATTCAAAAATGTTCTGCAAATAAAAGAAAATAATAAAATGGATATATAAATAATGTTTATTTAATTGAAAATTTTTAAATATTTATCATCAAATAAAGAAAAAAAAGGTTAGAATCACTACATTTACTCACTAGCTACAAATGTTGCATATTATTTTCACTTTCGATAGTCATTTCTGTGCAAATAACTATGATGATCGTCGAAATAATATACTTTCTTCATGACACTGATTTTATGACTTGCCTATTTATTCGGATTCTCTCTCTTGCATTTTTATTATATCTATTATTAGCTTTTCTTTGAGCTGGTTAACATCATCGCATTTGTGCTGTACTGATATTATCAATATTTTACTAGAAACATCTTTTTCCGACAAAATGTATCACCTTATTTACCAGTAGGATATAAAATCCGACATTTCTACTAACAAAATGTTTGTTTTTCCACAGATAAATTTCAGTGGAGATCAAAGAAATCTCCGCTTTTGAAAATCTTATTTAATACCAAGCGAAAACCTCTTAAGCTCTCTTTTGCAAGCTAATATCATTATGGTATTTCTTTGATCTACCAGTTTATGATTATTTATGATGCAAATTGTTCTGGAAGTTAGTATTTAAATAAAATTTCCACACTAATGTGCTTTTTCTTCTTCACTTTAGTTGTTACATTAAGAATAGTTAAGATTCACCTTCGTTATATGGAACATGTACTACTTTTCTTTCTTTGATTTTTATAGTGTTATGAAAATATAGCAGAATGCAGTCTAATATGTGATTAACACATTCAGACATATATCTTACCTCTAACTATAATGCAAATGATTACTTTTCTTTATCTAAGATAATTTAAATGACTAAGTATGTGAGACGGTTGAATTACGTTAGGTGCTTTTTCATTTAATGCCAACCTTTGTACATTTAATCTACTAAACATTATATATCAAATTGTATTTGGGAAGCACTTGAGTCAGCTCGATTTCTACTTTGAAGAACCTGTCACTTTACATAATATTTTCCTTTTTTTTTTGTCTACGTTTTTTGTATCAGATGTAAGTAGTAAGTTAGCGGAAATGATAAATTTCACATCTCGATCTTAAACAATATTTTCTTCCAATAAATATTCTCTTTTACTCTAAAGAATTTCAAAAATATTTTAAATAAAGAGGATTTATTCAACAGATTTTTTTTGCATGTAAGACAATGTGATAAAGTAATTGCTTCTTGAAATACAATTAAACATAAATTTAGATCCTTACGTAACGGAATTTATTCCTCAAGTGTATAATAATCCGTGAGAGGGCGCTGATTTCTATTGTAAGTATTTTAACCTTTTCTGTAACTGTATGATGCCTCTGAACGCTTGCTTGCAACGTGTTAACGTGTATATGGTACATTATTTGAAGGCATGCCAGGTCTAATAATACTGGGTATAATTTCTTTATGTTTAATAAATTTTAGTTTGTTTGTGTTGTGAAATAGAAGTATTGCTTTTCTGAACACACCGTTGCTCGTCTATTGAATATTTTGATCCCGTGCATTTGTGTCATTCGGACTATTATTAAATACATTATATATGAAATTCATTTTATTTTTAAATCGATTTTCCATAATCTAATTTATTGGAATATTGCACTGCTTCTTGTGTTGAATTCCATTATCTTTTATAACATTCCAATCTTTCTATAACATTACTATTTTGTTTTTTTACCATGAACATGTATCCCTATATCGCACTTCACATCGTTACAACATAGATTGAAATTTTTAAAATATATAATGGACATCTGAAATATGATTTTATTACACTTTACCTTGTAGTACAATAGACAATAGATTTTTACTAAATTATAAATATCTTGCAAAATTATAGTCGTTATTAATACTAAACATACCAACACATATTTATTTTATTCATCTAAACAATACATTTTTCTTTTTTTTTATTTTAACTCAATACCCATCACATTTTTACATATACTTTTCTGCCATTTCACTGGCTATGGTATGTTTAGAGTTAACTTCAAAGTGTATGATGTGTCATTTTTTTCTTAGAGTTATTTCTTGTGTATTTTAGATTCAAAATGTAAGGCTTACGTATATCGTTTTTATTTGGTTTGGAGCACTACTGTCTTCTGTTTTGCATACGGGAGCTAATGAGACCGGAACCTACTACTTAAATTCGATTCCGAATGGCTACGAAAACCAAGCCATTAGTAGATGAAATATGTTTCTATTAGAGTATATTTTGTAGTACGATATATAATAGATTCTTCTAAACTATAAATATTTTTCAAAATTATACTCGTTTTAAAAGCTAAGCGTAACAACATATAATGCCTATCTATTTCTATTATTTTTCCTTATTTTATTTATTTTATTCACTTAAAAATATATATTGCTTACTAATCTATTTTAACTCATTAATCATCGCATATTTTATATATACAACGTCATTTCACCGGCTATTGTATGTTTAATGTTAACATCAAAGTGTATGATGTGTCATTTTTTTCTTAGATTTATTTCTTGTATATTGTTTAGATTCAAATTGTAAGGCTTACGTAAGTCGATTTTATTTGGTTGAACTTTATGGTCTTCTGTTTTGCTTGCGGGAGCTAATAATACCGGGACCTACTACTTAAATTAAAGGCTACGAAAACCAAGCCATTAGTACATGAAATGTGGTTCTATTACAGTATATTTTGTAGTACGATATATAATAGATTCTTCTAAATTATAAATATCTTTTAAAATTATACTCGTTTTTAACGGTAAATATATCAACTACCTATTTCTTTTATGCCTACCTAATTCTTTTATTTCTTTAATTTATTTAAACAATACATATTTCTTTTCTTTTTATTTTAACATCTTACCCATCACATTTTTTACATATACATTACCGGTCATTTCACCGATTATGGTATGTTTACTGTTAACATGAATGTGTTTGATGAGTCATTTTTTCTTAGAGTTATCTCTTGTGCATTGCTTAGATTCAAATTGTAAGGCTTAAGTATAACGTTTTTATTTGGTTAGGAGATCTACGGTATTCTGTTTTGCTTAAGAGAGCTAATGAGGCCAGGAACAACTGCTTAAATTAAATTCCGAATGGCTACAAAAACCAAACCATTAGTAGATGAAATATGGTTCTATTACTGTATATTTTGTAGTACACACATATATATTTTGTAGTATACATATTTATTTTTTTTTTATTTTAACTCATAATCCATCACATTTTTACATATACATTACCTACCATTTCACAGGCAATGGTATGTTAGTGTTAACATCAAATGTATGTTAGTGTTAACTTCAAAGTGTATGATGTGTCATTTTCTTCTTAGAGTTATTTCTTGTGTATTGCTTAGATTCAATTTGACAAACGATATTGTTTACTCATATAGTTTTTATTTATTTTGGAGCTCTACAGTTTTCTGTTTTGTTTATTGAGACCGGGACTTAAATTCGATTCTGACTATGAAAAATCAATACATTAGTGGATTAGAACTAGCCCACTCCGATATAAGACCAGGGCTCATATCATTTGGGAGCAATGTTGTTTTATTTTTAAAATTTGAACCACAATTTCTTTTCCCTATTATAAACAACAATTGATTAACATGTAAATAGTTTGCTTCCAGAATTCTTTTTTGGCGGATGTGAGCACGGAACAAAATTTTTTGACTCATCTTCATCTTCGTGATGCAGTCATTATTAAATATTGGTCTTGCCGAACTGCTTCTTGGATCAAATTCTGTTGGTTGTCTTTTAAAATCCTCTGATCTTTCAAACTCTATCAGATTATTAATATTATACACGAATTTACTTCTAGTATAGTCAAAGACTCTTTTTTTAGATCGTTCAAATTCCTGAATTCCGATGATTTTTGCTTTCAGAATGCTATTCTACTATCGCCTTTAAATCATACGTAGAACTTTCTGGCCTGATTTATAACAGCATTTACACATAATTTGTTCATGACAAATGAGAACTTTTTATACGCATTTATTCGTGCAAAGTTATTATGCACTTGTAATTTAGTACAGAAAACATTTTTTTAAAATTTTCTACATTATAAGAATTATGCTTTTATTTGGTTACCAGTGTAATTTTAGGCACTAGTTGGCCAATCACTTTTTTAACTGCTTAATGTTAATCTATAAAATGTTTACCTTGATAATTTTCTATAATACGAGTCTGATTTACCACAGCATTTACACAAAATTTTTGTTTATGATGAGTGTAATTTTTTTATGCTTATTCTAACGTGCAACGTTATTCTGCACTTCACGAAGTCGAATGTAATGTTATGTACATGCACATTTTATGCTTCAAGTAATGATTCTCCAAAAGTTATTTATGAATTATGCTTAAATTTTGGTAACCAATGTAGTTTGGGGCACTAGTTGGCTTTTCACTTTTTTAACTGTTTACTGTATGTCTATAAAAAATTTTAGCTATATTATTGTGTAAAATACTTAAGGCTGATAGAAAAATAATAAGTACATTATTTTCCAGTTATGTTTCGTTTTAGGGAAAACAGAAATATTAAACGAAAATTCTACAATGGCAATGTTGAAAATCAAAAGTGCGTACATTAACAGATGAAATAAAATTAAGTCTAATTATTTCAAAGTATATAATCGTTTCATATTATCATATTGTTTGTTAAAATTCATTTTTGATTGAATATGGCAGATAAAATAAACTATTGAAAATTAAAATATTGAAATCTAAATGGTAATTTCCTTTTTAAGTATAGTTAAAATTAATAATCAATATTAAGTTGTTTTTTTTACAAAAGTTATGACATAACAGTTTCACTACTTCAAATTATAAATACTTCAAAATGCTTCAAAGTTCACTAGTCGCTGCAATATTTATTTCTCTTGATTTAATACGAAAAAGAAAGTTAAATAAAACGTATACAAAAAAAACAATTGCTATCAATAAATTTTTTGGGGTCCGTAAATTTCAACCGGGAATACATTCTTCCAAAAGTAATTATTTCTATTTTTTGAATAAAGAATAATTTTGACACAGAATTAAAAAAAACTCTTTTAATTGAAAGCAATTTAAAGCTTTATTAGCTGTTTTTTCCTCAATTAGTTCAAATCCGCAAAAGTACAAACTAAACAAGAAGAAAAATTAATGATTATCTTTTAAAAAGAAAAGGCATTAAGTTTTGGTTTACTGATGTTATACAGAGATCATGGTACTTTTTTATTTAAAAATTCTTTTGCATTTTTTGCAATGTAAAAATCGTGGGTGATGTTAAAGTTTTTCCCGAGAGAGGATTAATGTATTTCTTTTTAAAATGAAATTTACTTACATGGATTTGTTTTTAGTTTACATTATATTGTTTTTTTTCGTCTAGTGAAAGATTTATTTTGAAAGGAAATTTCTGATTAGGAACGAAGTACAATTATAAATATGTATCCTCTGAAGATAATAAAAAAAATACAGAAAAGTTCAGGAAACCTTTATAGACCCTAATGGATAAACCAATGTATTGGACGCAAAATAAGTATTTATTTAAAATTTTACCATTTTTTTTTTCAAATACAAGCTTTTAATGAATTCCGGTTTCGGAAAAAAAATAATTGCTTACGGTTATTTAGTATATTTCGAGTTACTTAATTTTCTGTGTTTTATAAAAATTTATCAGTTATTTAAATACATGACTACAATCTAATGTGATGTTTTTTCTCAACATTTTGATAAAGTTCATTGAAATAATAATAATCGCAATACTTTATATTATATCAAGTTATATCTCTTTTTTATATTTACGAAACCTTTCATTTAAAATTATTTTTCTCATTTATGCGTCTATAAAAACAGATTATAGTTATTCCTATAAATACAAAAGAAAACATGAATGATTAAGTAACCTATAAAAGAGGATGATGCATTAGAACATTTAGTTTGTACTATAAAAATAGAGAAATTAAACTTTGGATTGAAAAATACATACAAAGGTAATTTTTTTGAAAATTAAGAAGTAAGAGAGTTATAAGTAAAAATTGTTATAACTCATTAACTATAACATAACAGGAGGTAGTCACACCCTCGAGAGGAACTATACAGAGTGAAGAAGACGACGCGGAAGTAGACATAGGAAATTTGCTTAGGTAGAAATGCCAAAAGAGCCATATCTTTGCTGGAACTCGGGCTGATAACATCCTCCACGATTGCCGTGGCAAATTATGAGAACAAAGGATTGCTAAATGACATAGCTATGGACAAAATGATTATTTAATAAGTTTTTATATAGGAAATGAAATGTGTCTTCCATACTTTAACCACTAGCCTATTATATATATATATATATATATATATATATATATATATATATATATATATATATATATATATATATATATATATATATATATATATATATATATATATATATATATGTATATATATATATATGTATATATATATATATATATATATATATATATATATATATATATATATATATATATATATATATATATAACTATTATTATCTCTGGTTCTAAGAAAATCGTATTCGTTAAGAGGGACTTCAAGTCTTTGGATTTTTTTCAATATACCATCAGAAGTTTCTAACAGTGGTTCTAATAAAATTGCTATAATTAAGAGGTACATAAAGTCTTATGCCGAACGATGGCCGATTGATTAGGGTGCTGGCCTTTTGTACCGGTGTTCGTGGTTTCGAATCCCACAGTGGCACGGATGTTTGCATTTGTTCGAAAACGGCTTTAAAATGTAAGTCCCGGTATCATTAGCTCGTGTTGCAAAAAAAGTAGACCGTAGCACTCCAAACCAACTTCAAATCTTTTAATTTTTTCAATATACCTCCAGAATTTTCTAACAGTGGTTCTAACAAAATCGCATTCGTTAAGAGGTACTTCAAGTCTTTTCATTTTTTCAATATACCACCAAAAGTTTTCATGATATCAAAAAATTAGACTGTAAACTTTACAATAATGATTCTAACTGAAATAATATTTCTAACAGAAAACATATACATGATATGAGATATATATTTCGTGTATCTATGTATCATAATACATCCTACATAATGCATGAAAATCAAAGTTAGATTGGAAAATTCAATTGTTAATGGTTTATAATTACAGATATGTGTGCAGCATAGACTGTAATAAATTTAATTTAAGTATTTAATAAACATAACTTACTTTTCTTTATATACTTTTTTTTCTGCTTGTATATGCTTATATAAAACCTTATAATATAACCTTATATATAACCTTATATATGAGTTTAGTGTAGACAAATAATGTAGTAATTAAAGATGCGTAATTTAATCGGGAGCTGAAATATTTTTTATCTGTTATTAAAACAAAAATTCATCAGTTTTTTTCACGCCTTTCTTTGATTGTTTTGAACCCTACGATAACATTTCCGATAAAATTTTAGTATCCCTAAGATTTAATCATAGTTTAATTTTCAGGGTAACTAGAGTTGAGTACTAAACTAACAGAGTTAAAAGCATGTACGATGCTCATTTAGATAATTGTTTTAGACAGAAATCATTTTTTACTACATTTGTAAACTACTAAAAAATATCATAAAGTTAGTACTAATATTTTTAGATGGTTAGAAACAATATTTCACTACACAATACGATATCTTCTTAAATTTCACAATAAATGGTTTAAAATTTATACCTCGCAAATTATTGGAATTATTATCTTACATTTATTTCACATCTAACAACATTTTTTTTATATTTTGTGTTAAAAAATGATTATCATTATAATTATTATTACAACTACTATTAAAACTAATACCATTACTTTACATTATGTTAATAAAAATTAATTTTTTAAAATTTAAATATCAGTTTAACTTTAATTTCTGCATTGCTTTCTAGTAAAAATCTATTTCTTTTATCATGCTTTCTATTTGACATAAAATAGAAAAACTTTCTGCGAAAAATTAAAAGAAATTAACTTTATTTTCTTTAATTTTTAAAAACGGAATTTCATATATATTTTTTCTACTTTAAAATATGTAAATGAATTTATAACATTAAAATTATATACAATTTTACGTGATATTCCTCAGAAACAGTTCTATCTCATTCAAGAATAACGTTTCCTACGCCAGATTAAGATAAATACAAAATCTCTAGAAAAATGACTGTTTATCTAATGGAATGAGAAAACTACTTTTATAATCGATTGCAGATTAATGCTGACGACATTTCGAAATGTATGGCATCCATCAATATATTTCGGTGCACATAAGATTTACTCATTACGTGATAAAATGAAATAATTTCAATACTGTCTTGAAACTAAAAACCGTACACTTTTATAAAGCGAAAGTTTACTTTTAGCTGTGAAAAATTTACACGAGACTACAATATTTGTTTGTTAGAGAATTGGAAAGAATAAAGAAGAAAAAGAGAGAAAAGAAAGAAAAAAGTGATTCTTGACTCTTTTAATTCCTGCATTTAAATAATAGTGTTGTCTGAATTTAGATTCAAATATTTTAATATTTTTATCAGTAATTCTTATTAAAACTATTCTCCACTGATTAGAGCCTTTTTAAAATTTCTATTTTTTTACTATTCGGTAAATTTTTAATTCCAACATGTTTATATATTAATTAAATTTCGATTTAAAAACAGGAAAAATAATATAATAATAACGCAACAATCAGAAATAAATCATCGTGTTAAAAAATAATGTTAAACATATAATTCAAAGGATAAATGATCAGAAATGAAAATAATGAACTGAATCAATGAATAGAATGGATTAACTTTATATTTAATGTGACATTAACAAATTTATAAGAAAATCTTTTAAAATTGAAAAAAAACATGAACAATGAAAAAAAAACTTTGAGTGAAACTTTGAATTACATTTCATTGATAATGATATAATTATATTCATTGTATTAATTCATTTTATAGTTTGGGAAAATATACTCATATAAAAATATAGTTTAAATGTAATAATGACCGCAAAGTTAAATTCACGATAGGTAAAACAGGAATTAGGCAATATTCAATTTACTAGATTAGATATTTTATGTGCAAATATAACGAAGACTTAGTAATTTACAAAATTATATTTTAATTTCAATAAAGGAAAAAAATTATTATGATTTTTTAGAAATTAGATTATTTATATTTTGTCATATATATTTTTTCATATCATAATGAAAATGAAAAAATAATTTGTGTTTTCTTAAAATGATTAAATAAATATTTGTTTTCTCTGTTAATCATTTTAATTATATTATAATGGATTTTGAATATTATGCTTCTCTTTACAGCTTTATTTCATATTTCACTAGCATAAAAATATAGAATTTTCAGCAATATTTCAGTCCATTTAAATTGAATGTAAGCTTTATTTGATATACCAGTTACACAACTAATCATAATAAAAGAATATTGTTTTCATTTAATGAATTTAATTGCTCCGCAAAGGAAAATATATTACTAGTTATTATATCGCATATTATTGGTATTTTTATATAGATTAAATAATATGCATAAGTCTTATTTATATATAGAAATAACATAGATTACATGATATGCACTGAAATTTCACATTCTTTTGTGGAGCAATATTTCGTATTTCATTAGCATAGAAATATGGAATTTTCAGCAATATTTCAGTCTATTAAAACTGAATGTAAGCTTTAATTGATAAACCAAATACATTGTTAATCATAATAAAAGTATATTGCTTATATTTACTTACTTTAATTTAGTTCATCCGCAAAGGAAAATATATTATTATATTGCATATTATTGCTATTTTCATATACATGAAATTGAAGGATTAAGTTTTGTTTATATATAGAAATAACATAACTTACATGATTGGCACTGAAATTTTACAATATTTTTTGTAGCTTTGTTTCATATTTCATTAGCGTAGAAATATGGAATTTTCAGCAATATTTCACTCCATTAAAATTGAATGTAAGCTTTATTTGATAAACGAGATCATAGTTAATCATAATAAAGAATATTGCTTTTGTTTACTTCCCTTAATTTAATTGTTTCGCAAAGGAAAATATATTATTATATTGAATATTACTGGCACTTTTATACACATGAAATAGAATGTATAAGCTTTATTTATATATAGAAATAACAGAGGTTACATTATAGGCACTGAAATTCCATATTATTTTTGTAGCTAAATTTTATTTTTCTTTAGCGAAGAAATATGGAATGTAGAAATAACATAACTTATATGATAGGCACTGAAATTTTACTTTATTTTTTGTAGCTTTGTTTCATATTTCATTAGCTTAGAAATATGGAATTCTCAGCAATATTTCACTCCATTAAAATTGAATGTAAGCGTTATTTGAAAAACCAAATACATTGTTAATTATAATAAAAGAATATTGCTTATATTTACTTACTTTAATTTAGTTCATCCGCAAAGGAAAATATATTATTATATAGCATATTATTGCTATTTTCATATACATGAAATTAAAAGATTAAGTTTTGATTATATATATAAATAAGATAATTACATGATAAGCACTGAAATTTTACATTATTTGTTGTAGCTTTATTTCATATTTCATTAGCTTAGAAATATTTAATTTTCAACAATAGTTCATTAAATTAAAATTGAATGTAAGCTTTATTTGATAAACAAAAATGCATAGTTAATCATAATAATATAATATTTCTTTTATTTACTTATTTAATTCAATTGTTTCCGCATAGGAAAATGTATTATTATAATGTATATTATTGATATTTTTATATACATGAAATAGGTGGTATAAGTTTTATTTATATACAGAAATACCATAACTTACATGATAGGCAATGAAATTTCACATTCTTTTTTGGAGCTTTATTGTCATATTTCATTAGCGTAGAAATATGGAATTTTCAGCAATATTTCTGTCCATTAATTTGAATGTAAGCCTTAGTTGATAAAAGAGATACTTATCATATTATAATAAAATAATATTGCTTTTGTTTACTTCCCTTAATTTAATTGTTTCGCAAAGGAAAATATATTATTATATTGAATATTACTGGCACTTTTATACACATGAAATAGAATGTATAAGCTTTATTTATATATAGGAACGACATTGGTTACATTATAGGCACTGTAATTCCGTATTATTTTTGTAGCTATATTTTATTTTTCTTTAGCGTAGAAATATGGAATTCTCAGCAAAATTTCAGTTCATTAAAATTGAATGTAAGCTTTATTTGAGAAACGAGATACATAGTAAATCACAATAAAATAATATTGATTTTATTTAATTACAATAATTTTATTTTTCTACAAAGGAAAATATAGTATTATATTGCCTATTATTGCTATTTTTATATACATGAAATAGAATACGTAAATTTTATTTATATATAGAAATTACATAACTTGCATGAGAGTCACTGAAATTTTACATTATTTTGTAGCTTTACTTTATATTACATTAGCGTAGAAATATTGAATTTTCATCAATATTTCTGTCTATTAAAATTGAATGTAAGCTTTATTTGATAAATGATATATATAGTTAATCATAATAAAAAAATCATGCTTTTATATACTTACTTTAATTTAATTGTTCCGAAATGGGAAAACTATTATTATATTGAATATTACTGGCATTTTAATATGCATAAAATAGAATGTGCTAATTTTATTTATATATAGAAATAACATAACTTACATGATAGACACTAGAATTTTACATTATTTTTTGTAGCTTTATTTCATATTTCGTTTGAGTAGAAATATGGAATTTTCAGCAATATTTCTGTTCATTAAAATTGAATGTAAGCTTTATTCGATAAATGAGATACATAGTAAATCACAATAAAAGAATATTGATTTTGTTTAATTACATTAATTTTATTGTTCTACAAAGGAAAATATATTATTATGTTGCATATTGTTGCTATTTTTATATTAATGAAATAGAATGTATAAGTTTTATTTATTTATGGAAATAACATAACTTAGATATATGCACTGAAATTTTAAATTCATTTGTAACTTTATTTCATAGTCCATTAGCGAATAAATATAAAATATTCAGATACATTTCAGTTCATTTAGTCGTTTTAATTTAATAAACGAGTAACATACTTTATCATAAAATAGAATATTCTTTTTATATTCTTATATTGTTTTAATAGTTCACTGACGTAAAATACATTCTGTTATATAATCCCTTATCTATTATATTGCCTAATATTTTTATTTTTATATACCTGAAAATAACATAATAGTCTTATTTATAAAAACAAATTACACCACTGTTTATACCAAACTATAAATCATCCTCAATGTATGAAAGAAACATTTTACACAACTACAAAAAAATTTCCTACAAACATATACATGACTTGTAATGTCACAGAAATTCTTTTTGTGTAGCTATATTTCATATTTCATTAGCATAGAAATATGGAATTTTCAGCAATATTTCAGTCCATTAAAACTGAATGTAAGCTTTAATTGATAAACCAAATACATTTTAATCATAATAAAAGTATATTGCTTATATTTACTTACTTTAATTTAATTGATCCGCAAAGGAAAATTTTATTATATTTCATATTATTGCTATTTTTATATACATGAAGTTGAAGGATTAAGTTTTGTTTATATATAGAAATAACATAACTTACATGATAGGCACTGAAATTTTACAATATTTTTTGAAGCTTTGTTTCATATTTCATTAGCTTAGAAATATGGAATTTTCAGCAATATTTCAGTCTATTAAGTTGAATGTTAGCTTTATTTGATAAACGAAGATACATAGTAAATCATAATAAAATAATAATGCTTTTATTTACTTCCCTTAACTTATTTGTTTCGCAAAGGAAATATATTATTATATTGTATATTACTGGCATTTTTATATACATTAAATAGAATGTATCAGTTTAACTCATATATAGAAATAACATAGTTTACATTATAGGCACTGAAATTCCATATTATTTTTGTAGCTATATTTCATTTTTCGTTAGCGAAGAAACATGGAATTCTCAGCAAAATTTCAGTACATTAAAATTGAATGTAAGATTTATTTGCTAAACGAGATACATAGTAAATACCAATAAAGAATATTGATTTTATTTAATTACATTAATTTTATTGTTCTACAAAGGATAATATATTATTATATTGCATATTGTTGCTATTTTTATATTAATGAAATAGAATGTATAAGTTTTATTTATTTATAGGTATAACGTAATTTTCATGATAAGCACTGAAATTTCACTTTCTTTTGTAGCTTTACTTTATATTACATTAGCGTAGAAATATTGAATTTTCATCAATATTTCTGTCTATTAAAATTGAATGTAAGCTTTATTTGATAAATGATATATATAGTTAATCATAATAAAAAAATCATGCTTTTATATACTTACTTTAATTTAATTGTTCCGAAATGGGAAAACTATTATTATATTGAATATTACTGGCATTTTAATATGCATAAAATAGAATGTGCTAATTTTATTTATATATAGAAATAACATAACTTACATGATAGACACTGAAATTTCCTATTATTTCTTGTACCTATATTTCATAATTCGTTAGGTTAGAAATATGGAATTTTTAGCAAAATTTCAGTTCATTAAAATTGAATGTAAGCTTTATTTGATAAACGAGATTCATAGTAAATCATAATAAAAGAATATTGATTTTATTTACTTACATTAATTTATTTGTTCCACAAAAGAAAATATATCATTATATAGCATATTGTTGCTATTTTTATATCCATGAAATAGAATGTATAAGTTTTTATATATATATAGAAATAAATTAACTTACATGATAAGCACTGGAATTTCACATTCTTTTAGAGCTATAGTTCATATTTTTTAGCTTATATATATAAAATTTCAGACAAATTTCAGTTTAATTTTTTCATATTAATTTGATGAACGAGTAACATACTTTATCATATCTATAAATCATCCCTTTTATATTTCATTTAATACTTCACTGACGTAAAATACATTCTATTATATAATCCCTTATCTATTATATTACCTAATATTTTTACATTTATATACCTGAATATAACGTAATATTCTTATTTATAAAAACAAATTACACCACTGTTTATACCAAACTATAAATGAGCCTCAATGTATGAAAGACACATTTTACACAGCTACAAAAATTATTCCTACAAACATATACACGACATGTCATTTCAAAGAAATTCTTAACGCATCATTTAACTAATATGAAATAGATTTGCTGCAGAAAATACCTGCACAAAACATTTGAGTCTCCAGATAGAAAGCTATTGTGTTTATTGAAACATCGTTCTGCTGCGACAATAAATCTAAACTTCCAAAGTGCTTTCTTCAGAGGAGCTGACTAGTTTTCGCATGATTTAAAAGGCAAACATATGAAAATGTGCTTCTCCTTGATAAGGCACCGTATTGTTATCGGGATTATGTCAGGCATCTTTATGGAGTATTAATACTGATCCATATTTAAATTCCAAAGACTTAATATACATTTTATAAACTTTAAAACTTCATAACCTGCATCAAAGAGAAGTCTTTTGTTGCATTGCAGTCAGAACAAAATTAATGTTTTCAGGGCTCTCAATTTCAACGAAGAAATGAACATTTCCTGTATAGAGGAGATGCATTATTAATTTCTCAAGTAATGTTCAAAAGTTGACGTTCGAATGTAATATATTGGTAGAACTGGTAGAGATACTATGTGTATAATATTCAGAGATTATGTGAAGAAATTTATGAATACGTAAAGTTTGATCTGAATTATTAAAATGAAACAACAAATAAAAAATATTGAATATTTTCAAGATTCATATTTGAAGTGTATATACGTTTTATTACGTTTTAGTTTTAAAAATTTATCTAAAAAAATATACATTGTTCGTATATAAAACATTATACTGAAACACTAGTTTTTATAATTGATTTTTGCAAAAATATTTCAGAACTTAGTGTAGGAACTTCATTTTTTAATTAAATATATAAAAAACTAGATATTTAGCTGAATCTTTTAAGGTAACTTCACTCAATAAAAAAAATAGATATTCAATCAATTTTCTCAAATAAAATATTAATACTTCTGGTTTTAAGATTATTTTACCATGTTCACTTATGGAAAATTAAAGATGCTTCAGAATTAAAGAAACGATTTTAGCAATTAATTTCATCTATTTTTATAGGATTATGCTGTAGTGAATACAAAACTTATTTTTAAATATGTAACATTTTTTATATTGTTCATACATAAAGAATTGTGATGAAATACTAGTTTTTAAAATTGAATTTAGTAAAGTTATATTAGAACGTAGTTTACACACATTATTTTTTTTAATTAAATATAAAAAATGACTAGATTTTGAGCTTAATCTGGTAATAAGGTAACTACACTCATGAAATTTGAAATTCAATCAATTTTCATAACAATTAAAACTAATAATGAATTTTAGCTAACGTTTATTTTACCTTGTTCCCTTATCAAAAATTTCAAAATTTAGAAAAACACTTTGAGCAATTAATTTTGTGTATATTTATAGAAATTTGTAATAGTGTATTTAAAATTAATTTTAATAAGTAACATAATTTTAGAAGTTTATTACTTTCTGTTTTAGTTTGAGTACATGGCACATAAATGATAAGTTCGGATTATGTAAACACGTTTGTGCATGTACTATAGATATGCAGGGAACGGGGAAAACGTTCTTCGTGACAACATGTAAATAATTACAACGCCATTTCTCGAAGTTAAAAATTGCTTACTATTTATTAAATTTATTTATTATCAGATTGATTACATTTTTTTTTGTTTGGAGTACAATTTCTCTATTTGAATGTGTACAGGTTTCTAGTTTTCGGCAAAACTGGTGGAGAATTTCAACTTTCTTCATTCTTTTGCGCCTTAGGTTCAGAGTTCCTTATTTAAATCCTACAATTGACACTCATATTATTAGACTTTCTAAATTGGCGTTAATCAGGGGGTTCCAGTTTCATTGGTCCTCGTGTACCAAAGTAATAGGCTTCTAATCAGCCAACCAAATAACACCGATGAATTAATATTTTCTTTGCGTTGTACGATTTAAATTTATTTAATTTGTCTTATCTTCATACTCGTTTGCATTCATTTCAAGTAGTATTATCCATTTCTTATATGATATATATATATATATATATATATATATATATATATATATATATATATATATATATGTGTGTGTGTGTGTGTGTGTGTGTGTGTGTGTGTGTGTGTGTGTGTGCGTGCGTGTTTGTGTGCGTAATATAATTACATATAAGAATTAAATCAATTGCAATTTTTGGGACCATGGAAATATGTATCATCATTAATTTCATATTTTAATACTAATGTATAAAAGAAGAATAAGAGAAAGGATATATTTAAATCAATTTAAATGTAAATTTATTTTATGCTGTAGTAACTAAACTGTAGAAGAAATAAAACATAAATTATATATTTCTCTTAACATTATCAATGTATATAACATGGTGAATTTTATTCCACTACCATCTGATATCTATTGGTTACAGATTTCCGAAATATTGTATAATTTGGGCATTTAATAAATGATAAATGTCTTAAAATGTTTTACATTTTATGCTAAATATTTTAAACTTAATACTTGTACTTATAATAATGCTAAAATTGCATTTGTTATTTCATAAAATTATACCTTTGATAATATATTAAGTACAGATATATCAACTCATGTTTCGATTTTGAGTATTTTTAATTAATAAATATCATATCTACATTTTTCCATATCTACAACTTTTACTGCTTTTAGATTGTGTGGCTTTTTTTACTCATGTAAAGCTATCAAATGGTTAACAGAATTAGGAATGAAATTTTTGTAACATTTCATATGTTTAAATGTATTTCACACATTTGATTAAAAAGAAAATTTAAAGTTATTAAAATAGGAATTCTAATTATACCAAATATATGAAAAACAACTATTATATGCAATAATTTAGAATAATTTCTAATTTACTCCCTTTTTACTTTAATTAGTTTTAGGACTTTACTTAAATTAGGCATACAGTTTAGATATGATCCTTTTATCTGAAGATAATCAGATTAACAAAGTGCACGTCAACAAAACTATTTTTCGAAATATAATAAGACTTCACATTTTTGTTCGAACTATCTCATTTTTGAGTTCTCTTATCACTGTAATAATCAAAGTATGTACACCTAAAAATGAGGAGCCAACCTATGAAATTAAATAAATGGATTTATATAATCGCGTCATCGTTAGTAAGCCCCGTAATCAAAAAGAAATATTATGATATTTATCGTAAGAAACATTTTTAGGAAAAGTATCGGATAAATAAAAAATAATTACCAGAATATACATCCCGATCTTTATTGCCTTAGATGTTCTAGCTTCTATTAATCCTAAGAATACAAGATAATGCGTATATTTCTTATAATGATTAATACGAAAATCTCCAAGAGGAGATTAAATGTTTCGTTTTTATGTTCCTATTCATATATGTGTACAATCTATTATAGCAATCTATATAAATTTGCTCTTGATAATTCTGATTAAATGGCTTTGCTGTCAGGTTAATACTTATGAATCTTTAAAAAATGCTGTGCAATAATATCTTTCATAATGCATAACATGTTTAATATTTAAAGGAAAATAAGTTAAAGAAGATTATAAACTTTTAGGAGATTTTTAAATAATATAACAATTAATCAAATTAAGGCTTATTATGATCTCCTTTTTTTATTCTACAACTAGAAGTAATTATACGATTGAGAAAATCTTCAAAAAATGCTAAATATTTTGTATTAGCCAAATGAGTTCATTTTAGATTTACTAAGCATGAATGAGCTGAGAAAACTGTACTGTATTTCTACTGAAACAATATAAATAGAGAACTGCAGCGTACTGATGAAAATATATTTGTAGTTGTCTCTAATGGTAAACATTAGATGTAATTATGCCGTATTGACAGAAGAAGGTGATAGTTCAGTTTCTTACGAGGTTTAAACGAAGAAAATTTCAAGTCTCTGTAGGTGGATTTCCTTTTCCTATAACAGCAGTTTTTTTACTACAGTGCAGTGCAGTGGGGGGTGTTGCAGTGATTCACCTTTGTCATGCTTCGGTGCGGCTCTGGGGATGAGCAACAGGGTATTGTACTACGGTACCTCACCTAGGACCTCCTGGTGGCGCCCCCTGATAACTATGAGTGTCCCTCCTAGGCCAATGATAGCCGTCTGAAAACCTCAAGGGATTATACCTCCTTTAGGTATACTCGGGAGTCACGAACCCGGGGTTTCCTGAGTGATCTTTTTAAAGACTTCCCTGGTAGTCCCGAACTTACTTTTGTAGTATTGTTCCTTACTAGGGTCGTTTAAATTAATTTCGAGCCATCTCGTAGGTCAGCAGCACCCTGTGGTGTTGTGGTTACGTCGTGGCGACCGGTTACTCAGATCTGTATGACTTCGGCCGGGTCAGAGTAAAACTCACTTACTACAGTGCAGTGATACGAATGTGAAAACAATGAACGTTTATACACACCAGCCTAAATTTATAACGACAGAAAATAATGGACTGATGAGAACTAGATCATTCAAAAATTAGAGATTGAATGCCTGTGGATGACATCAATGTGCGATGTTAAGTATTGCCCACATGATACATTAATATGGGCAGATACATTACATCTGTATATTACTATGGATTGTTTATTTAAGGTATCCGTCTACGTTCTGAGAACTTTTTTCTTTAAACGTAGACACTAGTTCATCTTTTTATAAATTTTTAGATTAATTTTTTTATATTATCGTAAAAAAAATTGCACTTAAAAAATTTATTCCTGGAGAAGTTTTTATAAAATTTCTAATAAATGAAGAACATTTAGTAAAAAAATCGGATTATTTCAAAAGGTCTAATTTTTTTAATAAATTAAATTATTTCACTATTTTTTAATGCAACACATTTCTTGTACACTGGAGTAGTGAATCACCTAAAATCTTTGTTTAATTTACATTTGGTAAGCAATTTTGGTCCTTCAAAATCATACACATTGAATTTTTAATGAATTTACATTACCTTTATATATAACTGTGAGTGTAAAATCATTAAAAATTATTGAAATTTAAAGCTTTTAGGCCATTTACAAGTAAATACTATCAAAAGCATTCATAATAATTTTCAGCATAATATTTTAAGAATTTTTGAGAAATCACATTTCAAGTTTCAACATTTTATTAAAAATACCTTTCTGAGAAAAACTCATTTGAAATTTATGAAAGCAACTTTAACTATTAAAAAATTAAAATACATGTTTAAAATTCATCACGCTTTCTTGCTTCAAAACTTTCTAATTACCAAGTTGCTAATTATTAAAACTATTAGAAAAATGCTTAAACTAAACTTCATGAAAATTTAAAAAGATTTGTCCAAAAAATGCTTTTTAAAAGGCTTTAAATTCACAACTTCAGGTTCCGAAGTCACTGCTTCCGTTTTGTTTTGACCACTATCACTGATGTTTAAACAGCTGTAACTTTTCTTTAAAATGCCGTAGTCACAAAACAAAAACATATTTAGAAGAATAAAAGTTGAAACTTTACAATATAAAATTAAAATAATATGAGTGTTATCAAAAAATGACGTTTTCAACGTAGATCCTTTAACTCTTTAGACTTGCTCACTTCTCGATTATGAACGACCAATGTGACTGCAGTGATCTAGTGAACAATTTACACAGCTTATAAATTGACAGACGGAGGTTTTCTCACAAATACGGGTTTAAATTGGGATATCATGAACTTAGCATAATTTTAGACTCATGATATCGTATCAGAATTGTATAGTTCGTTATCCAACGTTACGCTGGAAGAACACCAGGAGTTATTCTCTGAGGTATGAATGCGTAACATCAAAGATTATACTTGTTGTGTGGATAAGGTTCACATAAGAAGGTACATTAAAGTGCTCGAGCACGACAGTTTTCAATTCCCTACGAGGTATTTACGAGATGTTTTTCAACAGTACAATGTGCTCACACATGTTGCAACGATTTTCAGAGACTTCCTTTAACACACATACACCATTTTCGCTAGCCTCGTTTTTCTACAGAAATGTCACATATTGAACCTGTGGAAAATTTCATTTCTTTGCATTTTCCTCAAATTTGCAACCTACAGCTTCAACAGATGAAGTTTAGTAACAGTCGGAAATAATAGGGAATGCTCGGTCCCAAACAGACATTAAAAATATGTCTGATTTCATAAAGTCTTCAATTCCCTACGAGATATTTATGCGATGTTTTTCAACAGTACAATGTGCTCACACATGTTGCAACGATTTTCAGAGACTTCCTTTAACACACATACACCATTTTCGCTAGCCTCTTTTTTCTACAGAAATATCACATATTGAACCTGTGGAGAATTTCATTTCTTTGTATTTTCCTCAAATTTGCATCCTACAGCTTCATCCTACAGCAGATGAAGTTTAGTAACACTCGGAAATAATAGGGAATGCTCCGTCCCAAGAAGATATTAAAAATATGTCTGATTTCATGTTATGTCCTACAGTAGCACATATTTCAAAACTCAGGCTCTATACGTAGTTGTTTTATTTAGAAAATAAAAAGATTTATTACAATAAATAAAAGTCGTTAGTCTATTCCCTGCGAGGTATTTACGAGAGGTTTTTCAACAGTACAATGTGCTCACACATGTTACAACGATTTTCAAAGACTTCCTTTAACACACATACACCATTTTCGCTAGTCTCTTTTTTCTACATAAATGTCACATATTGAACTTGTGGAGAATTTCATTTCTTTGCATTTTACTCAAATTTACATCCTACAGCTTCAACAGATAAAGATTAATAACACTCGGAAATAATAGGGAATGCTCGGTCCCAAACCGACATTAAAAATATGTCTGATTTCTTGCCACGTCCAGGAGTAGCACATATTTCAAAGCACATGCTCTATACATAGTTGTTTTCTTTAGAAAATAAAAAGATTTATTACAATAAATAAAAGTCTTTAGCCTATAAATTAAATTAAATTTTGGTGTTTGTTTCATGGTATTTTATACTATTTTTATTTTAACTTTTATTCATTCCTATATATTTCAACTGCTATTACGATTATCTCATTTTTTTATGTTATCAATCGAATTTCTGTAATTTCTGAACTTCTTTAAAAATTAAAACTTATTAATATTTATTTATCTTTTTATAAATTGCAATTTTAAAAAAATCCTAATTATTGCATAATAATTAAAATCTGAGGGAAAATCATTCTTAAACTTTTTTTTTTGTACTTATTGAATTCATTTATTACTATATCAAATACATAATGCCTTTAAAGTTTTTAAACTCTTTTAAATATTATACTTTACTGCAGACCCATGAGACAAAATAATGGATATCATTTTGTTGCCTCCTTATATTTTCTTTCTTATCAGTTCAAAATATACAAACTTAAAATACTTGTTTATATAATTTAAACTTCCGTAAGTATTTTTCAATACTAGATTTTTAATATTTGCGTTTGAATTCATTTCAAATTTTACCAGCTAATACACATAAAGTATAAACATCCTTAACAACACTAAGGCTGCTTAAAACGAATGCTCTAAAATAAATAACAGGTCAATATGTATTTAATAGTAATGAAAATTGAAGCAAATAGCATTAATTTGTAAATTATTATAAGTTTCTCGTCTCACGTTTCTTTCGTCTTAAATATTATAATTATTCTCGTACCAAGTGACTTACTATTTATTCGTAGAAGTTAAAAAGCTACATTTCTAACAAAGAAATGTAGCTTGTAACATTTCTTTGTTAGAATGTAGCTTTATTTTCGCAACTAAGATGTTTATCACAAATAAACATATTAATTGCAATTGTTTATTTTCATTTGCTACTCATTTTAAGAAATATGCCCAATCGAATATTCTCCAGCTGTATTTATGGACATAATGTAATTTTCTCTGACAAAACGGGTATTCGTAAATGTTCATGATTGGTTATAGTATGTTAACCCCGATCTACTCAGCCCTTTTGTGGAAAAAAACCTTGAATTCCTTCTGAAACAAAATATTAATGAATACTGATGGAAATCAGCCTGTTTCATTGATATTTTATTTTGTTAATACATATAATATTTAATAACGAGGAATTTAATAAAATAATTACTTCAACAAAATAGCAAAATTGTAAAACCTTATTGAAACACGGGTGAGGTATTCAAACACTGGTGAAGATTATAATTGTTTTTAAAACCAGAATTTAATTACGTAAACAACGATATTTCACTTCTTTTTATTACCTTATTTAAAACATTATATATAATATATATAACATATGATGATTTTTTAATGAGAAGATTAAAAATTTGAGTATACTTTATTTTGTTAGTCTCAAAATTTCAAGTAAAAATGCAATTTTAATATATATATATATATTATATATATATATATTATATATATATATATATTTATATATAATATATATATATATATATATATATATATATATATATATATATATATATATATGTAATCCATTTTTTATAAAACTCCTTCACAAGGAGAAAGTTCACCAGCTATAAGTAATGAGAATGCAGTCGGCTTCATATTCAAGATAACTCCGAAGTCTAATCTAAAACTTTATTTCAGAGCAGCAACATCAAACATCTGTCCTTTTGGACGATACATAATCAAAAGCCACAGAGTTCAGACACAAGTACTCAAGAGCACTTACAACAAGAATTTTACAACAAAACACGAACACATGTTCGCCAATAAACTGTATAGACAGAAAGTTTACAGTTTTATGACAGAAAGGAATGTTAATAAAATACTTCATTGACCAAACCATTTAGACTGATAAAAAATATCTAGATGAATTAAAATAGGAGAAATTTTTGAAGAAATATTAAGTTAATAATTTTGATATATTACATATTTATATATATATATATATATATATATATATATATATATATATATATATATATATATTATTATATATATAATATATATATATATATATATATATATTTCTAAAATCGACTTTACTTGTAATTATTTTAGAAAGTACACAAGTTTTCTATGCTTAAAAAAGAGGAAAGAAAAAGGTTACATAAAATTAGGATTTGAAAGCTTGGGTTTCATTAAGCAGATTATTATATTAAAAGTTTATTTGACTAAAATAAGTATTTTTCATTAGAAGGGAACTTTAATAGTAATAACATGTAGTGGAATTTTTTTACATAAATTATATACGACATTTACTGTAACACATCTTCATAAAATTACGATTTCAACAGTAGTCTATAAATTTTTCCTAAATTTTGTTTAATCTTCTCACTAACATAATTATCTTTTGATAGCCATTTGTTTAGCAAAATTTTAAACTTAACATTAAAAGTTTTCTTCCAATCACAAATGACGCAATCATATTTCAACTGTAAAAATAAAATTAAGATTTTCCATTTGCTCTGTAATAAAATAAATGAGATTTTGGTATAAGTTTCGAAAGTTGTTGAAGGCAATATCAATTATTTAATTTGTGTCAAGGACTTTTAATTTAAACTTTAATTAAAAATATGCCTTTCTAATTATCTTAACCCATATTCATGAAAATCATTTAGTTTAAGTGTATAAAATTATAATTTTAAATATCTCAATAGCATTTCTACTGCTTTGATACTCAAAAATCTTGCAAGTATGCAGTTAATAAATCCAATTACTCTCTTAAACCGAATTTAAAGATCAGAGAAGATTATTTAGATCGTGGAGGAATTAATGTACTGTTCTAAAGATATGTAGTAGAAAGTGTATAAAGTTAATGTATTTGTTATGATATACAGTACAGAATTCCTGTGCTTTGATCGTTCAATTAAATTTCTGAAGAACTGTATTTGTTATATACTAATATGATTACGACCATGGCTCCTTTGATTACTTTGAAAATAAAAAGATATTTTAATATATGTTTTAATAATAATTGGGACTTAAACAGAAAGTCTTAAATTATATTCAAATATTTATTTCTTGAATATAATTTACAGAAATTTATATTATAGTTTTAAAGTACGTTATCACTAAAATATAAGTTTTATTGGTTTAATAAGATTAAGTCTTAGGTAAATGAAGAATAATTAATTCATACTTGATAAGAAGGATACGTTAAACAATAAATGCACTTTGAGAAGAGATTTTTATTGAAAAACCTATGTCAGCTTGCTAAGCTTTCAATAATTTTTTACTTTTTATAAGTGTTCTTTAAATTCATATTTTATTTATGAGGTAATAAATAAATATTTAACCTACCAAAATTACCTTTACCTAAAATTCAAATTTGGTACTATAAACCATTTTTAACATATATTGTCTCTATTGTACGTTTAATGTTTATACTATGGAAGAATCTAATATTTTAATAATCTTACAAATAAAGTCTATTTTTTCACTGAAAACATTTGAAAATTATGTTTCCAACGCTTTATACCAAACCGTTAATACAATACTTCCAAATAATGGTAGAAAATGTCTTTTTAATTACATAATACTGGCTTGTTCAGTGGAAAATAGCTGCAGGGTAGTGTTTCAAAATCATCCAAAGTGTGTACAATGTTGTATAGAATCTTTTCGTCATAATGCAATATTTTAAACACAAGAATTGGTAACGCTAAAATTTTAGTAATTTTATTACTTTTTATAAGTGTTCTTTAAATGCATATTTTATTTATGAGCTAATAAATAAATATTTAGCCTACCAAAATTACCTTTACCTAAAATTCAAATTTGGTACTATAAAGCATTTTAAACGCATATTGTCTCTATTGTACGTTTAATGTTTATACTATGGAAGAATCTAATATTTTAATAATCTTACAAATAAAGTCTATACTTTCACCGAAGACATTTGAAAATTATTCTATACAAACCACGAATATGTTTCTAATGTTTTACACCAAACCGTTAATACAATACTTAAAAAATAATTGTAGAAAATGTCTTTTTAATTACATAATACTGGCTTGTTCAATAGAAAATAGCTGCCAGATAGTGTTTCAAAATCATCCAAAGTGTGTACAATGCTGTATAGATTTGGTTTGGTTTGGAGTACTATGGTCTACTTTTTTCAAAACGAGGGCTAATGAGACCGGGACCTACAGCTTAAAGCCGATTCCGAACGGCTACGAACACCCATGCCACAGTGGGATTCGAACCCATTAACTCCGGTACCGATGGCCAGTACCCTAACCCGTCGGCCATCGTTCGGCCAATGCTGTATAGAATCTTTTCATCATAATGCAATATTTTAAACACAAGAATTGGTAACACACAAAAATTACTTTCCAAAATTACTTTGCAAAACTTTCTTCATTTCTTTAAAATAATTGTAACAATTGATATACAGGTATCCCTGTATGAGTATATTCCTGACCCCATAACTTTATTTTCTTTTTCGTACACGTATTTTTTCATAATATTTGGTTATATGTTTTTAATACTCTTATTAAGGCAAAGGGCTGCTCATTTGTCTTTTTAAAGAGAACCTCATGGGTCAAAGTACGACTTCTTGCTCAAGTGGATCCACATAATTTTGAAACAGGGACCAAGAAGAAGTCCCATAGGCTTGCCACCCCAGAGGTATTTATGGACGAATACCCATATTATTACAGAAAATGATAGTGTTTTCCCAAATGCAGGTAGAGAATATTTGGTTTGACATATTTCTGTTGTTGTTGTCTTGTGCCATTTCGTCAAACCAATCACAATTGAGCCATACGCTACTCGTATTACGGCAGAGGGGTGCGCCTTTCGTTTTATTTAACTAGCACCTCAAGGTTGATAGCACGACTCCTTACTCAAGTGAGTCCATAATGATTTTGAAACAGGGACCAAGCAGAAGTCTCATAGGCTTGTCACCCCCTGAGGAATTTATTGACGATTACCCATGTTTTCACAGAAAATGATAGTGTTTTCTCAAATACAGGTAGAGAACATTCGATTAGATATATTTTTGTTGTTGATGTTGTCTTGTGGACAACTGGGTTCGCCTTTCGTTTTATTTCTTACAAGTACTTGAAAGGTGAAAGTACGACTTTTCCCAAATGGGTCCTCATAATCTTGAAGCACGGACCAAGCAGAAAGATCATAGGTTTGGCCTGTCGCAGCCATATGTATTGATTGACGGATACTCATGTTGCCAGAAAAAAGTATAGTGTTTCCCCAAATGCAGGTATAGAACATTTGCTTGGACATATTTTTGTTGTTCTTGTTTTCTTGTGCCAATTGATCAAACCAAGCACAATTGAGTCATGCGCTACTCGTTCTAGAATTACGAATTAAATAGAATATAACGAACTACTGGTTTACAGAAATTAAATTATACTTCTTTAGAATAACGAATTTCTACTAATCTCGTCCACAAGATTTAAGTAAAAGGGAAAGGAAAAACAAACCACAAATTCTTTAAATCCTTTAATATAGTGATAGTTACGAACAAAGAATTACAGACTTTATGCGAAGATTTCCCGAATGAATGTGGTACAAGAATATATTCCAATGGTGCAGAGTAACGAATAATCAATAGCAAGAAAAAGAAAAAATATTAATATGACCATTTTCTGGGTACCACTCCCATCACTTGGTAAATCAACAACGATTATTTATTGCCGGTTCGTATATGTTCTGTGGAAAACAACACTCGTATTAAGTCAAAGGGATATTCGTTTATCCGAACACCTCAAGATTGAAAGTATAACATCTTGCTGAATTTGGTCCTCGTAATTTCAAAGCAGAGACCAAGAAGAATACCCATAAACTTAGCCTTCTACCCACAGAGGAATCGATTGAGAACTTGAAGAAAAATTGTGACCATAAACATATTTTGAGTGACCCAGTCACCTTTAAAGAACATGGCAGATCTTAGGCCGTCTAGAACACCGAACCCGGAGCCATCCGGTTACGCAAGCTTTGCCTTTAAGACTGAGCTACCGCAAATCATTTATTTATTGTTGCTTAAAATGTTTTGCTTTCTGAATTAAGCATTTTTTAACAGTAAAAATACACACACCACCAAAATATACAAAGGAATAAAATTTTACCTTTCCATTTTTATCAATTTACTGTAAATATATATCTACTACCTTTACATTCTCCTAAATTTAGATTAAAATCTGTAAAAATTATTCTTGAAGGCACGTTTAACCATAAAATGAAATTAAAATCTAACATTACCATATTGTCCTAAAAGCTTAGCTCTTGTTTTAATCTTTGAAAGCTTTAAGTATTTTTAAAAGCAAGTCAAACGTTTAAGAACCTTTTTATCTATGTCCATGAGAAAGCAGGCAAAAAGCAATTTACTGCAAACAAATCTTGTCTGGGAACAATATGTGTTTCTCGAGAAGCAATTACTGGAATTCTTCATGAGCTTTCTACTAAAGAAAAATCAGTGCGAGTCAGAGAAAATCCAATTTCTTTCTAGGGGTTTAGTATTTATAGAACGCTATTTCTACAGGTTTAGTTCCTAAAGATTCATTAGTGAGAGGAATATGTTTAAATAGATTACAAGTCATAATATATTTTAAATGGACAGTGGGATAATTTATTTTCATTTCGACAAATCTTCTTAAAGATATGTATGTTCTTAGCAATATAGTTATGCGAAATTGCGTATATTTTAAGTAAAGTATTAATAATTTAAAACGGAATTAATTAAAGTACCAAAAGGGATTATCAAAAATATTTTCGATGAGAACATATTGCAATATATTTTTCTTATATAATACTTTTCAGAAATTAAAACGAAACTTATTTAGGAGCTTAAAAATTAATTTGAAACAAAATTGGAAAAATATATTAAACTATGTACATAAATATACATGAATACACACACACACACACACACACACACACACACACACACATATATATATATATATATATATATATATATATATATATATATATATATATATATATATATATATTCTATGAATACTTAAAATATTTTAGTTTTTTTAAAATGGCAGAATGCATATTATATATAAATATGCATGGGCTATGGTAATTCTAAATGTTACATTATTATAAATAACTCAAACGTATTCGAGTTCTTACCTTCCAAATATACTTATATTTACACAAATGAAATTACAAAATTTACGCATTAAACTATATAACAATTATAAGAAAACTTATATAAACAAAATTATAAGTAATAAATATATTATGATTCTCGCACAACACTTTTAAAAAATACTTTAATTATAAAAAATAGGATTTTAATTTTTTATTTCAATAAATTTAAATTCATTATGATGTTATGGCAAAAATGCTAATTACTTATTTTTAAAATTACAAAACAATAAAATATTTTGAGATAAACTTGATGTATTTTTAACTTTGAATAGCTTCAAGTATAAAAGGCACTGCAATTCTATAAAAGTATATCATCTTCAAACTTTTCTATATTTTATGAAAATAATATTACGGGGTAATATATATGTCATTGCCAGCTGCCGTAAGTTGAATATAGTAATACTCATAGTGTCTCACTCATATCCCATATACTGATAGTAAATGAGTATTATTTTATAGTATTTTAGAAAAAAACTTCAATTATAAAAAATAGGTATTTAATTTTTAATTTACTCATTAACAACATATACCCCTCGTAAATGCGTATTAATTTACAGTATTTTAGAAAATACTTTATTTACAAAACATATGGATCTAATCTTAATATAATCACATTAATTACATTTACTTATACTAAATGAACATTATTTTACAGTATTTTATAAAAATTCTTTAATTATAAGAAAAATAGGAATTACATTTTTAATTTATTCATTTTAATCACATTTACTTATTATAAATGAGTATTAATTTATAGTATTTTAGAAAATACTTTATTTACAAAACATATGGATCTAATCTTAATTTAATCACATTAATCACATTTACTTATACTAAATGAACATTATTTTACAGTATTTTAGAAAATTCTTTAATTATAAAAAAATAGGAATTACATTTTTAATTTATTCATATTAATCACATTTATTTATTATAAATGAGTATTGATTTATTGTAATTTAGAAAATACTTTAATTATAAAAAGAGGCATTTAAGTTTTAATTTTTAATTTCAATAAATTAACTTTTTTTGATGCTATATCATAAGTTCCCTTTACATCCTTTTAAAATTCATAAACACTATAGTGTATTCAAAAGAACTTGGTGTATATTTAATTTTCAATCCTTTGCTTTAAAGTATAAAATGCATTGCAGTTTTATAAAAGTATTTTATCTTCAAAATTCTCTGTATTTTAACAAAATACTATTTTACGATAATAAATCTGTCATTGCCAGCTGCCGTAAGTAGAATATCAATCTTAAAGTTACTCTTTAAGACTTTGAGTAATGCAAAACTCATTGATTAAATACAAAAGTTTATATTTCAATTCCTAAATATCTTTAGGTTTTTGAAGACTACTCAAAATTGTGTATTATAATTTATATACTACTTTACATTTGCATTCCCACTTATATAAAAGCATTGTCTTATTTACTATATTCACATAGTTTGTACTAAAGGAATAATGATTCATTTTTACCTATGCTTTGTAAAAGTATTCATAATTGTTGTTTGATCTACTATTACAACTTATTGTTTTGTGAAATTTATATGCAATAAAGAGATTTATAATATAAACAAAATTTTTCACATAATTAGAATATTAATAATCATTTAAAAATATTTTAATATAAAAGTTAAGAAATAGTAAGTTAAAATATTTAATCATGTTTCATTTAAATAATTTATTTTGAAAGTTTATAAATGTATATATTTTAGAACTGTATGCTACGATGAAAAAATTAAATTTAAGGACACATCGCAACTTTTCAGATTTAACTTTTCACCCAAACAGCGTATTTTAGATTTATCATAAATTAACTGTACTGACCATTGTTGAAATATTTTTTAATATTTATTGACCATTTAATGACAATATAAAAGTTCTAACAGCACTCTAAACTTATATATATATATATATATATATATATATATATATATATATATATATATATATATATATATATATATATATATATATATATATATATATATATATATATATATATATATATATATATATATATATATATATATATATATATATATATATATATATATATATATATATATATATATATATATATATATATATATATATATATATATATATATATATATATATATATATATATATATAATATATATATATATATATATATATATATATATATATATATATATATATATATATATATATATATATATATATATATATATATATATATATATATATATATATATATATATATATATATATATATATATAATAAATTTGTCATAAAAAAAAAGTTTAGAAACTGATTTTAACATACTTAAAACAGAGAATTGTGGGAATTAGTGGTAGCTATCAGAGAGGGCAGTTATTCCTTAATGTACTAATTTTAGAATTTAAATATTTAATATCTAAGTTTAATACTTTAAAATATATATCGAGGATATTATTTTTAACATTTACTCAATACTGGAATTAATAGTAAACAATCCTTTATCAATCCTCATCAGAAAATTATCATACTACTTTAAGTGAAGCGGAAACCATATATTATACCGGGTTTTAAAATTTATTTCCCATCTAATAATTCCTAGAATATAGATTTCCATGACCATAAGCTTTTAATTAACGAAGCCCTAAAGCTTTCAGGAGCATTGAGTCTTATAAGGCCATTACATTGTCCTCAACATTATTTAAAATAAATCTCGTGGATGACTATTATTATAAATTACATATTCTCCTCAGCTAAGTACATAATTGACAGCCCTACTCTTGATTTTATATTCCCAAAGTCCTTTATCGATGAATTCCCCACCAACGGTCGATATATTAGTCCTTGTCAGTTAAAAATGTGAGTTTAAGTAGATTTTGAACATTTTCTGATACGTTAAATTTCTCTACCGGTAAATTTATATTGATTTCGGATAGATTTGCTAATAATACAACCTTCTAAATTAGGAAATTGGGAGAGAACACCTAGTTTATTTCCATTAAATATTTTGATAGTTGGTTCTAAATTTAGATTTTTTTTTAAATTTATTGTTGAGTAATTAAATAATAGCACTATTTTTTTTAAAAACATTTCGAAAAACATAAAGTTTATTTTTACTGAAGATTTTAAAATCATGTAGATTAAAGTCCAATTTACGGAAATTAAGCTGTATATTGTTTAGCAAAATATTTAAGGCATTACAGGACCTTTAAACCTTAAAAATTTCAATTTTCAATTTTTTAATATTCTTAATATTAAAAAATATTTGTAAATTTATCAAGACACCGAGGTAAAATATTCAGATTAATTGTTCTTATTAATGTTGCCTTGTGCCTCTTGGTCAAACCAAGCACGATTGACCCATTCGCTATTCATATTAAGTCAAAGGGGTGTTCCTTTCGTTTTATTTAACGAGAATCTTAAGGGCGAAAGTACGATTTCTTCCTCAAGATGGTCCTCGTAATTTTGAAGCAGTGACCAAGCAGGCGACCCATATGCTTGGCTTGCCCTTCTTAGAGCTAGACTAATTGTTGATTTTTAATACTTTTTATATAGCTCTTTATAGGTCACTCTGAATGGTATTAGGAATTTAAACAGGAAATTTTTCAGCTGTTTAATTGTAGAATTTATGCAAACCGTTACTTAAAAAACTAGATATGCTACATGTGTAAACTTTTATTCACATATTCACCTATTTATAATCTGCATACCAAAAACAAAGAAATCAATATTTTATGTATAATGTATTTATAATTATACGAAATTTCAAGAGAGTTTTTTCTTTAAATTTTCTATTTTTATCATCATTTTTCATCTATATTTAATTTTCTGTACATATTTCAGTTTTAATTTACACATAATTTTTTATTAATTTATGTTGTCTGCAATTTCCTACATTTATCAAAGTACGATTTCTTGGTCAATTGGGTCCTCGTACTTTTAAAGCAGAAACCAAGCAGAAAACCCATAGGCTTAGCCTGCCACCCCCGGAGTTAGACTAATTTCTAATTTATTATACTTTTTATATGGCTCTTTGTATGCCACTCTGACTGATATTATGAAAATTGACTGTTTTCAGCTGATTAATTGTAGAATTTGTGCAAACCGTTTCTTAAAAACTAGATATGCTACACGTCTAAACTTTTATTCACATGTTCACCTATTTATAAATTACGCACTTAAAACAAACAAATAAATAATTTATCTATAATGTGTTTATAAATAAACGTAATTTCAAGATTGTTTGTTTTAATTTTCAATTTTTATCATCATTTTTTCATCTATATTTAATTTTTCCTACATATTTCAGTTTTAATTTACACATGATTTTTTAAAAATTTATGTGGTCTGCAATTTCCTACATATATTAAAGTTTGACTTTTTGGTCAAGTGGGTCCTCGTACTTTTAAAGCAGAGACCAAGCAGAAGACCCACAGATTTGGCCTGCCACCCACAGGAGTTAGACTAATTTCTGATTTATAATATTTTTTCATATGGCTCTTTGTATGCCACTCTGACTGATATTATGAAAATTGACTGTTTTCAGCTGATTAATTGTAGAATTTGTGCAAACCGTTTCTTAAAAACTAGATATGCTACACGTCTAAACTTTTATTCACATGTTCACCTATTTATAAATTACATACTTAAAACAAATAAATAAATAATTTATCTATTATGTGTTTATAAATAAACGTAATTTCAAGATTGTTTTTTAATTTTCAATTTTTATCATCATTTTTTCATCTATATTTAATTTTTCCTACATATTTCAGTTTTAATTTACACATGAATTTTTTTTTAAATTTATGTGGTCTGCAATTTCCTACATATATTAAAGTTTGACTTTTTGGTCAAGTGGTCCTCGTACTTTTAAAGCAGAGACCAAGCAGAAGACCCACAGGTTTGGTCTTCCACCCCCAGAGGTAGATTAATTGCTGATTTATAATATTTTTTCATATGGCTCTTTGTATGTGACTCTGACTGATATTATGAAAATTGACTGTTTTCAGCTGATTAATTGTAGAATTTGTGCAAACTGTTTCTTAAAAATTAGATATGCTACACGTCTAAACTTTTATTCACATGTTCACCTATTTATAAATTACGCACTTAAAACAAACAAATAAATAATTTATCTATAATGTGTTTATAAATAAACGTAATTTCAAGATTGTTTGTTTTAATTTTCAATTTTTATCATCATTTTTTCATCTATATTTAATTTTTCCTACATATTTCAGTTTTAATTTACACATAATTTTTTTATTAATTTATGTGGTCTGCAGTTTCCTACATATATAAAAGTACGATTTCTTGGTCAATTGGGTCCTCGTACGTTTAAAGCAGAGACCAAACAGAAGACCCATAGACTTAGCCTGCCACCCCCGGAGTTAGACTAATTTCTAATTTATTATACTTTTTATATGGCTCTTTGTATGCCACTCTGACTGATATTATGAAAATTGACTGTTTTCAGCTGATTAATTGTAGAATTTGTGCAAACCGTTTCTTAAAAACTAGATATGCTACACGTCTAAACTTTTATTCACATGTTCACCTATTTATAAATTACATACTTAAAACAAATAAATAAATAATTTATCTATTATGTGTTTATAAATAAACGTAATTTCAAGATTGTTTGTTTTAATTTTCAATTTTTATCATCATTTTTTCATCTATATTTAATTTTTCCTACATATTTCAGTTTTAATTTACACATGATTTTTTAAAAATTTATGTGGTCTGCAATTTCCTACATATATTAAAGTTTGACTTTTTGGTCAAGTGGGTCCTCGTACTTTTAAAGCAGAGACCAAGCAGAAGACCCACAGATTTGTCCTGCCACCCCCAGAGGTAGATTAATTGCTGATTCATAATATTTTTCATATGGCTCTTTGTATGTCACTCTATCTGATATTAGGAATATTTAAAATTGAATTTTTTCAGCTGCTTAACGGTAGAATTTATGCAAACTCTTACATAAAATGTAGATATGCTACATATTTTATGTGTAATGTGTTTATAATTTAACAAAATTTCAAGAATGTTTTTTTTTTAATTTTTAAACTGCATCATAATTTTTTCATCTATATTTAATTTTCTCTTCATATTTCAGTTTTAATTTACACACAATTTTTTTTATTAATTTATGTGGTCTGCAATTTCCTACATATATAAAAGTTTGACTTCTTTGTCAAGTGGAGCCTCTTACTTTTAAGGCAGAAACCAAGCAGAAGACCAACAGGTTTGACCTGCCAAACCCAGAGGTGGACTAATTGCTGATTCAATATACTTTTTATATGGCTCTTTGTATGTCACTCAGACTGATATTAAGAATTTAAAATGGATTTATTTATCAGCTGCTTATTTGTAGAATTTATGCAAATTATTACTTAAAAACTAGATATGGTACATGTCTAAACTTTTATTCATATGTTCACCTATTTATAACCTGCATACTGAGTACAAAGAAATGAATATTTTATGTATAATGTGTTTAAAATTAAACGTAATTTCGAGATTGTTATTTTTAATTTTCAATTTATATCATCATTTTATAATTTATATTTAATTTTTTGTACATATATTAGTTTTAATTTAGACATAAATATTTTATTAATTTCTATGGTCTGCAATTTCCTGTATAGATAATTTAAAATTATGATAAGCTTATTTTATATTTATTCATTTGTTAAAGCATATTTTAAACACTTGGTTTTAATATTATTTTTGTATGTACAGATTTTATTTTTCTACGTAAAAATTAAAATATAATGTAGATATATGTATCATATAAAAATTCTTGTACTTATTTTATAATTCTTTAAATAGTCTTTAAATTCTAAACATAATTTTTCATTGTTTTCCGAGAACTAATGTCCTGTTACTCCTTAAAATGATACAATAAACAATTAAGTAATTATTGAATTAATTATTAAAGAAAAAATCAGTCATATAAATAAATCGATATTGTATGTATAATGTGTTTACAATTAAACTAAATTTCAAGATTGTTTTTATAACTTTAAATGTTTAACTTCATTTTTTAATCTATATTTAATTCTCTGTACATCTTTTAGTTTTAATTTAGAGATAAATATTGATTATTTAAATGAAATTATTTCTGTTGACTGCAATTTTCCAATTCTATAATTTAATATTTTAATAATTGAGTTCTTAATTTATTGGTTAAATCATAATTAAAAATTTAAATTTTAATAATTTTTTTGTGTCTATAAAATATATTTTACTATATATAAATTAAAATATTATTAAGATATATGTATTATAAAACAATTCTTGTAATTTTTTTATAAGAAATATATACTTTAAATTGTGATAATATATTTTGATTGCTTTCCCGAAATCAAATACCCTGTTACTCTTCAAAATGATACAATAAATAATTAAACAATAGTAAAAATAATAACTAAACAAAAAGATTAATCATGTAACTAATTTCAATTATTTACCCCGGTATTAGATTGGTAAATAAGTTTTTTTTTCATTACCGAAATCTCAAATTTTAGAAAAAAGAGATGATATTTTTATCATATTTTATGCCGTTATTCAGATATATAACTGACACAAAAATAGAATGAAATAAAGAAAAATAATAACAGCTATATTTAACTATGAAGTACTGCTATTGTTACTAATTTGTTAAATCTCAAATTTTAGGAAAGACCGTTAACCCCTTCCGGTACAATGTAATAATGAAAAACTGTGCGTGAAGTCACCATTTATTTTTTTATTTAAAAAACTTTATTTTACAATTCTTAATATTCTTAATTAAAATCCACTTTTTACAAAGAGTTAAGTATCAGAAACGATAAAATTAAGATAATAGTCTTCAAGCTAGTGGTACTTTTCAAAACAAAGTGCAAAGGAATTCTGAATTGTGTACATCGCCAGGGAGTCTCACTTCTAATTTGATTCTTGTAACACACACGGTAACTCTTAGTAGGTTTTCTTTTATTCTGACTCATCAATTTGGCAGTGACTTGTACCAAGAAACTTTAAATAAACAATATATAATAGTGACCTGGGATTTCCACAAGTAACAAAAGTGTTGCTAAATTCAGTACACTAGAAATTTTAAACTAAATTAATTATCATATTTATCAGTAACTTTAGTCGCATGACGAGTTTAGCTCGTCATTGTGCGGTATGGAATGAAAAACCAATGACGAGCTAGACTCGTCATTTTACCGGAAGGTGTATATAATATTTTTATTATACCTTTATACCTTGGTGCAGATGTATAACTAACACTAAAATAAAATGAAATAAACAAAACCAACTTCAGCTATAGTTAACTATGAAGTTCTGCTATTGTTACTTAATTGTTAAATCATAATTAAAACATTAAATTTTGATATTATTTTTGTATCTATAAATTTTATTTTCCTACATATAAAGTAAAATATAATTTAGATATATGTATTATAAAAAAAAACTTCTTCTACTTATTTTATAAGAAATATAGTCTTTAAACTATGATAATATATTTTGATTGTTTTACCGAAATCAAATGCTCTATTACTCTTTAAAATGATACAATAAATAATTAATCAGTAATAAAATTAATAGCTAAACAAAAACACTATTCATGTCAAAAATTTCAATTATTTTCCCCATTATTAGATTGGTTAATAAATGTTCTTGTTGAAATAAATCTCAAATTTTGAATAAATCTTGAACAAATCTCTTGAATAAATCTCAAATTTTATGAAAAAAGATAATATTTTTATCATGATTGTATTCTATTGTGCAGATATATAACTAACACTAAAATACAATTAAAAAAACTAAAACAATAACAGCTATATTTAACTATGAAGTACTGCTATTGATAAATATTTGTTAAAGCATAATTAAAACATTAAATTTTGATATTATTTTTGTATCTATAAATTTTTTTCTCTATATAAATTAAAATATAATTTAGATATATGTATTGTAAAAAAACTTCTGCTTATTTTATAAGAATTACAGTATTCTGAACTCTGATAATATATTTTAATTGTTTTTTCCGAAAACAAATACCCTGTTACTCTTAAAATGATACAAAAATAAATAAACAATAATAAAATTAATAAACAAACAAAAAGATTAATCATGTAAAAAAAATTAAGTTATTTATCCCAGTATTAGATTGGTTAAAAATTGTTTTTTATTAGATATATCTCAAATTTTAGAAACAAGAGATAATATTTTCATCGCTTTTCTTCCCTTGTGTAGATATACAACTAAAATAAATTACACTAAAATGCACTAAAATAAAATGCAATAAAAAAAACCAATAACAGCTATATTTAACTATGAAGTACTACTATTGTGTCTTATTTGTTAAAGAATAATTAAAACATTAACTTTTGATATTATTTTTGTATCCATAAATTTTATTTTTCTACGTATAATTTAAAATATAATTTAGATATATGTATTATATAAAAAAAAATTCTTGTACTTATTTTATATAAATAAAATATAGTCTTTACACTCTATTAAAATATTTGGATTATTTTCCCGATGTAAAATACTCTGTTACTCTTTAAAAGGATATAAAAAATAAAAATAATAATAATAAAATTAATAACTAAACAAAAAATGAGTAATCATGTAAAAAAATTCAATTATTTATCCCGGTATTAAATTGGTTAATAAGCGTTTTTTTTATTAGCTAAATCTCAAATTTTTGGAAAAAGAGGTAATGTTTTTAACATATTTTTATTCACTTATACAGACATGCAACTAATATATATGATAATGATTATAAAACTAAAATTAGGAGGAATAAACAAAAACACTTTAAAAAATTTCAATTATTTACTCCGGTATTATATTGCTTAATAAGCGTTTTTTTTATTAGCTAAATCTCAAATTTTAGGAAAAAGATATAATATTTTTATCATATTTTTATTCTGTTATGCATATTAATAATTAATATACATGATAGTTTTTATAAAACTAAGATTAGTAGAAATAAACAAAAGCAATTTAAAAAAAACAATTATTTACCCAAGTATTAGATTGAATAATAAGTGTTTTTTAATTTAAATTAAATTTAAAGTGATATCCTTATTATATCGTATATTTTTGTATTTTTTAAGATATAACACAAATCTTAACTGCATGGTACATTTGACTCCGATTAATGTTATCAATCGGTTTATGTCATCCGAATCCCTTGGTTCCGATATTCTCTATTCATTTGTATGTTAAAATTATTACTTTATGTGATCGTTACATCGGTTAATGGGATACGTTTTTGAACCTCATTTAAACAGGTAAAGGAATATTCGCAATATATTGACATGTAACCCATTATATTCCTCACCTTCACTGTTGTTTGAATTTCCGAAAATTCTGCTCTTCAACCTAAGGAAATTCGGAATGAACAGTAGAGCGGAGTATTACGCGTTCCTGGAACTTTTCTGAAAAAAGCACACCCTGTTAATGTGAATGATAATATATTTTCATAGTTTTTCGGAAACCAAATACTCTGTTACTCTTTAAAATGATACAAAATATAAAAAAAATAAAAAATTAATAACTAAATAAATAAAATTAATCATGTAAAAAAATTATTTACCACGGTATTACATTGGTTATTAAGTGGTTTTTTTCTTATCTAAATCTCAATTTTCAGGAAAAAGGGATAATATTTTTATCATATTTTTATCATATTTCTATGCAGATATTCAACTAATACATATGATAATGTTTATTATGCTAAGTTTAGTAGAAATAAAGAAAAATAATCTCGACTATATTCAACTATAAATTACTATTATTCAGTACATGTAAATCTTGCACACTTTTTGAGGTCAGCATAAATGATCACTGTTTATTCAAATTTATTTAGTGCCCATTTACCTAAAATCAGTTATTGATATTTTTCATTCATATCTTATTTAGATGAATATCGTAATTTTTCAATTTTGCGCTCCCATACCACATCAAATTCTTCAGTAAACAAGGTCATCTATTTTCCCCGAATGGGAGCAATAAAAGACATCTGCCTCAGCTATTACCAGCACCCGCGTTAACTGTCGGTCATGAAGAGTGTTCAGCAATTTCGGAGGATGTTATAATACCCATGATATCGATATTTCTATAATTCAGGTTATAATCTTAGTACATTTCTTTTCGAAGTTATTTAAATGGTTAAAACCAGGAAATAAGTTTTAGTTTTAAGTGGTTTATTTTAACTAGGGTATAAACAACAGTTAAACTATAAAGTATATTTAATGTATGGAATAAATCAAATCAAGTCACTTAGTTTTAAGAACTTCTTTGCCGCTTTGAAAGTAATAAATTTCAAAGAATATATTTTTATAGTAGTATACAATGTTCGTACACATTAGAGGAAAAATAAGAATAAAATTAGTTAAATGCACGGTCTCTCCTATGGTATAAAGTCCATCCTTCTTTCCCTATTATATCATATTTTTTTGTATTTTCTAAGATATAATAAAAATATCAAGTGCACGATACGATGAACTCCGATTAATGTGATCGCGGTTTATGATATCAATCGCTTATTGTCGTAATCACTTGGTCCCTATTTTCTCTATTCATTTGTATGTTAAAATTATAGCTTTATGTAATCGTTACATGAGTTAATGGAATCGATTTTCGAACCTTATTTTAACTGGTTAAGGAATATTCACAATATTGAGAAGGAACCCATTATTTTCCTCCCCATCATTGTTTTTTGAATTTTCGAGAATTCTCCTCTTCAACCTAAGGATATTGGGAATGAACTGTGGAGTGGGGTATTACACATTCCTGGAATTTTTCTCAAATACGCACCCCGTGTTGATGGTCAATGATAATATATTCTCATATTTTTCCGAAATCAAATACTCTGTTCTCTTCAAATCGATACAAAAAAATAAAAAAATAGTAAAATTAATAACCAAACAAAAAATTAATCATGTAAAAAATTTAAATTATTTACCCCGGTATTAGATTGGTTATTACGTGGTTTTTTCATTAGCTAAATCTCAAATTTTAGAAAAGAGTGATAGCATTTTTATAATATTTTTATTATATTATTATGCAATTATATAACTAATACATATAATAATGTTTATTTTACTAAGTTTAGGAGAAATAAACAAATATAATCTCGACTATATTTAACTATGAAGTAATACTATACGATACATGTAAATATTCCCCACTACTTCAGCTCCACATAAATGACCGCTGTTTATCCGAATTTATTTACTGCCTATTTAGCTAAAATCAATTATTGATATTTTTCATTCATATCTTATTTTGATAAATATCGTAATTTTTCGAATTTCCGCTCCCATACCCCATCAAATACTTCAGTAAACAAGGTCATCTATTTTCCCCGTAAGGGAGCAATAAAAGACATCTGCCTCAGCTATTACTAGCAACTGCGTTAACTGTCGGTCATGAAGAGTGTTCAGCAATTTAGGAGGATGTTATAATACCCATAATATCGATATTTCTATAATTCAGGTTATAATATTCGTACTTTTTTTCAAAGTTATTTAAATGGTTAAAATCTAGAAATAAGTTTTAGTTGTAAGTGGTTTATTTTAACTACGGCGTAAACCGGAGTTAAACTAGAAAGTAAATTTAATGCATTTAATAAATCAAATCAAGTCACTTAGTTTTAATAACTTATTTGCCGCTATTAAAGTACTAAATTTCAAAGAATGAATTTTTATAGTAAAATTCAATTTTCAAACACATTACAGGAAATATATGAATAAAATTAGATGCACCGTCTCTCCTATAGTACAAAGTCCGTCCTTGTTTCCCTATTATATCATAATTGTTTTGTAATTTATAAGATATAATAAAAATATAAACTGCATGGTACAGAGGAATCCTCTGAATTTGATTGCGGTTAATGTTATCAATCGCTTATTGTCATCGAAATCCCTTGGCCCCGATTTTCTCAATTCATTTGTAGGTTAAAATTATCGATTTATGTAATCGTTACATAGATTACGATCAGTTTTCGAACCTCATATTTACTGGCAAGGGAATATTCCCAATATATTCAGTATCAACCCATTATCTTCCTTCCCTTCACTATTGTTTGAATTTCCGAGAATTCTCTTCTTCAACCTAGGGAAATTGGGAATGAATATTGGAGTGGGATATTACACGTTCCTGAAATTTTTCTGAAATACCAACACACTGTTGATGGTCAATAATAATGTATTTTTATTTTTTCCCGAAATCGAATACGCTGTTATTTTTGAAAATGATACAAAAAATTAAAAAAAAGCAATAATAAAGTTAATAACTAAAGAAAAAAAAAGATTAATCATGTAAAAAATTTCAATCCCTTTCCCCGGTATTAGATTGAATTAAGTGGAATTTTTATTATCTAAATCTCAAATTTTAGGAAAAAGTTATAATAATTTTATCATATATTTATCATATTGATATGCAGATATATAACTAATACATATGGTAATGTTTATTATACTAAGTTTAGGAGAAATAAACAAAAATAATCTTGACTATATTCAACTATGAAGTATATATTCTAACATGAAATGTTTTACTTTTCTCCAATAAAATATGGTTTATTAAATTTATTTATGCCCATATTAGCTAAAACTAATTATTGATATTTTTCAATCCATAACAATTTTGATGAATATCATAATTTTTTTCAATTTTCCGCTATTAATCGAAATACTTACAAGGTCATCTATTTAGTATGGGAGCAATAATAAGACATCGCCTCAGCTATTTACCATCGTTAACTGTCGGTCATGAAGAGTGTTTAGCAATTTGGGAGGGTGTTATAATACCCATAATATCGATATTTCTATAATTCAGGTTATAAACTTCGTACTTTTCTTTTGAAGTTATTTAAATGGTTAAAATCTGGAAATAAGTTATAGTTGTAAGTGGTTTATTTTAACTGCGGTATAATCAACAGTTAAACTAAAAAGTACATTTAATGTATGGAATAAATCAAATCAAGTCACTTAGTTTTAATAACTTCTTTGCCGCTATTAAAGTACTAAATTTCAAAGAATGAATTTTTATAGTAAAATTCAATTTTCAAACACATAAAAGGAAATATACGAATAAAATTAGATGCACCGTCTCTCCTATAGTACAAAGTTCGTCCTTTTTTCCCTATTATATCATAATTTTTTTGTAATTTATAAGATATAATAAAAATATCAACTGCATGGTACAGAGGACTCCTCTGAATGTTATTGCGGTTAATGTTATCAATCGCTTATTGCCATCGAAATCCCTTGGTTCCGATTTTCTCTTTTCATTTGTATATCAAAATTATCGCTTTATGTGATCTTTACATCGGTTAATGGGATCAGTTTTCGGACCTCATTTTAACTGGTGAACGAATACTTACAATATATTCAGAAGGAACCCATACTTTTGCTTCCTTTCACTGTTGTTTGAATTTCCGCGAATTATCCTCTTCAACCTAAGGAAATTGGGAATGAACAGTGAAGTGGGGCATTACATGTTAATGGAATTTTTCTGAAATACGCACACCCTGTTGACGGTCAACGATAATATATTATCATTGCTTCCGGAAATCAAATACTCTGTTACTCTTTAAAATGGTACAATAAATATTTAATCAATAATAAAATTAATAACTAAACAAAAGAAAGATTAATCATGTAAAACATTTTTAATCATTAACCCTGGTATTAGATTGGTTAATAAGTGTTTTCATTATCTAAATCTCAAATTTTAAGAAAAAGTTATAATATATTTATCATTTTTTTATTCCATTATGCAGATATATAACTAATATATATGATAATGTATATAATAATAAGATTAAGAGTAATAAACAAAAACATTTTTTTTAAAATTAAATATTTACCCCGGTATTATATTGGTTAATAAGTGGTTTGTTTTACTATCTAAATGACAAATTTAAGAAAGAAATAGAGATAAAGTTTTTTATCATATTTTTATTCCATTAGGCAGATATATAACTAATATATATGATAATGTTTAAAATACTATGATTAGGAGAAATAAACAAAACAATCTTGAAAATAATAAAATTTTTAACTAAACATAAAAAGATTAAAAATTTTTAAAAATATCAATTATTTACCCCGTATTTGATTGGTTATTATGTGTTATTTTTATTATCTAAATCTCAAATTTTAGTAAAAAGTGAAAACATGTGTATCATATTTTTATCATAATATTACGCAGATATATAACTAATACATATGATAATGTTTAGTATACTAAGTTTATTAGAAATAAACAAAAATAATCTCAACTTTATTCAACTATAAAGTACTACTATTCGGTACATGTAAATCTTGCACACTCTTTGAGCTTAGCATAAATGACCGCCGTTTATTCTAATTTATTTACTGCCCATTTAGCTAAAATCAATTATTGATATTTTTCATTCATATCTTATTTAGATAAATATCGTAATTTTTCAATTTTCCGCTCCCATACCCCATCAAATACTTCAGTAAACAAGGTCATCTATTTTCCCCGTATGGGAGCAATAAAAGACACCTGCCTCAGCTATTACCAGCAACCGCGTTAACTGTCGGTCATGAAGAACTTTCAGCAATTTCGGAGGATGTTATAATAACCATAATATCAATATTTCTATAATTCAGGTTATAATCTTAATACTTTTCTTTTCGAAGTTATTTAAATGGTTAAAATCTGGAAACAAGTTTTAGTTGTAAGTGGTTTAATTTAACTACCGTATAAACAACAGTTAAACTAGAAGTTTCATATAATATATGGAATAAATCAAATCAAGTCACTTAGTTTTAAGAACTTCTTTGCCACTATTAGACAATAAATTTGAAAGAATGGATTTTTATAGTAATATACAATATTCGTACACATTACAGTAAAAATACGAATAAAAATAGTTACATGTACGGTCTCTCCTATAGTAAAAAGTTCGTCCTTGTATACCTATTATATCATAATTATTTTGTAATTTATAAGATATAATAAAAATATCAACTGCATGGTACATTGGTCTCCTCTGAATGCGATTGCGATTAATGTTTTTAATCGCTTATTGTCATCGAAATCAGTTGGTGCCGATTTGCTCTATTCATTTGTATGTCAAAATTATCGCTTTATGTGATAGTTCCATCGGTTAATGGTATCCGTTTCCGAACCTCATTCAAACTGGCAAAGTAATATTCACAATATATTCAGAAGGAACTCATTATTTTCTTTCTTTTCACTGTTGTTTGAATTTCCGAGAATTCTCCTCTTCAACCTAAGGAAATTGGGAATGAACAGTGGAGTGGGGTATTACACGTTCCTGGAATTTTCTAAAATAAGCACACCCTGTTGATGGTCAATGATAATATATTTTCATTGTTTTTCCGAAATCAAATTGTCTTTTACCCTTTAAAATGATACAAAAAATAAAAAAAGAATAATAAAATTAATTACTAAAAGAAAAGATTAATCATGTAAAAATAAAATCTGTTATTTATCACGGTATTAGTTGTGTTATTAAGTGACGATTTTTATTTATCTAAATCTTAAATTTTAGGAAAAAGTGTTAATACTTTTATCATATTATTATGCAGATATATAACTAATACATATGATAATGTTTATTATATTAATTTTAGGAGAAAAAAACAAAAATAATCTCGACTCTATTCAACTATGAAGTGCAACTATTAGATACATGCAGATGTTGCACACTAATTCAAATCCACCAAAATGACCGTTGTTTATTCAAATTTATTTACTGCCCATTTAGGTAAAATCAATTATTGATATTTTTCATTTATAACCTTTCTAGATGAATATCGTAATTTTTAAATTTTCCGCTCCCATTCGCCATCAAATACTTTCAGTAAACAAGGTCATCTATTTCCACCGTATGGGAGCAATAAAAGACATCTGCCTCAGCTATTACAAGCACCCGCGTTAACTGTCGGTCATGAAGAGATTTCAGCAATTTCGGAGGATGTTATAATACCCATAATATCAACATTTCTATAATTTAGGTTATAATCTTCGTACTTTTCTTTTCGAAGTTATTTAAATGGTTAAAATCTGGAAATAAGTTTTAGTTGTAAATGGTTCACTTTAACTACCGTATAAACAACAGTTATACTAGAAAGTACATTTAATGTATGGAATAAATCAAATCAAGTCACTTAGTTTTAAGAACTTCTTTGCCGCTATTAAAGTAATAAATTTTAAAGAATGGATATTTATAGTAATATACAATTTTCGTACACATTACAGTAAATATACAAATAAAAATATTTAGATGTACGCTCTTTCCTATAGTACAAATTTCGACCTTGTATCCATATTATAACATATTACTTTTCTTTTCTAAGATATAATAAAAATATCAACTGCATGGTATAATGGACTCCGCGTAATGTGAACGCGTTAATGTTATCAGTCGCTGATTGTTATCGAAATCATTTGGTCCCGGTTCATTTTTATGTTAAAATTACCGCTTTATGTGAACGTTACATCGGTTAATGGGACTAGTTTTCGAACCTCATTTTAACTGGCAAAGTAATATTCACAATATATTCAGAAAGATAATTTTATTTTCCTTCCTTTTACTTTTGTTTGAATTTCCGAGAATTCTCCTCTTCAACCTAAGGAAATTTTAAATGATCAGTGGAGTGGTGTATAAAAAAGTCCTTTATTTTTTCTGAATTACACACGCTGTTGATGGTTAATGATAATATATTATCACTGTTTTCCCGAAATCAAATACTCTGTTATACTTTAATATGATATAAAAACTAAAAAAACAATAATAAAATTAATAACTAAACAAAAAACTGATTAATCAAGTAAAAATTAATTCAATTATTTATTCCCGTATTAGATTATTTATTAAGTGGTTTTTTTATTGTGTAAATCTCAAAGTTTATTAAAAAGTGATAATATTTTTATCATATTTTTATCATAGTATTATACAGATATATATCCAATATATATGATAATGTTTATTATACTAAGTTTAGAAGAATTAAACAAAAATATTCTCGACTATATTCAACTATGAAGTATTACTATTCTATACATGTAAATGTTGCCCACTACTTCTTCTCCAATAAAATGACCAGTGTTTATTCAAATTTATTTACTGCCCATTTAGCTAAAACCAATTATTGATATTTTTCAATCATATCGAATTTAGATGAATATCATAATTTTTCAATTTTCCGCTCCCATACTCCATCAAATACTGGTAAACAAGGTCATCTATTTTCCCCCGTATGGGAGCAATAAAAGACATCTGCCTCAGCTATTACCAGCACCCGCGTTAACTGTCGGTCATGAAGAGTGTTTAGCAATTTGGGAGGGTGTTATAATACCCATAATATCGATATTTCTATAATTCAGGTTATAATCTTCGTACTTTTCTTTTCGAAGTTATTTAAATGGTTAAAATCTGGAAATAAGTTTTAGTTGTAAGTGGTTTAGTTTAACTACGGTATAAAAAACAGTTAAACTAGAAAGTTAATTTAATGTATGGAATAAATCAAATCAAGTCACTTAGTTTTAAGAAGTTTCTTGAAGCTGTTAAAGTAATAAATTTCAAAGAATGAATTTTTATATTAGTGTAACATTTTTGTATGCATTACACGAAAACTACGAATAAAATTATTTAGATGCATGATCCCTCCTATAGTACAAAGTTCGTCTTTGTATCACCTATTTTAATCCTTTTTTTTTTTTTGTATTTTCTAAGATATAAAAAAATATCAACTGCATGGTTACAGGGGACATCGTTTAATGTTATCGCGGTTTTAATTTTATCAATCTCTTATTGTTATCGAACTCACTGGTCCCGGTTCATTTTTATGTTAAAATTATCGCTTTATGTGATCGTTACATCGGTTAATGGGACTAGTTTTCGAACCTCATTTTAACTGGCAAAGTAATATTCACAATATATTCAGAAAGATCATTTTATTTTCCTTCCTTTTACTTTTGTTTGAATTTCCGAGAATTCTCCTCTTCAACCTAAGGAAATTTTAAATGATCAGTGGAGTGGTGTATAAAAAAGTCCTTTATTTTTTCTGAATTACACACGCTGTTGATGGTTAATGATAATATAGTATCACTGTTTTCCCGAAATCAAATACTCTGTTATACTTTAATATGATATAAAAACTAAAAAAAACAATAATAAAATTAATAACTAAACAAAAAAATGATTAATCATGTAAAAATTAATTCAATTATTTATTCCCGTATTAGATTATTTATTAAGTGGTTTTTTTATTGTGTAAATCTCAAAGTTTATTAAAAAGTGATAATATTTTTATGATATTTTTATCATAGTATTATACAGATATATATCCAATATATATGATAATGTTTATTATACTAAGTTTAGAAGAATTAAACAAAAATATTCTCGACTATATTCAGCTATGTAGTATTACTATTCGTTACATGTAAATGTTGCCCACTACTTCAGCTCCACATAAATGACCGCTGTTTATTCAAATTTATTTACTGCCCATTTAGATAAAACCAATTACTGATATTTTTCATTGATATCTTATTTAGATGAATATCGTAATTTTTAAATTTTCCGCTCCCATACCCCATCATCTATTTTCCCCGTATGGGAGCAATAAAAGACATATGCCTGAGCTATTACTAGCACCCGCGTTAACTGTCGGTCATGAAGAGTGTTCAGCAATTTCGGAGGATGTTATAATACCCATAATATCGATATTTCTATAATTCAGGTTATAATCTTCGTACTTTTCTTTTCGAAGTTATTTAAATGGTTAAAATCTGGAAATAAGTTTTAGTTGTAAGTGGTTTATTTTAACTATGGTATAAACTACAGTTAAACTAGAAAGTTAATTTAATGTATGGAATAAATCAAATCAAGTCACTTAGTTTGAAGAAGTTTCTTGAAGCTGTTAAAGTAATAAATTTCAAAGAATGAAATTTTATAGTAGTGTAAAATTTTCGTACGCATTACACGAAAACTACGAATAAAATTAAATACATGCATGATCTGTCCTATAGTACAAATTTCGTCCTTGTATCCCTATTTTATCTTTTTTTTTGTATTTTCTAAGATATAACAAAAATATCAACTGCATGGTACAGTGGACATCGTTTAATGTTATCGCGGTTAATTTTATCAATCTCTTATTGTAATCGAACTCACTTGGTCCCGATTTTTTCTATTCAATTGTATGCTAAAATTATCGCTTTATGTGATCGTTACATGGGTTAATGGGATTTAAAATCTTGATATGCTATGCTTTTGTATTTAAGGAACATAACTATGATGAAAAGTTATGTATGTTTAGATATGTTGTAAAAATATTAATATATTTTTAAAATATGTGTTACTTATTCATATAAGGTTAAGCTAATATAAACATCATTATATATATATATATATATATATATATATATATATATATATATATATATATATATATATATATATATATATATATATATATATATATATATATATATTATATATATATATATATATATATATATATATATATATATATATATATATATATATATATATATATATATATATATATATATATATATATATATATATATATATATATATATATATATATATATATATATATATATATATATATAATATATATATATATATATATATATATATATATATATATATATATATATATATATATGTATATGTATATATATATGTATATATATATATATATATATATGTATATATATGTATATATGTATATATATATGTATATATATATATGTATGTATATGTATATGTATGTATATATATATGTATATATATATATATATATATATATATATATATATATATATATATATATATATATATATATATATATATATATATATATATATATATATATATATATATATATATATATATATATATATATATATATATATATATATATATATATATATATATATATATATATATATATATATATATATATATATATATATATATATATATATATATAATATATATATATATATATATATATATATATATATATATATATATATATATATATATATACTTTGGACTCCGCTTAATGTGATCTTCGTTAATTCTATCAATCGCTTATTGTTATTCAAATCACTTGGTCCCGTTGTTCCCAATTCATTTGTATATTAAAATTATAACTTTATGTAATCATTACATCAGTTAATGGGATTAGTTTTTTAACCTCATTTTAACTGGCAAAGGAATATTAACAATATATTGAGAAGGAACCCATTCTTTTCTTTCTCTTGTCTGTTGTTTGAATTTACGAGAATTCTCCCCTTCAACCTATTGAAATAGGGAATGAACAGAGGAGTGGGAGTTTACACGTTCCTGGACTTTTTCAGAAACACGCATACCCTGCAGATGGTAAATGGTTATCAGATAAGCCTAAGGCAACACATTATGACCGAAACTCAGAAGGAACGTATTCATTTTTTTAGCCCTGCTAGCTCACATGCAGCTTGTAGATATGAAAGCCAGAAATCAAAATGATTTAACATTAAAGCAAAAGATTGAAATTTTAAATCGTTATGACAGGTTGATTATAATTAGAAACAAATTAACAATGAGCTTCTTAGAAAAAATTGTAGATAGTCAACAATTGATCAATTTTTTAAAATATTGTATATAATTCTTATTTTTTAAAGTATAATATACAGTAAATAAATATAAGATCTGTTTTTTCATTTTGTTTTGAAATTTAGTAAGTGAGAATTAAAGGAGTGTAAATTTATCTAATTTTTCATATCGTTTATTGTTATCAATCGGTTATTGTTATCGATATCCCGGTGTCCCAAACTGATCACATTAAAAGGAGTTCACTGTATATTCAGCATTCAACAGATGATTATTTTTTTTTAGATAACTGTGTTGTAAGAATATTGTTAGTACCGCCATTTTACAAACACAAAAGAGTTAACATTTGATACATTAAGCTATTTCATTTTAAAGACACAAATTTCACAATTATAATACTCCTCTACTCTGTACCAAGCTGTAATAAACAGTAAAAACTGCCCCCATGTATTTAAAGGACATTGTTTTGAGTGTTTAAAAAGCATTGTTGCTAAAGAATATGGATAAATCGATAGCTTTGAACTGCACTAGCATATATCGGCAGGGATAAGGGCCGTTATATTGATAGATTTTAGTTATATACACTCTGATTGGAACCAAAATAGGATGTGTACAAGTAGATGTTACTATAAGCCTAAACAGTCATAGTGACAGTAAATGTTACATTGGAATTTTTCATTTTATAGAGTGGACATTACAATAGAAAGGAGAGAAACAATAGACCCCAGAGCAGTACTAAATACAAGTTTAAAGGTTTTTTGAGAGTAATAAATCTTCAGTTATTCCCCACCGTGTTTATACGAGTTATATTGATTTTTGTGTTATATAAATCGAAGATTGAAAGGAGGGATGCACAATTATACATCATATCAGTCGTACACAAAAATCTTTCAACTTTTACTGATAATTGAACTTTAGTTATGAGAGATACATGGGGATATCATACGGATACATGCAAATGCAGACAGACGTGATAGATGAAAATAATCAAAGTGTATTTGGTTCAGGAACACTAGATTAACAGTGTCCAAAATGAATATTTAATTTTTCGAAATTTTGCATATATAAAGACGTAACTGCTAACATGCATTTATGTATGATTCAAATAACTAATTAAAGTGTATTGAAAGTAAAATTGTTTAAATATTGATAAAAGGAGATTTTCAATTAACATCTGTTATTACATAATCCTAATAACATAGATGAGTAAAATAATAAAGGGTATTTATTATACTTATAATATATCGTACGGCTATCAATAGATTTTTTCTATCTTGCATGTTTATAAAAGAAAGTACGGAAATAATTTATTAAAGTTCTGGAAAAAAAAGAACTAAATTAGAAGAAAATGTAATCATATTATGTGTTTTATTTTATTGTACATATATTATGTGAAGCCTACTACTGTACACTTGACCAAACTACTGCTAATTCTATATATATATATATATATATATATATATATATATATATATATATATATATATATATATATATATATATATATATATATATATATATATATATATATATATATATATATATATATATATATATATATATATATATATAATATATATATATATATATATATATATATATGTATATATTATATATATATATATATATATATATATATCTATATATATATATATATATATATATATATATATATATATATATATATATATATATATATATATATATATGTTGTGTGTGTGTGTGTGTGTGTATGTATATTAACACCCACGTTATTTCAACTACATATTTTCTCTGTCTCTCACACATACATACACATTTAAGCTGAGGAAAGGTCTTTCAAATGTCTCTTTTCTTGTTATTTTACGATTTTTAATAAAATATTGTGTTTAATGCATATATGAAATTAATATATGTTGTAAATAACTTCGTTATATATATGATATTAATAAAGAATTAAAACTATTTACATAGATGAATTAAGAAAACTATTCCTTGGTTCCAGCTTTAAAAAAGCAGAATATTTAATATTCAATAATAGCGAAATAATGAACATTTTCAGCAAATAGTACTCCATTACTCTTAAAAATTATTCTGAAATAAATAAAAGGTTTGGTTGATATGCAAACTAATATGGAACAAATTCAAAAAAAATTATAGATAGAAAAAAGGAAAAACTATGATAGGACTAGAAAATATGTAAATGTTTCTTTTGCTGTTATTTTACGATTTTTAGCGAAATATTTTGTTTAATTCATATATGAATTTAATATATGCTGTAAAAGCTTTGTTAGCTATTTGATATTAATAAAGAATTCAATCTAATTACATGGAGATCAATAAAAAATTCTTAATTTTTAAAAAGCAGAATATTTAATGTTCACAATACTGAAATAATAAACATGTGCAGCAAACATACAAAATTAGTTAAGATATAATACTCAATTTTTCTGAAAAAATTATTCTGAAATGACTAAAAGGTTTGTTTGATATGTAAACTAACATAGAACAAATTCAAATATTTTTCATAAATAAAGTATAGTGGGAAGCATTAATTGATTCATATATGCATGAAGTACAAACTTAGTTTATTATTAAATTTATTATAATTATTTTCAAATGTAAAACTCCTGCAAAATTAGTGTTTATATTATATGCATAAAGTGATAAATTCAATAACATACAAGATCCATATTCTACATTACATTTCAGATAATATTCTACATTACATTCTTAAATATATATTACTACTAATATTAAATATTTTATCATATTGCTTTTTTTTTTCTAAGGAACATGTCAACCTTCTTGTAACGAAACCTTTCCTTCCTGGTCAGAGGATATGAATTCATAAAACTGTTTCCTTCCGTAAAATGTTTCAGAAATGTCTGTCGGAAATGCGTGTAATCAGTGCTAACAAATCAGAAAATATGAAAATAGAGATGTCACTCTACTAACACGAGCAATACTTCAAGTTCATTTGTTTCGCAAAAAAACATATTTTAGCACTTTTCTAGTGTTTAGTGGACGAAATAAATTTATACCTTTTATTTACCAAGTTACTTTTAAACTTAATATGTTTTTGATAACAGTTTTAAATAAAAAGTGTTTGCAATTTCAATTTGAAATCTACAAAGTTTTAAAACTCATTAATTACTTAAATTTTCAAACAGAACATAACTAAAATATTACATTCAATACATTTTGCTTACAACAATGACATTTTTGTTCATTAGATATCGGTTAGGCTTTTGAACAGTTCCTAATTAAGAATATATAAATATTTACATGAAATACAGGTAGAAAACGTTAATACAATTAATAGTTAAAACATCATTTTTGATGTATAAAATATGAATAATAATACTTATTTCAGAAATTTCAGATTTTTGATATTCGGATTTCATATTCGGATTCATCAAATTTTAATTAACTTTTATGTTATGATTTACAAGATAAATTGTCGATATGTTTGTTACGTATATAACGGTTTCATATTTCACTTAGAGTATTTCTAATACTTTTCAGTTCTTATTAGTCATATTGTAGCAAAACAGTAGACCCTAGTGCTGCAAAATTTACCAAAATAGCCTATCCTAATATTTACGAATTTAAAAAAAATCTCTGTTTTAAAAACAGTTTAAATTATTTCTTAGCAATGACTAAATTGTTGGTTTTGATTAAAATTATAATAATTATAAAGTTTTGGATAACTAAATTTTTCCCTGTAATCCTTATATTTAGTTAATTTTTACCATTTAATGTGACAGAAGTTGAAAATTTTTGAAAAAAAATAAAGCTTTTAAAACTGGCATATATATATATATATATATATATATATATATATATATATATATATATATATATATATATATATATATATATATATATATATATATATATATATATAATATATATATATATATATATATATATATATATATATATATATATATATATATATATATATATATATATATATATATATATATATATATATATATATATATATATATATATATATATATATATATATATATATATATATATATATATATATATATATATATATATATATATATATATATATATATATATATATATATATATATATATATATATATATATATATATATATATATATATAATATATATATATATATATATATATATATATATATATATATATATATATATATATATATATATATATATATATATATATATATATATATATATATATATATATATATATATATATATATATATATATATATATATATATATATATATATATATATATACATTATATATATATATATATATATATATATATATATATATATATATATATATATATATATATATATAAATATTATATATATATATATATATATATATATATATATATATATATATATAAATATATATATATATATATATATATATATATATATATATATACATATTATATATATATATATATTTATTCACAAATATATATATATATTATACTAAACATAATATATATATATATATATATATAAATTATATAACTTTACTGAAATTGCTTTTTCGGTTTAATTGAAAATCACATGTAAAATTAATTCCTTCTCTAAGTAAAATTGCTTTTAGGAACTGTTAAAAGGCAAAAGTTTAATGCTATATGATAAAATTAGTAGTTGCTTAGAGGTTTCGCTGTCAGCAATGTCTGATATATACAAAAATAATTTTCACAGTATAAAATATAGTAGACAAAAATTCAAAATAGTTTTCATTTGAAAAACAAATTTTAATTAACATTTTTATGATCACTCGCTCTATTCCAGGAGCAATATACTGTCATTTTTTCATCTCACTCTGTCCGAAATTGCCGATTTTATACTTAAAAAGCAATAAATTTAAGGAAAAAGAGGAAAAGATTTTACTAACACACATAGGCGCGAATTTATTTAAGAAACATATATTTAAGGTCATCATGAATTCACCATGAATTTTATCAACGTAGATTTACGAAGAGGAAGGTACAGGGAAATTATCAAGAAATGAGCGAAAAGAGAACAATGTGCGACTACTAAAGTTTTACCTCTCACTGTTATTTTATTTTTATTAAGCTAAACCTGTAAACAAATTGTTTTTAAGATTTTTATTCAGGTTTCCGTCTACATTAAAAACATTATTTTTTTGCCAAAAATCATATTTTTTTTTATTTCTCTATTGTAAAATTTCAACTTTTAGGCTTCTAAATTTGTTTTTGGTTTGGTCACTACAGCATTTTAAAGAAAAGTTACAGATGTTTAAACATCAGTGTCAGATGTCAAAACTAAACGGAAGTAGTGACTTCGGAAACGGAAGTTGTGAATTTAAAGCCTTTTAAAGAGCATTTTTGGACAAATATTTCTAAATTTTCATGAAGATTAGTTTAAACATTTTTCTAGTCTTTTTAATAATTAGCAACTTTGCAATTAGAAAGTTATGAAGCAAGAAAGTGTAGTGAATTTTAAACATGTAATTTAATTTTTTAATAGTTAAAGTTCCTTTCATAAACTTCAAATGCGTTTTCCTCAAAACGTTATTTTTAACAAAATGTTGAAAATTTGATTTCTCAAAAAGTTCTTAAAATATTTGTTGAAAATTATTATGAATGCTTTTGATAGTTTTTACTAGTGATTAACCTAAAAGCTGTAAATTTGGATAATTTTTAATGATGTTACACATATAGTTAGATACTAAGGTAATGAAAATTCGTTAAAATTTCAATGTGTATGATTTTCAAGGAGCCAAAGTTTTTACCAAATGTAAATTTAACAAAATTTTAGGCGACTCACCATTCCAGTGTATCAGAAATATTTTGCGTCAAAAAAGATTGAAATAATTTAATTTATTAAAATGTTAGACCTTTTGAAAAAAATCGAATTTTTTTACTACATTTTCTTCCTTTATTAGAATTTTTTTTAAAAACTCCTCCAGGAATAATTTTTTTAAATCCAATTCTCTATGATAATATAAAAAAATATCTAAAAATGTAAAAACATGAACTAGTTTCTAAGTTTAAAGAAAAACGTTCTCCGAACGTAGACGGATAACTTAACCAGAAAACATTAAAATAAATGACAGAATTTATCATTCAATTACATAAGCATTACTTGAAGTTTTATGTTAAATGTACCTTCGTTAGTGTATGAAA
>CM063511.1:101747348-101764848 GCA_032207245.1 Pardosa pseudoannulata | reverse complement strand
GAAAATTAAATAATACAAATATACAAATGTTTATGTTACTGTTATGTTATATTAAATATTTTTGAATATTAATATTGTAATTTTAAAGGCATATTATTTCCTATTATAAATATATATATATATATATATAATTTATATAATTAATATATAAAATATATATATAATTATATTTTATATATATATATATATATTATATTTAATTTATATATATTATATAATTATATAAATATATATTTATATAAATAGATATATATATATTATATGTAAATATTTTAAAATAATATATTTTATATAATATATATAATATATATATATATTGCTTTATATAATATATATATATATATATATTTATAAATTAATAATATATAAAGTGTAAAAATTTATTTTTTTTATCTATAATATATTTTTTATATTTATATATATATCTTAAATGTTTTTAATTATATTACAATATATATAATATTTGTCACATGTATAATTTAAATATATTTTATTTTATATATAAAAATTTTTATTTTTTTATTATATAAATTAAAATTTATATTTATCATGTAAAACATGTTAAAATTTTTCAATAAATTATGAATATAAAGCAGATTTTTATTTTATTTATCAAGTTAACATATGCTTAAATTCAAAAATTTAACATAAATTTATAACACATATTATAATTATCACTACAATAAATATATTTTAAATTTGTACAATTTTGATAAAAAATTCCGAAAATATGTAATGTAATTTTGCAGTTTTATATTAGTCATCGATTGTTTAGAATACATTCTTTGACTGACATTTATAATATATTGAGGCACAAATATAGCTTTTATTTAGTAAATCTCTATTTCGAAGTATTTTTGCGGTAACAGATGTTTCTAATTATTAAATATCTTAACTTTCGTAAAAAATATAAATATTTATAAGAATATTTTTATTTTATACTTTTATTCTATATATATAAATTATATATTTATGTATTTAAAAATTAACAATCTGTAATATCTTTTTATATATTATTATAAAATAAAATATAAATTTTTTATTATTCTAAAAAAGTGAATAAAATTTTTCATAAATTTATTGAACAATAAATTTTATTGGGCTTTTTTGATGGCTGTTATTATTAAAAAGTATCTGCAAAAAATTGGAAATATACTTAAAAAAAAATTTCAGATTTATCCATTTGAACTGAGATAATCAGACATATATTCTAGCACTATTGTTTAGTCAAATATCAATTTGTTTAATTTTAAATTAATGTAAAAAAATATGTTGTTTATCTTAACCACAATGATTAACATTTGTATCATTATTATGCATTGATTATGCAAAAAAATTTACTTTTATCTTAATATACTTTCTTACCACATAGAGGATGAGAGTATTTTCATTAAAATTTACTTCTGAAGAAATGAAGAAGTGTACACGAATATCATAAACAAAAAAGTATATCTTCAGGTAATTATAGCTGAAAAAAATGTTTTTAATTAAATTGACAAAAATGTACTTTTTTAGATAAAAGTTAGAGATGCCTAATAACTGTCCTTCAATGTTTAATATCGTACTTAGAAGAGTTAAAATTCATATTTACAATTTTGTAAGTATAATATGGATTTTTACTCAGGAAATTGTTATTTTCGACCTTAGAACGAGTAGTTATGTTTTATTAATAATCCTCCAATTTGCCGTTATGAAGACAGTGTTTTTAAGGAAACCGGTAATATTGAAGAACATAAATATCGGGATAGATGCTATACATCTCATTGTAAAACCATATTTGAAAAATATCTTAAATACATTTTTATTTTTCAGGTGTTATCGTCCACATATCACTCATGACACACAGGCACTGACATTTTAATAATGGATGTAACGACTGTTGAGTTTCAAATTGTGCATTACACCTAATGATGAATATAACACATAATACAAATTTAACATTCTACATATTCCTGTAAAATCTCCTAATATTTTCTTCTTTGGGTTATAGGTTTTTTTTCACTTTAAGATGTTTTTAAGAGCAAACCTAATATGATTCAGTTATAAAATAACATAATGGAAGTGGAATAAAACACATTACCATAAAATGCAGTGCAGGTATATTTTCCATATCAACTTTTTATCGTTCAGTTATTATCGTAGTCATATCATCCATGACACACGGTACTAGCGTAGCGTTTTATTAATAAATGTTACGAATGTTGAGTTTCAAATTATGCATTATACCTAATGATGAGTATAACACATAATCCAACATTAACATTCTACATATTCCTGTAACATCTCCTGATATTTTCTTCTCTGGATTACACTTTCCTTCACCTTAAAATGTTTTTAAAACAAAACCTAATATGATTCAGGGACAAAATAACATAATGGAAGTTTAATAAAACAAATTACCATGAAATGCAGTGCAGGTATATTTCCCATATCAAATTTTTATCGTTCAGGTGTTATCGTCAGCATATCGTCCATGACACACGGCACTAGCGTTTTAATAATACATGTAACGACTGTTGAGTTTCAAACTGTGCATTATACCTAATAATGAGTATAACACATAATACAATTTTAGCATTCTACATAGTCCTGTAAAATACCCTGATGTTTTCTTCTCTGGATTATTGTTTCCTTCACCTTAAGATGTTTTTAAGAGCAAACCTAATACAATTCTGGGACAATATAACGTAATGGATGTGGAATAAAACACATTACTATGAAATGCAATGCAGGTATATACTCCATATGAACTTTTTAACGTTCAGGTGTTAATCACCGGCATATAATCCATGACACACGGCACTAGAGTTTTAATAATAGTTGTAACGAATGCTGAGTTTTAAATTGTGCATTACATATAATGATGAGTATAACGCATAATAAAATTTTAACATTCTACATATTCCTGTAAAATCTCCTCATATTTTCTTCTCTAGATTATAGTTTCCTTCACCTTAAGATGCTTTGAAGATCAAACCCGATATGATTCAAGGACAAAATGACGTAATGGAAGTGGAATGAAACACATTACCATGAAATACAATGCAGGTATATTTTTCATACCAACTTTTTATTGGTAAGGTGTTATCGTCGGCATATCATCCATGACACAGGGCACTAGTATTTTAAAAATAGATGTAACGAATGTTGAGTTTCAAATTGTAAATTCCACCCAATGATGAGTATAACACATAATACAATTTTAATATTTTAGATATTCCTGTAAAACCTCCTGATATTTTCTTCTCTGGATTATTGTTTAATTCACCTTAAGATGTTTTAAGAGCAAACCTAATATGATTCAGGGACAAAATAACGTAATGGAAGTGGAATGAAATACATTACCATGAAATACAATGAAGGTATATTTTCCATACCAACTTTTATCTTTCATGTGTTACTGCTGGCGTATCATCCATGAAACACTAGCGTAGATTTTTAATAATTCATGTAACGAATGTTAAGTTTCAAATTGTACGTTACACCTAATGATGAGTATAACACATAATACAATATTCTATATAGCCTGTAAAATCTCCTGATGTTTTATTTTCTGGATTATTGTTTCCTTCAACTTAAGATGTTTTAAAGAGCAAACCTAATATGATTCATGGACAAAATAACATAATGGAAGTGGCATAAAACATATTACCATGAAATGCAATGTAAGTATATTTTCCATATCAACTTTTTATCGTTCAGGTGTTATCACCGGCATATCATCCATGACACACGGCACTAGAGTTTTGATAACAGTTGTAACGAATGTTGAGTTTCAAATTGTGCATTACACATAATGATGTGTATAACACATAATACAATTTTAATATTCTATATATTCCTGTAAAATCTCCTGATATTTTCTTCTCTGGATTATTGTTTGATTCAACTTAAGATGTTTTTAAGAGCAAACCTAATATGATTCAGGGACAAAATAACGTAAGGGAAGTGGAATGAAACACATTACCATGAAATACAATGCAGGTATATTTTCCATACCACCTTTTTATTATTCAGGTGTTATCGTCGGCATATCATCCATGACACAGTGCACTAGTATTTTAATAATAGATGTAACGAATGTTGAGTTTCAAATTGTAAATTACACCTCATGATGAGTATAACACATAATACAATTTTAATATTTTAGATATTCTTGTAAAGCTTCCTGATATTTTCTTTTCTGGATTATTGTTTGATTCAACTTAAGATGTTTTTCAGAGCAAACCTAATATGATTCAGGAACAAAGTTTAATTTACCTTAAGTTGTTTTTAAGAGCAAACCTAATATGATTCAAGGACAAAATAACGTAATGGAAGTGGGATGAAACACATCACCATGAAATACAATGCAGCTATATTTTCCATACCAACTTTTTATCCTTCATTTGTTATTGTTGGCATATCATCCATGACACACGGCACTAGCGTAGCTGTTTAATAAAAGATCTAACGAATGTTGAGTTTCAAATTGTACATTACACCTAATGATGAGTATAACACATAATACAATATTCTAGATAGTCCTGTAAAATCTCCTGATGTTTTCTTTTCTGGATTATTGTTTCCTTCAACTTAAGATGTTTTAAAGATCAAACCTAATATGATTCAGGGACAAAATAACATAAAGAATGTGGAATAAAACACATTACCATGAAATGCAAAGCAGGTATATATTCCATATCAACTTTTTAACGTTCAGGTGTTATCACCGGCATATCATCCATGACACACGGCACTAGAGTTTTAATAATAGTTGTAACGAATGCTGAGTTTTAAATTGTGCATTACATATAATGATGAGTATAACGCATAATACAATTTTAACATTCTACATATTCCTGTAAAATCTCCTCATATTTTCTTCTCTAGATTATAGTTTCCTTCACCTTAAGATGCTTTGAAGATCAGACCCGATATGATTCAGGGACAAAATAACGTAATCGAAGTGGAATGAAACACATTACCATGAAATACAATGCAGGTATATTTTCCATACCAACTTTTAATTGTTCAAGTGTTATCGTCAGCATATCATCCATGACACCTGGCACTAGTATTTTAATTATACATGTAACGAATGTTGAGTTTCAAATTGTACATTACACCTAATGATGAGTATAACACATAATACAATATTCTATATAGTCCTGTAAAATCTCCTGATGTTTTCTTTTCTGGATTATTGTTTCCTTCACCTTAAGATATTTTAAAGATCAAACCTAATATGACTCAGGACAAAATAACGTAATGGAAGTGGAATGAAACACATTACCATGAAATACAATGAAGGTATATTTTCCATACCAACCTTTAATTGTTCAGGTGTTATCTCCGGCATATCATCCATGACATACGGCACTAGCATTTTAATAATAGATGTAACGAATGTTGAATTTAAATTGTAAATTACATCTAATGATCAGTATAACACATAATAAAATATTCTATATAGTCCTGTAAAATTTCCTGATGTTTTCTTTTCTGGATTATTGTTTCCTTCACCTTAAGATGTTTTAAAGAGGAAACCAATATGATTCATCGACAAAATAACATCATGAAAGTAGAATAAAACACATTACCATGAAATGCAATGCAGGTATTGTTTCCATATCAACTATTATCAGACGAAACCTAAGAAATGTTATTTTAAGCTTTAATAAAATGCCCTTAAATTATGTTCTACTAAAGCATTAATATCCTATGTAAAAGCAGACATTTAAGTACTTTTTTCCTGAAAACATCAAGCATTTAATTGAGTTGAATGAAAGCGATTAAGCATACACCTGAAAATGTGTCACATAGTCACCACGTAGTTAAAATGCAAATAAAGAAGAAGTGCAAATAAAGAAGAAGTGTGTCCTTAGTGTAAATTAATAATTTTTTGCATCCAAAGTTATCATTCAGTTATTTTTTTTATTTATTCAACCCTGTCAATGTTGGATGTCAAACTTCCAAAAACTAGATAAGTTAATTATACGTGGAAATAGAGATATTATGTTTTTGTTTTATTTAAAATTTAAATTAAAAGTCTGACTTATATGACGACCCAAAAAATGCTTGACATGTGAAACGGCATTTAATTCAAGAAATGACACAAACACGTAATTAAATATTTCTATAAAGCGAAAGAAAAGGAAAGTTAAAAGAAAAGTTGATGTTTTGTTTTGTCTTCCCAAAATCTGTCCTAAGTGCACTTTTTAAAAAAGACTTTGGAGAGGGGAAGCTGCAAAGAACGTCAAAGTTAAAAGCTTTTTAAGATTAGAATATCATTTAGCTCGAGAATTTGTTTTTAGAATTTTTTAACTTTAAAAATGCTGTAAAAACATTGATTTTTTTTTACTCGTCTTAAATTTAAGCGTGTTAAAGCTTTAAATTTCATCTTATGATATAAATAAAAATAAATAATGCTATGCACTTTTTTCTAACTTTATATTTCGCTTTTTTGTAAGAATAGCAGAACTATTTTGATCTAACCTTTCAGCTGAAAAGAAAAACATTCCGTAAGAAATTTATTTATTTTTTTTATAATCTTTTGGGAAAGCTTTAAACATTTTTACCATATATTATTGATAATTTTAAATACCATCCGCATTCAATATAGGCAATAAAAAGAATAAAATTATTTTATAATGATGTATACCTTATTCAAACTGTTTCAACAATCATGAATAACTGATCTTTTTCATAGTTAAATGTATTTATACCTCATATAAATAAAATACATTAAAATGCAAATTTTAATAGCAGCACTGAAGCTAAAATCCCAACAAATTGTTTCCATGATTTTCAAAAAGATTTATTGATACTTCTAAAAACAATAAAATACAGGTTACTTTACAATAACGAATTTTAAGATCCACACACTTTATAATTTAATACCTTTAATGAAAGATAATGTAATTAGAGTTGATCATTGATTATTGTTCTTCAAAAAATGTTTAAAAAGAAGAAATACTATGAAGTTCACCTTAAAATGAGCTATAAGAATAACTTACTCTAAACAAAAATTCATTATGTTTTAAAATATCCTGTACATATCCTTTAATTAGCAGTTATATTAGTTCAAACGAAGGATAGATTTAAATAATAATCTTAACAGCAACAGATAGGAAAAGAAAACGGGAGAAATATAAATTACAAATATTAAAAATATATTTCACATATTTAAAATCTATATACTGTTCATTATCATTATGACATATTATATACATACACACATACATACATACATATATTATATATATATATATATATATATATATATATATATATATACATATATATATATATATATATATATATATTTATATATATATATATATATATATATATAGTTAATAATTAAAACGTAAAGGCAGTTAACTAAAGAGGTATTAAAGTTATATTGACACCAATGATATTGTTTTTACGTATAAAAATTAATCATACTTATACATCTATACACACACGCATATATATATATATATATATATATACATATATATATATATATATATATATATATATATATATATATATATATATATATATATATATATATATATATATATATATATATATATATATATATATATATATATATATATATATATATGATTCTCGTACGTCACTAAAATTGTGAATTTCGAATTATTCAAAAATTCCTTCACCATTTTATAGAGATGAAAAGAAGATTTTTTTTCCTACTTTTTCCGCTCTCGTTTGCTTAATTCTTCACTGTCTAGTTTATTCGTCCTGCGGCTCAAAGTAAAAGTAGAAAGAAAAGTTCGTGGTTTTAAAGTGAAAGTTAGTAGGAACTTTTCAGGAGATATTCTTCCTTTCGTAAAATTCAATCCTAGATTATTATTTTAAAACTAGCGGTGTTCAAGAGCATTTTTATTGCCAAAAATATCTGTACTATGTGAATACGAGGACAATATTGCAAAATCTACTATTAATAATTTACAAACTATTTCAAATAATAATAATAATAAAGTTAATTTTGTCAAAATTTGAAATTTTTCTTATTTTATTTTTAGAAATTGTAAAGTTTCAAACAATTGTGGATTTTTTTAAAATACAAGGAATATTTGACTTATAAAACTTTTGTACTACTCATTGTTAATTGTTTCCTGTGTCTTGGGACGTATACCACATGAGAAATGTTCATAATCGTAAATTTGAAAAAAACTAGTAGTACTATTTCAAAAATTGAAGTACTATTTCAAAAATAGGAATATCACGTTTTTAAAATATATGCAAAACTCATATTATTCAAAATATACATTCCTTAAATTATACAAGATATATCTAAACATGCATTATTTGCAAAATTTTAAAATTTTTACACACGAACTCTTAAGTCTGTAATAATAAGGGCAAACATTATTAGAAAAATATTCTTATTTATATTCCATAAATTCTTGGATATGTTATTAAATCTTGGAGCATTTTTTGTTGTCCATTATGAAGTATTAATTTACAGGATAATATATTCCAAATTTTTATATAAAAGTAGATTTCAAATCTAGATTTCCCTTAGAATCAACTTTACTTTAAACATTGTTTTAACAGTACATAATTATTACTGAAAATTAACGATAAAGTAATTATTACCTAAAAGTAATATTTTTACATCTTTTTCAAAAGTATTTTCACTATTATAACATACGAGTGTATATTTATAAAATGGATATTGTTTCTCATATTATAATTTTTGGAATTTATATAGAAACTTTATCATAGGCATGCACAAAACTATTAAATAGGAAAATAAATTTTATTGTGTACATAATACTATAGCAAATCTATAATTTACAAAATAAGAACAAGAAGCTTTTAGTTACATCTTATGAGATAAAGAGAAATATAATTGTAAAAATATTTTACTAGAATTTAAAATATTCGCAGTACAAAAAATTTCTTTTGGATTCATCTTTAAAAAATTTACTAAGAAGATTGTTTGTATATTATTTCAATAATAATTCAAAAGAAAATGATTCCTTACAGTTTTTATCTCTCATTCTTACATATCATATTTCTAAAATTCTTATATTTCTTAAATTCTCATTCAGATATTTCATAATTCCTAAAATCTTTTCATATATCATTTATCCCATTTGAGCCAATTTTTCTTTAACTAATATTCCCTTATCAACTTTTACGGGTAATATATAGATAGTACACACATTTTTAACAATAAATAATTTTGTAAGTATTTTTACTATCAGTATATTTTTTATTATGTCTAAATTCCAATTTATTTTCCCTTTCATGGCATAAAATTTGTAAAATAAACTTTAGGTATAGATTAATCAAAAAACCTTTCACATTTTCAAACCAAAATAAATTTTCCTAAATATCTTATAAAAGTATATCACAAGATATATCTAAACAGGTATTATCTGTAAAATTTTCAAATTTGTATACACGGCACTCTACGTCTGTAATAATAAAGAAAAATTATTAGAAAAATTTTCTTATTTATATTCTTTGAATTCTTGGACATGTTATGAAATCTTATGAGGTATTATTTCAAAAATAGGAACATCCCGTTTTTAAAATATATGCAAATCTTATATTTATCAAAATATACTTCCTTTAACTTTTACAAGAAAATTATATTTATATATTAATAATATTATATTAATTATATTAATAATATTTCATAATTCATAAAAAAAATTCATATTTCATTTATCTTACTTCAGTCAATTCTCTTTTAACTGAAATCCCTTGTCAACCCTTAGAGGTAATATATGGATAGTACACAAATGTGTAACAATAAATAATTTGTAAATAATTTTTACTATCTATATATTTCTCAATAAGCCTTCATTAAGATTTTATTTTTTACTTTCACTTTCATGGCATAAAATTTGCAAAATAAACTTTAGATATAGATTAATATAAAAACCTTTCACATTTTCAAAAAAAAAAAATTCTAAATTTCTTATACAATCTTATTACAATATATATCTAAATATGTATATATGTAAAATTTTGAAATGTGTATAAGCGGCACTCTACGTCTGTAACAATTAGGAAAATATCATTGGACAAATATTCTTATTTATATTCTTTGAATTATTGGACATGGTATGAAATTTTGGAGTATTTTTGTTATACTTTTTGAAGTATTAATTTATAGATTAATATATTCAAACCTTTTATTTAAAAGTAGATTTCACATCTAGATTTACCCTAGAATCAACCTAACTTTGACTATGTTTTTAGCATTGTATATATATTACTGGAAATTAATGATAAAGTAATAACTAAAAATTATATTTTAACCTCCTTTTCAAAGTATTTTCATTATTATAACATACGAATGAATATTTACAAAACATATATTGATTCTCATAGTATACTTTTTGGACTTTATATAAAAAAATTATCATAGGAATTCACAAAAGTATTAAAAAAGAAAATAATTTTTATTGTGTACATAACCCTATAACAAATCTATAATTTACAAAATAAGAACAACAAGGTTTTAGCCATATTTTAATTTATCTTATGAGATAAAGGAAAATAGAACAGTAAAAATGCTTTACGAGAATTTAAAATATTCACTGTACAAAAAACCTCTTTTTGGAGACATCTTTCATAATTTTACTAAGAAGGTTTTTATTGTATAATATTGTAATAATATTATTTAAAGAAATTATCTTTTTTATCTCTAATTCTTAGTTATGTTTCATAATTCATAAAAACCTTTTTCTGTTTCCTTTATCCCATTTGAGCCAATTTCTCTTTAACTAAAATTCCCTTGTCTAATTCTATGGGCAATATATAGATAGTACACGAATTTTTAAAAGTAAATAATTTTTGAATAACTTTTACTATGCTAATATTTTTCAATAAGACTTCATGTAATTGTTATTTTCACTTTCATAGCATAAAATTTGTAAAATAAATCTCAGATATAGTTTAATATTAAAACCTTTCACATTTTGAAAAAAAATTCCTAAATTTCTTATAAAAGTTTTATATATTGTATGATTGCATTGTTTCCTTCTGTAGTACGAAATCTACAATACTTCTGCTAGGCAAGCATTTTTTTAAATATAAATTTATGTTTACACAAATTTCGCCTTACGGAGATTCGTATTCCAGAATACACAAGAAGCGTGTTCAGCTTCCTTATTCAGTAAGACAAGATCCAAATATAAAATACAGAAATGCACTCAAAGGAATGAAAAGAGTGCATTAAGAAAACGGAATATGTTTTAACCGAGAAAAAGTTTACTTTTGAACTTTTATAGAAAGTGCTTTCTCAGTCATTTTTCACTCAGAATTTACAAATGTTTAAATGCGAAATTTCCTTAGGGTATATTTTGATATATATAAAAAATGCAATTCTTGTAATAAATATTATTAAAATTATATTAAATTTAAAACATGTTAGGAAATACTTTGCTATTTGCAACGTCAACCTATTCTAATACACGAGTATCTTAACAAAAATATGATATCTACTATAGAACATTTGGAATTTAAAGAAAAATCTATGTGGTTTTGCTAAGTATATAATGACAGGTTCTATGATACTTCACCATTTTTATTTAGTGTTTTTGATTTATGTAGACTTTATTTTATCATTTTATGAATAGTAATTCATAAAATATTTAACGAAGGACATTTATTTTTTCAGCACTTTTTCTTTATCAGGTTTTTTTTAAGTATCGCTAGTGCTAAATAAAATATTAAGCAACTTAACTATGTACACATATACGAAACTGTTTTGAAAGTAGAATTGAAAGTAAATTTCTACGTATAGAGTAAAAAATTATATTATAGTAAGAAATTATATTATTTCCTTTAAGAAACATTTACAGTTATTTCAGTTCTTGTTCTCTCTCTCTCTTTATATATATATATATATATATATATATATATATATATATATATATATATATATATATATATATATATATATATATATATATATATATATATATATATATATATATATATATATATATATATATATATATATATATATATATATTATATATATATATATATATATATATATATATATATATATATATATATATATATATATATATATATATATATATATATATATTATATATATATACATATATATATATATATATATATATATATATAATATACATTATATGTATATATATATATATATATGTATATATATGTTATATATATATATATATATATATATATATATATATATATATATATATATATATATATATATATAATATATATATATATATATATATATATATATATATATATATATATATATATATATATATATATATATATATATATATATATATATATATATATATATATATATATATATATAGATAGATAGATAGATAGATAGATAGATAGATAGATATATAGATATGGATATATATTTGCAAATATATATTTATAAAGATAAATTAAAATTTTTGAATAAAAATTTCATTTAACAGTTGTGTTAAAATACCAATTTTCATTTTATTGACAAAAATTTTCATAATAAAATTTTAAGAACAATTTTTTTCAAAAGGAACGTGTTTCAGAAAAAATACGCATACATAAAAATAATTAAAAGTTTGCTCTCCAGACACCTTTAAGCGATTAGCGTTTCTATAGCTCTGATTTTTACTAAAGCATTCTGTACGTGAGATACTGTCCGAGATGTGTTTGGAATGTTTCCCTAGAGGTCGAATTATGTCCGTGAATCGAGGTATTATTTTATACTCACTAAGCTATAATTCCATGAAATATGACTTGAAAAGTTGCCAAAAGAGTTTATGTTCTCATTCCTTACAATGCTGAAATCTTTTTTTGATGCAACAGTCTGTATCATCAGTTAAAACCTTTGGACACTAATTATTGTAATCTCTTTAAATCACTCTACTGAAATTTAGCCAATATATTCTCTATGTCGTCCCAAGTAATATCAAATGATAAAACTGTTTATATTTATTTAGAGAGGCACGCTTTTATTTATTATTTCACAATTCTTCATTTTTAAATGCTATATGGACTTACATTGGTGAATAATCTAACCATACTTTTTAAAGGTAAATTGTGAGTAAATACAGATTAAATTATTGAATATTACTTAAACAATATTTTATTTTAAGTTGAATTAATTTGCATATTCAGAAGAAAGCAGTCTATATAATCTATTCATCCAAGAAAGTCAGAATGAGTATAAAACGGACTCGATTAGCATAGGGAAAACATCCAGGTTTTATGCAATGGCTGTGTTAACCACTGAGGTAATTGATCTAGAAGGAACAGCTGTATATATTTCTGCAAGGAAAATACTTTCGGAGTAATAGAATCAGAATGAGCTCAAACACGAAGGTTATCTGTTAACTGCGTGTTCTCAAAAACTAAATTTTGTAAAAAAAAAATAGACATTACATGGATGCGAGTTTTAAGGCTAAATGTTTACAGTAGATATAAAGATGTTAGTCAGAGTACGATGCAAGTAGTAGCTAACATTCTACTCAAGCATTAGCCTAAATAAGCTAGTTGAAACTAGAGTTTAGTATAGTGGAATTATTTAACATTCAGTGACAAGTACCCCAATATATCTACACGAAATCTCGACATAGAGTAAACGGGATTACGATTTCAAATAGGCATCTCACGGAACGTTTCAAAAGGGAAGGCACGAATTATTCTTCGACACCTTCGCAGACACCTCCACACCTTTGAGCAGTGCTCTGCTACTTCTGCAATTTACAAATAATTCAAAGTACTTCGTCATTATATTCACTTATTTCCAGGCGTGGTTAAGTGTCTTAATTCTATTTTATGAATAATAAACACCTATCAACCGTGCTTTCTACTGACCGACTGCCTTAAATGCGAAGATATCCATTTCATTCATGTGTTCGCTTATTGTCTTTATCATAATTCTATCGATCTTGAGTGTGTCATACCAGTGAGACATTATCAGGCATTCTGAACCCTATAAATTGTCGTCCATTATACGAAAATACCCATAGCGCTTGAAACCTTGAATCCCCAACATGCCTACAAATTTCCAGCAAACGTGGTTAATCGTTGTGTACCATGCGTGGTTGCCAGACGTAACCGCACATTTTATTATACTGTCAAATCCCATTTCTATTATAATTTCGTAATAGATAATCTATTAAACCACATATAAAATAAAACCTCATATAAGCTATACATCTGTACATTTGTGTACTATTTCATGGAAGAATAAAATTGATAATATCATTCTTTTGTATTTTTTTACTTTCTTAACTGTATAAAATTTGCATATCACTTTTCCCATCCTTTAGAACAAGAATATGTTGTAATAGAATTGTTATTATTGATAAAAATAATATTTTGACAGACTTGCAGTAGTTGAAGAATAAAATTTCAATAAAAGCATAAATGACATATTCTGATCTGATTACCTCGGATTAATAGGAATTATAAATATCTACATAGATGTCATATTGTCATGTTATAAATCGATCTATATTTAGGCTAAATTCACATATCTAAAAATAAGCATGGCTTTAAAAACTACTTAAAGACTAATTTTAGTGAATCATTTATTCTGGTTCATAACCAATATTATCATTTTAGATCTTACTACTCTGGTAAGAGTAATTATTAATCATTCGAGTTGCAAGCAGCGTGATAGACAATGTTCAGTTTCTATGTAGAGAATACAGAGCATATTTCGAGTGTTATGGACCACTGATAGAGCTCCATCGACTATCAAAATCACTAGTGTTCTTACTACACCTAGTACATCGCTCAGCTCCTCACTTTTTATAAGTCAATTCTTACGGTGACCCATAGGAACAACATACAGCAGCAACAAACTGAAGACCACGACAGCAACCGCAACAGCTATAAAGCCGCTGCTGGCCCACGATAGTTCCGTCAAGGTCAGATTTTAATTTTGTCAAACTCAGTAACTCCTTAAAGGTAAGATTGAGACTACCAGGAATAACTAAAGAACCAGATCAATATGGCACATCGGACTCATGGCACCCACACATACCTAAAGAAGTTATATCTCTGAGATGTCTCTCATTTAGTACTACTCAGAGGACAGGCACAGCTTGAGGTCGTGGAATAAAACGCGAGAGACATGTGCACCATCCTATTTTTTTTTTAATTTTAAAATTTATAAATTTATATATAAAATTTTATTCAATGCAACATACACTAAAATATGGTAAACAATCTTATGAAATAAAAATGAAATAAAAGAAAAGAAGCAATCTTATCACACGTTGTATACATAATTTAATAATATTTATAAAGAATACAAGTGTGCTTTACTTATGTTTTAAAATAATATGCTGTTTTCAAACCCAATACAAACATATTAAATTGTTTACCACATTTACTTTTAGAAATACCTTTTCATTACAAACATTTTATATATAAATACTAATATTTAGAGGTATGTTACAGATAAAATTCATTAGAAAAAAGCATCTGTGCATCTCAGCCTTATATAGGAACAAATTATAGTTAATGAGAACATACAATTTAAGATTTTAATACATTTACTAGAAGCAAGTAAATCGATGAAAAATAAAAAAATAAATTTCACTTCTGTATGTAAAAGAAAATATATTGATACATGTGGGTATGTATTAATCTAGATTAATACCAGAAAAATTTAAAAGGAATGTTGACATATTTTTTGTACAAAAAATAACAACTACTGTTTATAGTTATTACAGAAGATTAGTAACGACTTTCTGTAGCTGAGTCGGGTTAGGCAAAGCTCTCGTAACTAGATCATAGTATGTTTGGACCCCGAGTGGGCTTACGGTCCTGTGTGTTCGAAACATGTAACAGGGGCACGTAAAGCATGTTCTTGGTCACAAAGACCTACAAGTTCTCAATCAATACCTCTGAGAGTGGTAGACTAAGCATATGAGTCTTCAAAATGGGGTCAATAGTACCTGTTTCTAAATTATGAGGATCTACTTGAGCATAAGTCGAACTTTCACCATGGAGGTGCGCATTAAAAGATAGGCGTATCCATTTGCTTCAATACAAGTAGCTCAGTTGTACCTGGTCGGACCAAGTAGCATGTTTGTGGTCACAAAGTCCTTCAAGTTCTCGATCTATACCTCTGAGGGTGGTAGACCAAGCCTATGAGTCTACAAAATGAGGTGAATGGGTTCTGCGTCTAAATTATGAGGATCTACTTGAGAATAAGTCAAACTTTCACCCTGGAGGTGTTCACGATAGGCGCACCTCTTTGCCTCAATACGAGTAGCTGAGATGTACTTGGTCTGACCGAGTGGCATGTTCCTGGTCACACAAAGTCCTTCAAGTTCTCGATCTATACCTCTGAGGGTGGCAGACCAAGCCTATGAGTCTACAAAATGGGGTGAATGTGTTCTGCGTCTAAATTATGAGGATCTACTTGAGAATAAGTCAAACTTTCACCCTGGAGGTGATCGTTAAAACGAAAGGCACCCCTTTTCCTCAATTCGTAGCTCAATTGTACTTGGTCTGACGAAGTGGCATTAGAAAAAACGACATAACGGCAATTTGTGAATGTTGTATGCATGGTATGTAGAAAAAACTATTAAAAATCAATGCAAATATTATTTTACAAAGTGAGGAATACAGAACAGAATATTAACTACTCTTTAAAATTCAGTGAGGAATATATAACAATTGGTGCATAAATAACCATTAAAACAATTTCAGAATCAAAATGATTTTCAACTTTTTCATGGATTAATAACACAAAATATAGAATAATATAGTTTTATATAAATTATTATGCATCTCTAAAAATAACATTTCAACATAGTGCATTTTAAAGCATATTTTATTTGTATGTCATTTAGAAAATCAATTTTGATCACAAAACATTATTGTCTAAAAGTGTCTTATATTACTCTTATCTTAAATCTCACTTAATCTATTAATTCATAATAAAGACATCAAGTTTTAATGAAATATTTGTTACTTATAAAAATATACTCAATTTTGTTTCGAAACATATCTTTCTTTCAGAAATACAAATTTAGTTCACACGGAGAGGGTATTTTTAATAATTACCAAAGTTTTTAAAATTTTTTTCATTAAAATAAGACATTTAAAAAAATATTTACTAATAATTTAGTAGATATTTCCCAAATGAAAGTGTAGTGGACATTTAAATAGAAAAAATAGTTAAAAAATGTTCTTAAAATTAATTAGTAATGAACCAAACTTTTTGAAATTATTGAAATACTAATGAAAATATCATTTAACTTTTTGAAATAAATTTAAAACAATCCCAAGACAGGGTTAAAAAATTCTTTTTCGAAGTTTATTAAATCTCCATTTTCTTTGATTTCAAATTTATTATTCCTTTGACTATATAGATTAAAATGCGCCTTTTTTTATTTCTTAAACGATTTTTAAGTCATCTCTCAAAGGTAAAAAGATTTCGTTACTTTTGACGAATTTTCTAAAGGAAAATGAAAATATAGATTTTTCCAAAACCCTAAGCTGAAAAACATCA
>CM063511.1:101732348-101742348 GCA_032207245.1 Pardosa pseudoannulata | reverse complement strand
TATATATATATATATATATATATATATATATATATATATATATATATATATATATATATATATATATATATATATATATATATATATATAATAGTTATGCATATATATTAACTAATATATATCAATCGATACTTAGAAAATGAGTTTTTCTTATCTCTTTTCTAGACATTTATTTAATTCCAGAAAAAGAAATATAGCTAATATAGATTTTCTCTTGTTGAAATAACATTGTACGAATAAATGAATATTGTATGATATTTATTTTTGAATTATTCAAACTACTGCAATAAATATAGTACTAATATATTTGTTGTTAATGGCTGGATATTTTATAGTTTGAAAGAGAACGATAATTTCTCAAAATATAATTTAAATATCTTTTATTTTTAATAGAATCTTTAAAACTTTTTTTATAAACACTTGGATAAGATTATATTTTCTTGGTCATGTAATAACTACATGCAATGATATGTTTTATCTCAATACATAAACTCATTTTGTAAGTTCAATTTCTACAAAAATGTTAATATTTTGCATAACAGAAAAAAAAATTCTGCCTCTTTAACCCTCGAGGAATTCGTGCTACCCATAGTAATCGCAAGGGTGCACGAGAAGTCGCAAGGGTGTCAGAGACTTTTTTTCTTCCAAATACCAAAAAAATTACTTTTGGTGGTAATCATTTCGGAATCTTTAAAATATTAATTTTGAAGCTGTAGATCTTTTTTTATTATCCCACAAACATAAATAAAAAATAAATTAGAAATTTAAATCACATCATTATATTTTAAAATTTTAATCAAATAAAGATGTATTTTTTCACAGAATCTCTCATGAAACCAAAAACACTAAATAAAAATTCAAATTTGCATACGTGTTCCCTAGTTTTCTTTAGCCCAAATAAGTTAAAAGTAACTCTTTCTGAGAAAATTATTTAGAGAAAATTGCAGAAATGTTTGTAATTGAAGTCTAGAAGACCTACCAGACAGCTATGGAATATATGAGAAGTTAATTTCTATTGGGGGATTTTGTGCAGAATATTTTTTAACTTTAGTGTCTCAGAGATCACACGCGAGTCGTCGAGGGTTAAAATAGTTGCTAATATATAGTATATTTTCTCATCCTGTAAAATATATAACTTTTCAGTATTAAAGGATTATTAAAAGATGTAATTGTATTTTAGATTGATGCTGATACAAATAAGTTTTAAAAAGTGCAATATTTTTTTTCACAATTTTAAAAGTGTAATTTTGAATCATGCAAGTACGTATTTTAAATTCAAATAATCATTCTTACTTAATTTAATTTATACAACATAACTAAGTAACTACAATTATTCATAAACCATGTGGGATATTTATAGAAAAAGTCACCAAATTCTAAGAAATTGTGTCATTTATTTCATAATTGCTTTTCTAATTGAAATTAAAAAACAGTCAAAATGAGTGCCTTTTTTTAAAAGTGTAATTTTGAATCATGCAAGTACGTATTTTAAATTCAAATAATCATTCTTACTTTTATTTAAATCTAGCTAAGATTTAACTAATAAAAATTTTCAGAACCTGTGGGATTTTTAAAAAAATTATTAAAGTCTTTCATGCTTCAAATCAATATTTTTAAGTTATAGCAAGCCAAAAACTTTTAATATTTGTTCTTAGATCTTGACTTTCAGAGAAGTAAATTCAGCTTTCTATTTTCAGAATGCTTAATGAATTTTATGCTAAATTGGAAATATAGAAATGTATTTATCCTCACGTTAAGAATTATTTAAAGAAATATTAAATGATATTTGATATATTTTACTTCTAATTTGAACTTAATTTTCTATTTAATATTCATTTATTTAAAATTTATATTTATAAATGTAAATTAAAGGAAACAATATTTATTTTTTTAATTTTACAATTATAATTTTATTACATATCATATAAGAAAAATTAGATTCATACATTAATATATATAGTTTGAATTCACTACCCGAATACATGAAATTAACTTTTATTTTTAGAAGTTTGACACATTTTCTAAATAGAATTGATTTTTCCGTAAATTCAAATGATGTTTGTTGAATTGAAATTGAAGGAATATACATATTTATAACTTTGAAAGAATTTTGAGGATACATTATTATAATTATAATTAAAATGATAACAATATGAAATATTTTAATTTGTTATAGGACCATGTTATAATATTATTATAACTTAATAAAAGTAATCATAAAAATATGCAATTATTTTGAGAAAAATACTTTTTATATATAAACTAAAGATTTCAATTAAAAATGACCTTCCTTTATAGAGATTAAAAGTTATTATATATTATTGATTCCGAATCATTATTTAAAAAATCTGTATTATGTAAAATATTCGGTTTTACTAACAGTTGAATAATACGTTTTCCATTTGGAGTTTTAAATGACGTTAATTTTGCAAGAGTTATTATTTTAAATATAATGCATTTTGTATACACTATAATGTTATTTTGTATGCACTGTAATTTAAGTAATTTAAGGTAATTATAAATTTAATTAAATCTATTTGAAATCTACTTTCTGTTCTAGCACGGAAAAAACAACAATCATGTAACTCATATAAAGCTATTTGTTCTTTTTTTTATCTATTAACAGGTTACTTGATAATGTCTTATTAACTAGGGTTCGTATATATTGCAGTTAATTATAATCCGAGAAAACTCGAAAGAAGCAGAATTTGTGAGTACGATTTGTTTTATCACGGTTTTACTCTGCCTGGGAAAATGAAAGGAGATATTCAGCTTTGATTGGCATTTTGACAAACTTTGTTGGTTTCGAGGTTATTTCGGAGAAACTGGTCACGTGTGTTTCACTGACTGAAAAACTAATTTCAAAAAATCATCGCGACAAGTTTTCTGCACATCAGGAAGACCAAGTATTAGTCCTTTATTACTCAGGTTCACAGTTGTTATTCCTGCTTCTGAGAAAAAAAATCAAATCGAACAAGACAGTGTACTTGTTCTCCCTTAAAAAAGATTCCACAGATAATCCAGTAAGAAAAGATGCCAGATACTAGTGTTCGAATGTCAAGTATCTTTTGTGTTGTCCCTTGTTTCAGAAACTATCATGCAAAGATTAATATTTAACTTTTATTCTTTTTTTTCGAGGTAACTCGGAATAATAAACTAATACTAATACTAATTGCTTTTACACCTGCAAAAAATTTAAAAATTCAACCTAAAGCCTACACATTTTGTTTTTTTCAAATCCTTTTATTTAACCCATATTGTAACACACCATCTAAATATTTGTGTAAGTTAATAAAACTTCATCCATATCATTAATATGGTGTAATTAAGCATATAAAACCAAAATTTTGAAAAAAATATTTTTAATTTTTTAAGTAATTAGCTGTCCTAGGAGGGGGAGCTGCAGAATGATTTGTTTCTGTTGCAGTACGAGATATTATGTCATGAACCATCATGTGGAAGAGTTCAAATAAAGTTTTTCCTTCAACCACGCTTATAACTTCATAATCTAGTGTTGAAATTGAATCACTTAATAATTCAAATTTTGGTTGACGTTTTACCCACTGTTGTTTTTTTCAGTGGAAGAGGACATTATTTACAGTTATTTAATAAAATTTCAATACCAGCGGTATCTTAAATTTTTAGCCCATCATGCATACCTGGCTTTTCACATTTTGATGCTGACTCATCTGTCTCTTCTTCATCGATAACAGAGTCTGGATTAGGAAGAACAATACCAAATTCAGAATCATCAATTCCTCATCACTTAAAGAATTCATATACTCAAGAGCTTATTTGGATTGTTAAAAATCTTCGTGGAATTTTTACAAAAGCAAAATGCAGAGTAAAGTATCCAAATTCTTAGCAGAAAAAAAATAGAGCTGCATGCAGCACTAAACACTAAACAAATTTCAACCAATCATGAGAGTAGGAGATTAAGTTTCTCTTGCAATCTCCAGTTTTCCTGATTACAATAGATATACATTTCCCCTTGTTGAATCCAGGCGTGCGAACAGGTGGTTGAACTGGTTTTCATTGAAAGGAAAGAATGTGTGCTATGAATGCAATAACGAATTCGTGGAAAAATAATCGGGATTGGACCGTCGTCATAATTTTAGGACACTTTTTTTACACTTACAAAATACACGTGTAAAATATATTTTCGAACAAAAACGTTCAGCTACATTATTAGTTCTGTTTATAAACTATAAGAAACCTCCACAACGTTTGAAAATAATTATAATAATGAATATAACATTAAAGATTAAAAAATCACAATTTGTAAGGGGTTGCTGAAAATAAATTTTACAATTCAATATAATTTGATTTCTCCCTTTTTTTGCTGTTATGATAAAGTGTGTCTATTTTAAAAGCGTTAAAATAAAATCTACTGAGGAAATATTTATAACTTTATTATTAAATTGAATTATATTTGTTGTCCTTTTTATAGGACAGCGGTCCAATATGGGTTTTAATAATATAATAAAAAAATGTGTGATGATTTTTTGCAATTTTTTTTTTAAATTGTAAATGAAGTGGTTAAAAGTAATAAAGAATAAAATTTGCTCATTTTGAAAGTGAATGGAAATTAATAATATCAAGCATAGTATAAGTATTAAACATCAAAATTCTCAGAATCCATGAATAGATTATGATACATATTTATCAAGTTATTAGAATCATTACCATAAAAATACTACTCATATATTTGTTTCTATACTTGCTTATATTGTATTCAATCTAAAATAAGAATGAAGTATTTTATCGAAATTCATGAAAAATGATTAAATTGTTCTTCAGTGAAACTGCTCATTTTTCAGCTCTAATTCCTCTGAAAGTGTTTCTAATAATAAATCAATGACAAAATGCAAGTGGTTGCTGGTGCAACAAATAGATATACCGCAAACAAAATTCATTAGTAATGGAAATCAGTTGAAAATGAGAAACTGAATGTTAAATTGAGGAGAAGTGTTATGGAAATTTTTGAGATATTCGATCAATTTATCTTAACGATTGTGAAGAAACACGTTCCTTCCAAATTGATTTTCAGTTTTCAATATGCATTGGATTTCTGTTCGGTAGGAAACATACCGAAAGAAATAGAAATATTCTGATCGTTATGTTAAACGTCATTTAAACAAATATTGAAAATTCAGGATATTATTCCCTACTTGGAAATTATTCTATGAATAGAATTTTCCACTCTTAGAACATATAAAAATATTTACGCAATTCTTTTATATTTTATCTTAAATCCTTTATTTTAATTATTTAAAATGCATGCAACAAATAGAAAGTTTGAACTAGTTTTTATGAAAAATATTTAAAGCAAAATTTTTGATTTTATGACGTATTAAAATTATTTATCGTATCCAGATTCAATTTTTATATAGAGATTAGTTTTCTGTCACAGATAGCTAATAATTTTTATTGAAATAAGAATATGCTTATAATAAGAAAGTAATTTTCATAATAACTGATCTTTAAGGTGTTTAATTTCCCTAACATTTTAAAATGCGTAATTATTATTATTTTTTTTTTTATAAAATCGTCATTTTTAGAGTACTTAATATTTCCAATTTATTCTGCGGTGTATTTAAATAATTTTATTCCTCTATTAAGAAAATGAATTAAGAATATGTTTATAATAAGAAAGTAATTTTCATAATAACTGATCTTTAAGGTATTTACTTTCTCTAACATTTTAAAATGCGTAATTATTTTTTTTTATAAAATCATCATTTTTAGAGTACTTAATATTTAAAAAAATCACTGATACTCCTGTAATACTATTTTATGTACATTGAATGTGTATTACATACTTTGATTGTATGGAAAGTACTCATTTTATAAATTTTATTTTAAACTTGAAATAAAACTCATTGAAAAAGATATTTAAAATTTCAATAAGTAACATAATTTTAAGCGGATAAGCCTTTACACGTTTAAAAGTTCCAATTTATTCTGCGGTGTATTTATATAATTTTATTCCTCTATTAAGAAAATGAAATAAGAATATGCTTATAATAAGAAAGTAATTTTCATAATAACTGATCTTTAAGTTGTTTAATTTCTTTAACATTTTAAAATGCGTAATTATTTTTTTTTTATAAAATCGTCATTTTTATAGTACTTAGTATTTAAAAAAATCACTGATACTCCTGTAATATTACTTTATGCACATTGAATGTATATTACTTACTTTGATTTTATAGTACTCTTTTTATGAATCTTATTTTTAAATTGAAATAAAACTCATTGAATAAGATATTTAAAAAATTAATAAGTAAAATAATTTTCAGCGGATAAGCCTTTACAAGTTTTAAACTTCCAATTTATTCTGCGGTGTATTTAAATAATTTTATTCCTCTATTACTATTTCAAAATATCTTCTTATCTAAACATTTTCCATTTGTCAATATAGCACGGTTTGTTCGTGATTTTACTTTTTTTCATACAGCGGCATACAGTACAATTCGATGTACTGTGAATTACTGAACCAGAGAGTGCTTTTCCCATATGAATAACCGTATCTCAATTACACAATGGTTTTAGGAGGCCAGACTGTATTTACACTACTATGCTTGAGACACTTAAAGATCGAAGGAGATTCACCGATGCTGAAATCTGAAAAAGTAGAATTAGCTGTATTTGGAGAACAAAGGAAAAGTTAGACATCGTGAGGACTAATATGTTTAATACCTTCTAAACAAAACATATAGTATGCAATATGTTCCATTATCCTGTGAAGTTTATATTTATCTATGTCAATTATCACATATGCAGTGTACACAAAAGGACGGCTTATATGGAGAAAATTGCGGTAAATTTAGAAATGTGTATTTAATACATTATAACACATATTTATATATCCTATTTAATTATAGATGTACATTTTCTTATTATATGATGCAACTAGTCTTTTACAGTCGCTATTTAAATAGTTTAGCATGCATGGAAATTGGCTATTCAACGTTTAAAATGCTTTTAAAATATTCAATGCGATTAATGATATTTAATATGAAAACAAAAAATAATCATTATGATACATATTTCATATTAGTAAAACTGAGAAAATATTCACACGAATTTTTCAAATTTTATAACGTGGCAACAAAACTATAAAATGTGTGAAAAGGTTTTAATAAACTGTGTAGATGTTGGAAAAACTGTAATCTTTTTAACATTTAGAATTCATCCAAAATCGTCATATGTATGGATTGGATAATCATTTAATAAACTAAAAACTCGTCAAATATTTTTACCAGTAACTTTCACGAGTGAGTGTGACATTAGTCTTTTTTTGGGGATTTAAAACGTCATAGATATATAAATAGCTGCTTTATCTATGTAAAATACTTAAGATTTGGTTTCAGTAACCATACAGATGCTAAAAATAACGATAATTTAAACCTGGGTTATTGGTGGAAATAAAGTGCATTACATATTGTTATGCTTAGTATTTTGAAATAGATCAGACGACACATTTTTTAAGATAAAAGATTTTTTGGTTTGAAAATTTATTATTCTGCTTTTAATACTTAAATAATGTAAAAAATAAAATAACGTTTTACATTAGTCGAACAAAAGAAATTTATCGAGAAAACTATCAATTAGTGAATAAAAGTATTTTTAATTTTTTTAGGTATCTACAAAAAAAAAAGAAAGAAAATGTAAAAAACAGTTACCACTAAAATTGAAAAAAAGCTATATCGCTCAGGTAATTAGAAATTTAAAAACCTTCTCCGTCAAGATTTGAACAGATTTTACCATGCAAATTTTCAGCTACGTCTTAAAAACATGGATTAATTAATTTTTAATTAAAAATATCCTCAATCTATTATGTTCCTAATAAATGTCTCTTTAGTCTAGGAACATGAAATGCATAAAGCTCCCCGTAATGCACAGTATAAATACATAAATTATCTGTATAAAAAGTTCATTTTTTTTACGAGAGCAATTTTTTATGTTCAAATACTATAATATCAATGCATATTCAATTACACTTCACGAAGTTTGTAGAAATAAGAGAGTTTTATTGATAAAAGAAATGAAATATATACAGAGAACTGACTTTGAAATGTTTGCATCAATGGTGCAATCAGTTAGATAAAAAACAAAAATATAGACATAAAAATTTCTGTAAAATTAAGTATTTACATGACTAGGTAAACATTCTGAATTCCGTTTTCATAAAATATCATCCTGCATGTAAAAATCTAATTGTGACATATTATGGTAAAAATTGTTTATTGCTGTATTTGTTGTACCAAATAATTAGCTCTATATTAAAAAAGATTTAAGGCTATGAAAATGTGTTGTACCAATTAATTAGTTTTATTACAAAAAAGGTTTGACGCTATGTTATTTTGAAATCAAATGTTTTGATTTTATAGCCAAATAACCAAATGGAAATTTTCAAACTTATAGTATATAAATAATAATAATTTTTTTAAATAAAGTTTCACTAAATTTATAATTAAATAATTAATTTAAAAAGATTTTATAAAAGTATAAATTTATTTGACTTCTTTCAGAAAATATTTTGTTTCTAAAAATATACGTCATCAGATTATTTATCTATACAATAATTTTAAAAGGACATAATTTGATTTATGTAGTATTCTAGCTTTTTTAGTTTCTTAAACTTTTTTAGATTTTTCATATCAAAAATTCTATTTTTAAATTACAAAAAATTATAAAAGAAATGTCTAACAAATGAAATTCACTAACCCGTAAAAACAGTATTGAAATATAAAATTTAAAAACAAATTTTATATCAAACTAGACAAAAATAATTTTTATTATCTAAACCTAAATATTTAGAGATACGGATATTATAAATGAAAAAAAAAACTATTAAGAAAAAGACATCTAAAAAAGGCCTTTATTCTGCTATAAAATAAAATATAACGTTTGTATCGATATAATGAAGGTTTAGATAAACAGAGAAAAAAATATATTTTATTTAATTAAAAAAAAACTAGTATCATATTTTCAATTTCAAAATATTTTGTTGCATTTGATTGGATATATAAAGAAGAAATATGAAGTAAAGACGAAAATATAAAGCAACAAACTATAAAAATATAAAGCAAAAGATTTAAAGATATAGTTTGTATGTATCTACGTGGAAACTCAAAGCTAAATTTCGATAAAATAAACCGATATTGGGTAAACAAATTTTGTATGTGCAATACTTCTTCATTGTGTTTAGCTATATTTCAGTTTAGCTAAAATATGTGAAATTGAATGTACCCAATTGTTATCCATGTATTTTATGAAAATATAGATAGACTTCATAATATCATCCAAAGAAAATTGTAAATTATTAATAAAGGAAAAACATCCTTTTAGGAGCATTAATAGAGCAGGATGCAGTCTTGTTTTACAAATGAATAAGCTATTTTGCATTGAGAATGTAGCTCGCTTGACATTCTAATACAGCTATATGTGTACTTATACTTATAATTCGTGCTGTGCCTAGATGCATTTAACATAAATTCCAAAGCATTGCTTTAAGTAATGAAACAAACTTTATTTACAGCCCTTACAAATGATTTCTTATAAAAACTTGATCCCAAGACAAACATCAATGCTCTCTCTCTCACTCTCTCTCTCTCTCTCTCTCTCTCTCTCTATATATATATATATATATATATATATATATATATATATATATATATATATATATATATGTATATATATATATATATATATATATATATATATATATATATATATATATATATATATATATATATATATATATGTATGTGTGTGTATATATATATATATATATATATATATATATATATATATATATATATATATATATATATATATATATATATATATATATATATATATATATATATATATATACGCCATGCCTATGTGGGTCAAAGAGCAAACGATATCTTGATAATGTATTTATTCATGACTATTCCTCAGATATACATCCAATAATATAACATGGGTTCTATCATTTGACGAATCT
>CM063511.1:101724848-101727348 GCA_032207245.1 Pardosa pseudoannulata | reverse complement strand
CTTAATGTCATATAAGAGTTTACATAATCCTTGCACATGTTCTTTTTTCTCTCATCCCTCTTCGTTCTTCCTGAGCAGCCCAACCATTATCCCGTTTGGGTTTCGAAATCAGAAGTATGATTTGTTCTCAATAGCGTAGTTAACTTTCAAATCAACGCACTTTTAATATAAAACACCTTTTATTATATTTCAGTATTTTATTATGTTTCCGGCACTAAGCCACTGATTCTACATAACCAGGTCTCCGTATTCTGCTTCAATTTCCTCCAAAAATTTAGGGAATTGCCGATGCAGAAGAGCCCTGTTCCGCCTCTGATCATGTTGATGACTTTCAAAACTTTTTTGAGGGTTTCAATTTGCTTCACCGATTTTCCGCATAAACCTGGTGAATGATGCAATGAAGTACAGAGCATTTCATTCCATTTTCTTTCAAACATTCAATCAATCCTATCTTTGGTCCTACCATAGCCTTTGCACTGTCTGTAGCTAGGACGGAACACTTTTCAAAATCTCCGACACTGTTGACCGCTTTCAGCACTGCTTCAAATATGTCCCTACCCTTTTTTGTGGAATGAAGAGAACACGTGGTAAGGAGCTCCTCTTTGATCTCAAAGTCTTCTTTAGAAATCCGAATAAATATTAAGAGTCCGACTAATATCCGACTGGTCTGTAGTCTCATCGATACACAACGAGAAATAGCAGCATTTTCAATCTCGGAAGACAATTTCTGTTGTATTTGGTCACCCATTTCGGGAACTCTTCGTTGGACGGTCTGATGAATCAATTTGCTTAGCCATTTTGTTATCCCTAAATACTTTTGCCATTTCTACAGCACATTTTCTAACAACAACGCCATCAGTGTTTTGTTTTTTTTCGCTTTAGAAAGCTCAAATGAAATTGCATACGAAGCAGGCAAAGCATTGTACTGATCAAATTTTACTTGAGTAAACATACCAGTTTGTATTGGCAGTTTTGATTTCAGTTCTGAAACTATCAGATATCTCACTTCTCCTTGATATTTACTGTGGCTCCTTCGTGAAGACTCGCGTAATGCCTTTGGACATTACATTCTTTGCACACAGCAACAAATTGAATACAAATCAAGCACTGGGGTTTATCATTTCTGTTCGTGATGAAATACTGGATTTCCCAGTGGTTCTAGAACACTCGATTCTCTCTGTCGATCTTTCGTTTCTTACTCATCGTTGGAAGATGAACTATTCACAAACAACAATGAAATTAGTTTTCACAAGTTCCCCCCAAAAATATAGCTACTGTACAAGAGAGTTTTACTTCATATACAAAATCTGCTTATCTCAGAATTGACGACCGCAAGCTCTCAATTTCTTTTTCGAAATCGACAGAAGCCTCAGCGGCCGTCTTTATTTTTAATTAATTGCGGGCAGGTTTTGATAATCTGAAATGTATCTTTCTTCCCTCCCTGTCCCCTCCGCCTACCATTGCCAAAGCGAGGCAACATTATTTTTAGGAATTTTTTTGAGCACCAGCGTGCATGGTAGGACTGCTTGACCTTGACCTGTGGACTTCCTGTGCCTTTTTATCCCAATACAATGGAAAGAGTGAAAGAGAGATAAAGAGGAAACTCCGGGGACTTCGGCTTGACCAAGAATGGTAGTCTCGGATGATTCTTGATACCATAAAATTCGATAAAAGAAATATTCTGAATAAGAAGTTGGCAGACAGCACAATATGTGCTCTCGGGCCGCATACGGCCTGAGGGCAGCCTGTTGGACTCTGCCTGTACGAGATATACTATTAATATAAACTTTGCATTCTTATGTGAAGAATGAAGTTTGTTCTCGGACATGAATATTATCAAATACGAGATATAATATGTTCAGTCAAGTTAATAATTATCAATATTTTTAATTATTTATTGTTTAAATTTTATATTCGAAGAAGTTTTAAAGAAGTATATATTATTATAAATTAAAATGTGAAACTGATCAATTGAATAAATTCGAATTAATTTTAAAATTATAATGTTGCATTATCTCTATCATATACCAAAAATTTATGCCTAAGGGAATAATATATTTAAAATATATGGAATTTAAAAGAAACAGTCTTTTACTAACTAGATCATGAGTAAATTGCAAAACTTTTATTATATATTTTAATCGATGAAACGTAGTAACATGTATATATTATCATAAAATAGGAAAAGTTATAATTATTTATAAATATAAAGTTGAAATACATTTCGAATTTAAATTAATATTCTTTAAAAGTTCATTCAGTTCCCATGGGATAGCGATATTTTTATTAGTATGGAATATACTAAATTATAAAGCAGTTGTTCAGACCAGCATATATACTATGTAAGCAAAAACAAAATATATATAATTTGTAACCAATCTAACTAAATACTTTTATAAAAATTTTCAAATTATATTCATATGTTCTATTTTTTATGATAAATGTCTCTTTAATATTTTAGTGAATTTATCTCTGTAAATTTGAAAGTGTAAAAGGTCAT
>CM063511.1:101714848-101719848 GCA_032207245.1 Pardosa pseudoannulata | reverse complement strand
TATCTAGGTTAAACATTAAGGATTGTTCATGTTGACACAGAGTTCGTGGATTTAAATAACACAGCTGACAACGATGTTTAAAGTTTGTTTGAATATGTTTTAAAAAATAGATACCGATATTTTTAGACCTTGGGTAACACAACTGTAGACAGTAATGTTAGCATAATATCCATAAAATGTAATAAACTATATTTATGTATAAAATTTCATTATGATGCAAAATCAACAGTAACGCTCTAGATTTACAGGATGTAAAATATAATTCTTTAAAATTTTATTTAAAAATTATCTTTGTAATAATTCAACTCAAAATTTATCTTGCGAGTAAATGCACTAAATTTAGCTCGGTTTCTATTTTTTATTTTTCAAAATAAATTCTAAAGATATAATTGTTAAGTTTTAATTAAAGAAAAGATATAATTTTTGTTTATAATGTTGTTGGTATTTGAAATAAGATTTCAAGTGTTGTAAAATATATATTGCCTTAATGTTATCAATTTTAAAAAAAGTTCTAAAATATTTTAAAATTCAAATTACCTGTAAAGAAAATAGAGTATTCATTTTTAAATTATTATTTTAAAAAGACATATTTTGCTGATTTATTTAAAATAAATTAATTGAAATTATTAATAGTAATGAATTTTCTTTAGACATTCAGACAATTGTGAAAATGCATTTTTTGTAATTGTGTTTGCTGAATTTGTTTGTGTTGGTTCTAAAAAAAATTTCTGCATCACGAAATTTGTTTATTAGATTTTATAGTTTAAATACAATGTTCATAACTCCATAAAGTTTAAAACATACACACTGTAATGAAGATTTTTATGTCCCTTCAGTACATATTTCCCTTGTGAGGTAGATATATTTTAACCTACATTTTGCGCCTTTTTTTTTGGCATATGGCTTCTTGCAGGTGCAGCTTTAGCTTTTTTTTTCTCACGAGTGCAGCCTGTTTTTTCAAATAGAGCCGCCCCCGATCTGGGATTAAGTTTCGGACCGAGCGTCCAATTGTGGACACCTGCATTCGCAACCCTTAAACCTTTTGCCCATAATTTGCTCCCATCGGCTCATATTCTGACAGTTCTGCAGCCATCATTTTCGGTTTGAGATAAACAGCCGCAGCTTTGAAAGGTGCAGCGATATGGTGTGTTTTTGGTGAATGTTCACCACCGGAGTTGCGCCTCACTGCGATTGAATTTTTGTTCTCCGCGTGCCTAGTCTCGACCTTTCATTCGCCAGAGCCGCGATAACTTGTCGCTCTCTCTCAGAGCGCTGGGTTTTCTTGTCGCCTGGCAACCCTCTTGCTGGCTGTGTTTCGACGCTTTTGGCGTGAGCGCAGCCTAGAAGTTCTGATAATTTTTGAGAGACGGTGTTACACAGAGATGAAGCTTTAACATCTTTACCGACGCGTTTTTCTGATCGAAAAAATGTTTCCTTTGGAGCCACATCGATCTTTGGCCAACCTAAGCATTTTGTTCCTTGTTTTGTTTTACTGCGACGTTCCTGTAGTTATTTTTTTCCATCTGCACTTGAATCGTTGTAATGTTTAAAAAAAAAACGCAACAAAATAAACCTTCAATAACCACTATAGGATCAGGACAGAAGTAGACTAATAATATTTGCAAATTTGATTTATTAAGAAATAAATGCCTGGAACTCAAGTCAGAGTCTTTTTGTCTGCCTTCACTCATCTTGACCTAACACTTCACTACTGGTCCTGACATTCTACGTACTGCTCCCTTCCTATGCTCCAAACCCTTCAGTATACCCCCCCACACACACACACACACACACACACACACACACATATATATATATATATATATATATATATATATATATATATATATATGTGTGTGTGTGTGTGTGTGTGTGTGTGTGTGTGTGTGTGTGTTACAATATAACTATTCATTTCTAGTATTTACAATTTTTATTTAGCTGCTGAAAACTACTACTCTTTGTCTTTGAAAAATTCTATATTGTCTACTGATAGAAAGAAAATAACTGAAAAATTTAAGTATTAGATATGGAATATGTTATATGGAAAAGTATGGAAAGGGATATTTAAATATAATGACTTTTCAAACAGTAATTTTAATTCATATTCAAACTACTTGAGGTTATCAAAGTGAAATATTTAATGAGTCTTAACAAAAGCCAATCGGAGGACAAAACGTAAAAGAAAAACAGAAGGATATTATGACCGACACAAATACACAAAAGTAACAAGAAATAAACTTTTACTGTTTAAGGATAGTAGTCTTCATTTAAGTACTTAAGTAATATTCTCTTAAACATCTAAAATTTAGCAATCGTAGCTTAATATTTATTCATTCTTGTGTCAAACAATTACAGGAATTTATTTTGTGCTTAAAAAGGTAAATTTTCTACGAATACCTTCGAAGTGTCTTGAAATTATTTCTATGAATTATAAAAATAAATATGTTCAATGAAACCATTTACAGCTTTTTATGCTTAAAATATTTCTTGTTTATTATTCTGTAAACTCTATGGCTTTAGCAAATATAGCTTTGCGAATATTTATGTTGGATTTAACCTTAATATTGTAATTACTTCCTATTGTAATAGGATTTTTATAACAGAAGGTTATGCAGTTTAACGTGTTACAGAATAAAAATTGTAATACATTTTACGTAGGTTGGATGGCGTTAAAGATAGTTATACAAATAAAGCTGTCGAGTCACAAAGGATTATTTTATTTGAGTTCAATTTATGATGCCAACAAAAACATATTTTATGTAATTTATTTTCATTGAACGTAAAAATAAGTTTTAATTAAAAAATTGTTGATTTCACTGTCTTTTATTTCTTAAAAAAATAATCATTTAATTTTTATTAGTCTTTTCTTGGCAAAATCTTATTTTTTGTGTCAAAGAAAAAATAAGTTATAACTTTAGAAAAAATTAATTATAGTCAGTATTTATTTCAATAAAAAGAAATTGGGCTTAATTAATTTAACTTTTGTTGAAATTAAAATTTTAATGCTTAAATTTAGTAATCCCTTAAATTGCTGGAGGAATTCAGAAGACTAGTTAATTTAAAATAGTAAGATTAAATATTTTGTAAATATGCCATAGCTGCTTTAAGAATATGAATTTCAATGTTATTCAAAGAAAGGAGATGCAGTATCTTAAAAAGGCAAAGAGCATTTTGCTTCTAATACTGATGTTGTTTTATAAATAATAATTATATATTTAATTATACATTATTTAAAACTGTGCTTATTAAAAATCACAATTTAATACTTATCAAATAATTGTATTAGAATTTGAAATTTTAAATACATATTTGTCTATAATTTATAAAAGATTACTCTTTAAATTATGTAAAATACTATTAACTTTTTAAGAAAAGCTAAATTAACTGAAATATTAAATTATATATTTTAATTCAGTTAAGTAATTCTGGAGTTAAAATATTCTGAATTTCTCCTGTATTAACTTAAATACTCTATAAATTATTCTATTTGTTTAAAATTTTGAAATATTACATATATTTAACAATCTCATACATTATTAATTAATTCAAAAAATAAAATCTCCAATATAATTGTCCATTATATTATCCGTTAATATTATCCTTTAATTCCTATTGTTTGTTTGGTTTAAATACAAAATAAAAAATATAAATGTATTTGAGTGTGGTAAAATTTTTTAAAACGAGTAAAGTGTAAAAAGCTCAAAACTATTTAAATATTTATAATTTATACCAATAAATTCATATATCTAAAATCAATTCTCATAATATACATTATATGGTATAACGTCTACAAATTTCATTCTAATACATAATACATAGTTGGATTACTAGATATTAGTTGGATTACTAGATATTACTTACAGGATGAATATATATTTGTAAGTTGGAATTTAAAAAATGTAGTATTTCTTTTAAAAAGTTTTATAATTATATGATATAATTTGCAGAATACTGATTAAACTGTAACATATGTAATATTAAGTGAAAAAATTTGAAATGAACTTACGTCCATATTATTTTTTTTAATTATAATACAGTTATTTATATAAAAAAATATAATTATATTCTGCCAGTATATATTACAGTGTTATGATCTGTAACTGTTCTTTTATAGCATGATATACTAGAGTTTCCATTTATTAACAGTTATTTATAACTAAAATTATTTATACAGTTTTGTAATGACATATACGTATTAAATTTAGTGGATAAAAATGCCTTTATTTGAATTTAGAATTTCTATTTCAAATTTCGTAAATAAAATTGCAAATAAGTGTATTACATTTGTTATATTAATTTTTGTTATATTAATTTAATTCTTGCATATATTATATTAATTTAAAATATACATAAGTAGACATGAAGAAAGAAAATATTTTTTAATTAAAGTATTAAAAAATAATTCTCAAAAAATGTATTGGGAAAATAACATAAATTTTTATTTTATAATGTACAAAAAACATTGATTTTCAAATGACGATTTAAATACTGAGATATATTAAATCCCCTTTAATGTGTATCATTGTTTAGAAATCTCAACACATGTATATACTTAAGTGTTGATTTGTATAACAAAATTTGTTAAAAGTTTAAATCTATTGTTAATTAAAATAAGATATTTTCAAGAAATATCAATAAGCATTTCCTCTCTTTAAAATACACTTGTTGAATACTATGAAATAAAGTTTTATTAATTCAATTTTATGTATTGTACAATATATATATATATATATATATATATATATATATATATATATACATTAAATATACATATATGTATATATATAATATATATATATATATATATATATAATATATATATATATATATATATATATATATATATATATATATATATATATATATATATATATATATATATATATATATATATATATATATATATATATATATATATATAATATATATATATATATATTATATATATATATATTATATATATATATATATATATGTATATATATATGTATATATATATG
>CM063511.1:101704848-101709848 GCA_032207245.1 Pardosa pseudoannulata | reverse complement strand
ATTTGAACAAAATTTAAATTAAATCTTTGGCTTTCAACAACCTACTGAACGGATGATCAGAAACATTAAGATTTATTCTAAACATATGAAATTTATAAATGTATTAAAAAATTAAAATTAGCTCAGATTTATAAAATCAATTCATATATATATATATATATATATATATATATATATATATATCATTTATAAATTAAAGAAATTTTTCTGAAAAAGCTTGTACTTTGTCTTCGTAAACCTGTTAATTTATTTAAGCCTTCCACCCCACCCCCCAACGTACACAGTCAATAAAGTAACATTCACCAGGATTTCAAGAAAAGTTATAGCTTTTTGTGTGATAAACTGATTTTTTGTAACTATTTACATTATCTGTGCTCTCCACAGCACAAATAAGCATAACATAAATAAAATTTGGACCAAAATTAAATTAAACCTTTCGTCTTCAAGATCCTTCTGAACGGATGTTCATAAGCCTCAAGATTTATTCTGAACCTTTGAAATTTATAAATCTATTATAAATTTAAAATTAACTCAGATTTATGAAAAGGTATCCGTATATATCTCATTTGTAAAGAATTTTTTTTTTCTCAAAAAAGTTTGTAAACTTATCTTTATAAACTTCTTAAATGATTTACGCCTTCAAACACCCTCCCCCAACACATACACAGTCAAAAAAGTAACATTTACGAGGATTTCAAGAAACTTTATATCTTCCTATATGATAAACAGTTTAATTGGAGCTGTTTACATTATCTGTGCTCTCCATAACACATATCAGGATCCTACAAATAAAATTTGGACAAAAATTAAATTAAACCTTTGGTCTTCAAGAACCTCCTGAACTGATGATTAGGAACATCAAGATTTATTCTAAACTTTTGAAATTTATAAAAGTATTATAAAATAAAAATTAACTCAGATTTATAAAAAGCAAGTCATATATATCTCATTTACAAAGTACATTAAGACATTTTTCTGAAAAAGCTTGTAAACATATCTGTATAACTTCGTACATGTTGTACGCCTTCCACCCCCTACCTCCGACATAGTCAAAAAAGATAAAATTCACAAGGATTTCATGAAAAACTATATCTTTCTGTTTCATAAACTAATTATTTGGAACTCTTTACATTATCTGTGCTCTCCACAGCACAGATAAGCATAACATAAATGAAATTTGGACAAAATTTAAATTAACTCTTTGGTCTTCAACAACCTTCGGAACGGATGATCAGAAACATTAAGAATTATTCTAAACCTATGAAATTTATAAATGTATTAAACAATTAAAATTAGCTCATATATATATCATTTATAAATTAAAGATAATTTTCTGAAAAAGCTTGTACTTTATCTTTGTAAACCTCTTAATTGACTTACGCCTTCCATCCCCCCCAACATACACAGTCACAAAAGTAACATTCACGAGGATTTCAAGAATTTTTTTTTTCTTCTGTGTGATAAACTGATTATTTGGAACTATTTACATTATTTGTTCTCACCATAACTCATAACACATATCAGAATCTTACAACTAAAATTTGGACAAAATTTAAATTAAATCTTTGGCCTTGAACAACCTTCTAAACGGATGATCAGAAACATTAAGATTTATTCTAAACCTATAAAATTTATAAATATATTAAAAAATTAAAATTTGCTCAGATTTATAAAAAGCGATTCATATATATATATATATATATTTATATATATATATATATATATATATATATATATATATATATATAATATATATATATATATATATATATAATTTATAAATTAAAGAAAATTTTCTGAAAAAGCTTGTACTTTACCTTCGTAAACCTCTTAATTGATTTACGCTTGCCCCCCCCCAACATACACAGTCAAGAAAGTAACATTCTCGAAGGTTTCTAGAAAAATTATATCTTTTTGTAGGATAAACTGATTATTTGGATACATTTACATTATCTGTTCCTTCCATAACACATACCAGCATCCTACAACTAAAATTTGGACAAAATTTAAATTAAAACTCTGGCTTTACAGAACCTCCTGAACTGATGAGAAGGAGCATCAAGATTTATTCTAAACTTTTGAAACTTATAAATATATTATAAAATTAAAATCAATCAGATTTATGTAAAGCAATTCCTTTATATCTTATTTATAATCTAAAGAAAAATTTCTGTAAAAGCTTGTGCCTTATTTTCATAAACTTCTTAAATGATCTAAGACTTCCAACCCCACCCTCACTTTCACTTAGTGAAAAAGTAACATTCAATAAGATTTCAAGAAAAACTATATCTTTCTGTAGGATAAACTGATTATTTGGAACTGTTTACATTATCTTTGCTTTTTACAGAACAGGTAAGCATCCTGTAAATAAAATTTGGACAAAATTTAAATTAAACCTCTGACCCACAACTTTTTGCACTAATGAGCAGAATCATCAATATTTATTCTAAACCTCGAATATTTATAAATCTATCCTAAAATTAAAATTAATTCAAAATTATAAAAACCAATTCATATAATCTTATTTATAAATTAAAGAAATTTCTCTGAAAAAGCTGGTCTCTTATTTTTTTAAAGTTTTTAAATGATCCACACCTTCGAAACCCCACCCCAGCTCATACTCAGTCAAAAAAGCAACATTCACTATGATTAAAAAAAAAACTATATCTTTCTCTATGATAAACTGATTATTTGATTACAGTTTACATTATCTGTGCTCTCCACAGCACAGATTACCATCCTATAAATAAAATTTGAACAAAAATCAAATTACAACCTCTAGTATTCAACAACCTTTTGCCCTAATGAGCAGAAGCATCAATATTTATTCTAAACCTCTAAAATTTATAAATCTATCGTAAAATTAAAATTAATTCAGATTTATAAAAAGTGATCCCTATATATCTAATTTATAATTTAACGAAAATAATGTAAGCTTTCAAAGTGTTCTGTATCAATATTGGATTTTAATATTCCTTAAAATAAATTATGGTCACTGCATTCCTTCAGGCATTTTTGGAGTTTATTTGACTCGAATAAGATAAATTATACAGTCAGTACAACGTACGTCATAAGCGCACTAATTACGGAATTACGATACGAGAGATTAAATTAAAAGCAATGGAAAATATATTTACTGCCTTAAATGCAGCCTTAAAATACCAAACCAATATTTTACGAAGCTTAAAATACAAAGGTAGATAAATTTAGAGAACAAATAACTTATCATAATTTAAATTTCTGATGGGTAAGAGACGACTGAACGTAAAGTTCACAAATATATTTCGAAGCTTTATCAATAACAGATGGTTTGGAATCTGTGCAGTTAACTAACGATTTCAAATAATCAATTTCTGTTAAAACTGACGTAGAGTCAAAACATTTGTATATGGAACTGCGCTGATAAGTAAAGAAGATTTTTAGCTCTGAGGATGATTTGGAAAGCATAACTCAGTTCGATAACATACGGTATGTTTTGTAGCATTACGGAGAATAACTTAAGCTAGAATGAAAATACTAAAAAGAGAATGATATTTATTGTACGCTTTCAGAATGTTGAGTAATACTTTTATATTTAAAATATTGGATATAAAGTATAATTATTGTGTACGTATTTAATATTAAAGAGCATATTTAAGAGTAAAAACAGCTAAAAGTATTTAAGTATTTATTATATTCGAGGAAAATGTTAAGTAATATATTCATAGTCAAAATTTTAAAATTCAGTTGTAGTTATTTCATACTTATAAAATAATAATATAATTATAGTTTGTGTAATTTAAACTACTACTATTTATTTATGCACTAGCAAATGTGCCCGTAGTTCGCTACGGGGAACTTTATATATTACTTTTAAACATTTCAATTTTTTTCTATTATTGACCTGTAAATTTTACACTGTGCAGTTCATATTATTGAATAAAAAAACACAGTAGTTTCTATTATATGTATAATATATTCATATTCAATTCTGATGATATATTACTTTGCATAACACCTGTGTTACGCTTCAATAAGTTATAGCGTTTTACTCTCAAAAGTACGAACATTTTATTTAATTTGCGAAAAACGTGTCCTGCCCACTAAACTCCCATATAAGTAGTTTGTTGCAGTTTAATTAATATACGTATAATGCAATTAGTGGGATTTCTTTTTAAAATTTTTTATTTCATTGTTAATCTTAGTTCAAATCATACTACAGTTTATTCAATCTTGCTTGTAAGATAAAGAAATATCTGGCATATATATTTTGTAAGCAGGTTAATATAAAAATAACACTTATGTACTTTTACCTGACGTTAATTGGCAACCTTAATATTTCTATGAACGCGAATTAGCGGTAGGGTTCAATTTAGCAGATTGAACAAAGAACCTTATTTTGGTTTGTGAACAGACCTGGTCAACAAACTGTATGAACTGTTTGTGGTCCAGTTGTGAAATGTTAAAAAGGAACAAGAAAATATGATAAATGTATTTTTACAGCTAATTCATATTTTAATAATATTCTACGTTTGAGCAATACAAATGCATACGTATCGCAGTGATATAAAGAATATTTATACCAATTTATTTTAGAATATGGCCGATAGTGTAGGAGGAGATGTGGAACATACATACATACCTACAAACGTACATCCATACATACATTGATTTTATTAATAAGATTTAAAAAAATTAATGGTAGTACTATATGAAACATAATGCTATCACTAAACTTATATATAAATAGTTAAATCATAATATACAGTACGTTAATATAAACTCTATTATATACTTAGCCAAACCTTCTGAATTCTGGGAAGCAGTACTGTATGCCTCTGTCATTTTAGTCATTTCGCTTCGACTAATATGTATGAATTTCTTTAATTGTTGTTGGCGTATTTCTAGTTAGAATTAAAAGTAACTGAACATTAAAAAAATGGATTATGATACAAATCAAAATGTTTGTATATTGTACTAAACTGATAAGTAAAAAAATATTCGTTTGAAGAATGATTTGA
>CM063511.1:101649157-101702248 GCA_032207245.1 Pardosa pseudoannulata | reverse complement strand
AATAAATAGAATTGCCAGCAAAATGCAGAGAAAACGTCAGCAAAGTAATTGTTACATTTGATTAATTTACTAAACGGCAAACAAATCAAAATGCACCGTGGCATGGTTAAAATTCAAAAAATATATATATATTTACTCTGCTATGACGCAATTACTATTAATAAGTGCCTTTTCCCCCATCCTAACAGATAGGTATTGCTTTCATTCTTGTTCTTTGTATTTTATAAGCAACAGCTATCAATTTGTTTTATTTGTCTATTCGTTCCATTTGCCCCAACAAGTGTTATTAATTATTTCAAAATAATTAGCTATTACAAATCTACTACTAGTCAGTTTTTACTACTTAGTTTTTAAACACGTTTTATGCGGGACACTTACTTGTACGTTTTCTGACGATTGATACTTGAGAGCGGGTCACGTACTAGTACGGGTTAGTGTACAACATGGTTTGTTTGTGGATACCAAAATAACGGTATATACAGGAAAACAAAGCCGAATGTTCTTGTCTACTACATAGATTCTGGAAAAATTTAGACAAATAAAAACTAGTTTTTACATCCGTCGATGCGGAACCACAGAACGGGAAAAATTAAAACTATATACTACTATTTCTATTTGATTTTTCATATTTGCGATACTATTAAATTTATCACGAATATTAAAAAATATATTATTTGTTTACAAATATCTTATGTTTGATATTTATACATTTGTTCATATATTTCAATATAAAATAAGAAATATTGGTCAAAAATTTCAATAATTTTTTATCTATTAAGATTTAACTGAATAACTAAATTTACGCACAAAACGCCCGCTCCCGTTACAATTCCGCTGCGAAATGTACCCACACACAATGTGTTAATAAAAAACAGGAAACACTAGCATATTTATAAATTATAATGTAAGCCAACAATATATGGAGGTCCAGAATAGAGTTTAGCAAAAAACCGGCTGTAGTTAAAATATACCTTGCTTTGAGCCCGTTTTGCAGGACAATCGTTTAAAACAATTGTTTTTTTTTTCCAAAAAAATGATTCCTATCGTTACAACATAATTTTATTTCTTTTAAAATTTGGAAAAGCAGCTTCTTTTAAATTCACTCTTCTGAAATAATTTTGTTTACTAACAAAATTTAAATAGTAGTAGTACTCTTAAAGATTAAAAGAAAAGCCAATATTATAAAGTTCAATATTTGTTGTTTTTATTTTGTGCAAAGTGTGACAGCAAAATTTAGAGAAAAAAAAAATTTAAAGAGTAAATTAATATTATTTCATAATTTTTAAGTAAAATTAAGTAAAGAAATCATTAGATAATTAAAGAGGTTAGAAAATTTAATTTATTACGATTAGTCATCCGAAAATTACAAAAATATTTCACTCATAAACTTGCTTAAAAATGATGATTTTAAGTGAAATAAAGATTTTATACCTAAGAAACTGAAAGAGAATATGAAAAATATTTAGAATATATTAATATATTAAATAAATTTCAGTGTTAAAATTAGGTTTTCCTTCGTTTAGAGACATACAAATAAAATCGATTAAAATGAAATAATTTTATTTCTTATTCATGATTTTTCGTATTAAAATTTTTCTTTAAAAAACTTACAAAAACCTTTGTTCTTCAGAGATAATCTTTTGTTGTACTGTGCCTTGGGAAATGTCTATTTTTTTAATCAAAACATATCAGTTTCTTTGGTTGTTATTATAATATTAAAGTTTCTACGAAAAAATTCTTGCTCTTGTTATTATCAAAGTATAATTAGTTCTACACTGTATTAAATTAAATTAATAAGTTTCTATTCAATCAATATTAACCTATTATAATTTTTAATAAACTTAAAGTTATCAAATAAAGGCATATCCTGCAATATTTAATTTTTCTAAGAATTAAAATTTGAAATATTTAATTTAATATTATATTGTGTTTAAAAATATATTTTAAAATTTTTTTACATCATAAATTTTTAATGTTTTTAACTAGAAAAATAAACATGAAATAAATGTAAAATATAACTAATGTAGGGATGTTTAATGTTTTCCGCGACAATTTAATCACTGCCTTTCACAAAATGATACAGCTGCATTATTTTTATAACTCTTAACGTGTAACAGATGGCAGCACTTTAAGCCATGGAAAGTCTGGAGATTTAGTGGTAACAGAAAGTTTTAACATAGATGATTAAAAGATAATAGCAATTCGAATTTTTGAGAAACGTTAGACATCTTTAAAATTTCGTATGTTATCGTCATATTAGATCAAAATTTTGAAAATTACAAAAATTAGAATTTTCTTGGATATTATTTTCAATAAAATTTGAAATTACATTGTCCTTGTATTGTAAATACCATATTTCTACAGCAAACTTTGCATATTTCGACATCGTTAATTCATCATTAAAGATATTTTAAGCCTAAAATTTACATCCATATAATTCAATACAATGATTTTTTCTATACCTATAAATATATCTTGTGTAATGATTTTTCATCTAGTGTTTATTTGCGTTCTTGTGTTCAAAGTACCAAAGCAATCTCAGATAAGTTATATTTATCTTAGAAAGCTTGAAAAATTCCTATTGTTAAGAAGTATGGGATGATGATAAACATATTGCCTACAAACAATAAAACAATTTTTGAGCATACTCTAATCAACGAATGTTTTAACATGCAATGTAAAAATCAATTTCTCTTGACATGTAAATATCAAAGAAACTTTAATGAAATACATTTACTATGAGGTTACAGACCTTTTTATATATTGTTTCCCTAATGATCTTACATAAAATATTGATATTTATATAGCAGTTGTTCTCAAATATTAAAAAAAATCGTATACATGAAATTTGAAAGCAACAATAATCATTTTATATGAATGAAAATTTTAATATTTGCCTGTCATTATTGTGAGTAAATTAGAAATATAGCAATGTTTTAGGAATGTTAAACTGTTATTAGTACATTGAAAGAACAGTAAAAGAGCATTAACCCCCTACCTGTTTAGACCGTACGCCGTACGGCCACAGATTCCGGGCCTTTACTGATTTCCCCGTATGGCGCTGATTTCTATTTCGCATGTACTGTTTCAGCAGTATTTTTTACAATTTTAGTAACAAATTTTTCATATAGATGTCCAGTAAATGATAGTTTGCAGTTAATTGTATTTCTACTCTAATTGGTTTAAAGGCGAGGGTTTTTCGCATGTTTTGTATCAGAAGACGAATTGTTATCTTTCAGTGTATAGCTTTCTGGTTACACTTTACTAACCACATGATAAATTTATTGATGTAAGAGTTGAAAATATATTTTTACTTTTAAATAATGGATAATTCAGAGCTTATGAAGCTAATTTCTTATGATTCGAACTGTGACTCGGAATCACAAACTGAATTATCTGTAAATGATAGTAGCGAAAGTTTACTAGATGACCTGGATAGTAGTGACTCTGATAGTAGTACAAATGGAATCAGTCAAGCAAGACAATTTTTCGAAATTAATTGTGATAATCCTTCGGATCCGCCTCCTAGATTTGCTTTCACTGGAATTTCAAAAATTAACTTGGATATCGATGAGAATAAAGGTAAACATCAGTTCTATGACGCTTTCATAGAAAGAAGAAAAGTTGTAATAAATGCTTAAAAATATTAGAAATGTTAATGTTAATGACATATGTTTACTTAAAAATGTAAAATGAACAAAAAAATGCAATAAAAAATGTGACATTTTTTGACAGAATTCTGGAAAAAAATGAAACTGTCAAAGGTTTAAAGACTAATAATTTATGACAAGCCTATATAAACAAAATCTATTCGAATTATATTAATTAATTTAATTCGTTGTAGACAATTTTATAGAAAAATATTTAATCCACAATTAATAAAAAAAGAAATCTTATTTCTTTTTCTCAAAAGATGAGAATTTCCCTCTATTTACGGTGGTGCAATTCGAATAATGGATTATTTATTTAATACTTTGTTTGAAAAATACGAATATTTAATTGATAATTTGCCTACTATGTAATTTTGATGATTGATTAGAAACGGAGCAGAGCAATACAGCAGAACTGTTTAAAAAAGAAACCGTAGTATTTTTAGATTTACGATATGTCTTGTAAAAATTGCACAGCAACTATAACTATATGGGGAAAGAAGAAGAGTCTTAAAATAGCACAAATAGGGACAACATTTTCTCATGAAGACATTTTAATTCATAGATTAAAATGGAAGTAGGTATTCTTAATAATAAAATTCCAGTTATTTCTTCTGTACCAAACAGTCTGTATATTGTATATATTTCATTAGTTAAATAACATTCTTTTTCTCTTACTTGAAATTGGAAAAAATACGAGATAATTTTGATTTAAGGATTAGATACCTTAGCAAAAAAACACATTTTCGATACTTTTATTTTTAGTTAGCATGAATATTAAACCCCAGTGACCTTGACTTCAATATATCATGATTCCACTGATTATGTATGAATGTATACTTAAAATACATCTTAACAAGCAATTCCCATGTATTTTTGAACTCATTATAGATATAACATATAGAAATACTTAATATGCATGATTAAATATTATTGATAAAGCACGAAATGCTTTTATTAATACAGATTATAAGTACAAAACTATATTTAAAGATTTTTTTTTATCTGTAAAGAAAAGTAAAAGAATTATTGTGTTATGAAATTTTAAGTATTTAATACTTCAAATCTTATGGGTTATCTTTCAATCTTATGCTTTGTTACATTATTAAGTTGCAAATTGGAATTTCAAAGACAGGTGAAAGACTCTAAACTGCAAAAAAAGGTTATATTTGTATTAAAAAATAGGATAAATTCGCGAAAAATCTAATTTCATGCTTAAAATCATATTGCAGCAATAATATAGAGTGAATAACATCGTTATTTTAATTTTTAGCTCTACATTTTATATATAAAGAAAATATTTTTTTCTGTATTAACGTAGTAAATATTATTTTATATATAAGGAAAAATTATTCTAGCATTTCTGAAGTTACACATCTCTTAATATCATATATCTGATTAATATATATTTTGCCTCTTTACTGTAACTATCTTTAAAATTGTTTTTACAAGAGGTGAAATCATCTACCAGTAATATAATATTGTTAATAAGAAATTCTATCTTTACACGTAGATAGAGTGAAACAAAATATTGGACGATAATTATAAGTTTTGATATTTTTATTATGTAGTCTGTGTAAAACAGACTTTTTCGTAATACAGTAAGGAATTTTCCACATTTCAGGTTGTTTCGACTGCTTTAGTTAGTAAACAACACTAATATTTTTAAACAAACACTATCTTTATTGTAATCTTAATACATTTTTCTGCATTAAAAAACACTAGTATTTCTAAATAAAAACATTAAGATAGATAATGCAATTTAAAATATTTTATAATATTTATATTCTTTTATATTTTTATAGTTTTCAACTTTAGTAAAATAAAATCATAGCTATAAATCTTGAAATATATTGAATTATTTATTATACCTCCATAAATATTCTTCATATCTGAAGTAGAATGCATGTATCCATCTGTTATATTCTTTGTTAGTCTTTCATTTCGAACTATCTTTATTCTTTAAAGGGAATCTTCTATTTTAAAGCTTCTAAAATCTGTAGAATATTTCTGGCCGTACCCTGCTTTATTATTCAAAGAAATTTTATAATGTCGTTATGCTTAGCCCAGTAATCCGAAGTGTGAAGTTTCGAAGTTAACGCCCTTCGGAGGCTAGGTACCTTATTCTACCTTAATTTGTTGGGAAATACTTTTAAGAAGAATTTTGTTCATAATGTCTTTTAGATTGCCGACAGGGCCATAAATTTTTATGGATATTCGTCTTCTTTAATTTTTCATCACTTAAAAGTGACACACAAAATTAATCCTTTCAATATCCCTTTTGTGATACTTAATGAGCAACAAAACCTTTTATCATAAGTTTCAGCAGAAATGGATAATTAAAAATTATTGATGTGCTCTCTGGGGAAATTTAAGCTGTTACTCAAGGGCTAAAGCTGTGCAGTACGGCAGGCTATATTTAAAGGACTTTTAAGTCGCGCATATCAAACAGAAGTTTATTAAAAAATAATTTCGAGTGTCATTTTGTTTCCTGTAAGAGGTTACGCTAGTAAAAAAATAACCAAAATTTTCTTCTTATACATTATGCATGTGAATTAATATTTTGGTTTATCTCAACGTAGTTTTTTGATTTTACAACACAGTTTTGTTTTTAATCATATTATCGTATTTCTAAGGTATAGCCGGTAAATATTTTAATTTAGAGTCAATTCTAAGAGAATATATGTTTCAAGTGTCATTTAGTTTAATGTAAGACGTTACGCTTTGAAAATATAGCCAAAACATTTTCATTATTCATTAAGCATGTGAATTCATATTTTGGTTATTTCAACATAGTTTTTTGATTTTGAAACACAGTTTTGTTTCTTATCTTATTATCGTATTTCTAAGGCATAGTTGGTAAATATTTTAGTTTTGAGTCAATTCTAAGAAAAAATATGTTTCAAGTGTCATTTCGTTTCCTGAAAGACGTTACGCTGTTAATAAAATAATCAAAATTTTCTCATTATACCTTATGCATGTGAATTAATATTTTAGTTATTTGAACATAGATTTTTATTTTGATACACATTTTGCTTCCAATTTTATTTTCATATATCTAAGTCATATTTCTTAAATATTTTAATTTAGAGTCAATTTAAAGGACTTTCAAGCCGCGCATATCAAACAGAAGTTTATTAAAATTAATTCTAATTGTCATTCGGTTTCCTGTAACAGATTACGATATTATAAAAAAGGAAACAAAATTTTATCATTATACATTATGCATGTGAATTAATATTTTGTTTACTTCAACGTATTTTTTTGGTTTAAAATCACAATTTTGTTTCTAATTTTATTTTCATATTTCTAAGGCATTGTTCTTAAATATTTTAATTTAGAGTCAATTTAAAGGACTTTTGAACCACGCATATCAAACAGAATTTTATTAAAATATAATTTGAAATGCCATTTCGTTTCCTGCAAGAGGTAACGCTTAAAAAATAACCAAAATCTTTTCATTATTCATTAAGTATGTAAATTAATATTTTGGTTATTTCAACGTAGTTTTTTGGTTTTGAAACACAGTTTTGTTTCTAATCTTATTATCATATTTCTATCATATTTCTAAGACATAGTTGGTAAATATTTTAGTTTAGATTCAATTCTAAGAGAAAATATGTTTTATGTGTCATTTAGTTTCCTATAAAAAGTTATGCTATTAAAAAGAGTAACCAAAATTTTCTCATTATACATTATGTATGTGAATTAATATTTTGGTTATTTCAGCGTAGTTTTTTGATTTTGAAACGCAATTATGTTTCTAATTTTATTTTTATATTTCTAAGGCATAGTTCGTAAATAACTTAGAGTCAATTTAAAGGACTTTTAAGCAGCTCATATCAAACAGAAGATTATTAAATAATAACTTGAAGTGTTATTTCGTTTCCTGTAAAATGTTATGCTATTAAAAAATAACCAAAATTTTCTCATTATACATTATGTATGTGAATTAATATTTTGGTTATTTCAGCGTAGTTTTTTGATTTTGAAACGCAATTATGTTTCTAATTTTATTTTTATATTTCTAAGGCATAGTTCGTAAATAACTTAGAGTCAATTTAAAGGACTTTTAAGCAGCTCATATCAAACAGAAGATTATTAAAAAAATAATTTGAAGTGTCATTTCGTTTCCTGTAAGAGTTTACGCTATTAAAAAAAGTAACCAAAATTTTATCATTACACATTATGCATTTGAATTAAAATTTTGGTTATTTCAACGTAGTTTTTTTATTTTGAAACACATTTTGTTTCTAATTTTATTTTCATATTTCTAAGTCATAGTTTGTAAATATTTTAATTTAGAGTCAATTCTAAGAGGAAAAATGTTTCACGTGAACATAACGCCGCTTAAAATGTTAAGGTAAACCGAGTTAGAGCCCAAATTTTTAAATATTTTATGGAATTTTTTTAGTTCTTGCAGTAATATTATAAAACATAGTAAAATATGAAAATAAACATAAATGCATAATTATTGTCTTACAAATTGATAAATGGGAAAAAAAAACATACATTTATTTGACTTTACGCAACATTTCCAACTAAAAAATACTCAAAACATATATCTTTTACTTGAATAAATGTAGATATATATTTTTATGATTTGAACCTCCAGAATGAAAATAGTCTAAAGTATAAATGATTATAACCAATAAGTAATTTAGAGAAAAATTAAAAATGATAAATTTTCTAATTATGCCCATATATCTCAAAAAGAATATATTTATAATCCTCAGGTTCAATGCATGTATCACATCATTAAAAACATACAGTTATATTCTAATTAAATTCTAAAAATATTTTAGAAGTTATAACTATTGAGGTACGGTGGTGTAGCAAAAATTACAGTTTTTTCAGAAATTCAAATTAAAGACTTTATTGGATTAAGTGTTTTTATTTGAAAACATTCAGAAATATTGGAGTAATTTATTTATTTATTTAGACGTTATATTAGCTATTTACGATTTTATCATGCTGACACTCAAAGTCAGCCCTTTAATTGCTCACTTCCGGTAATTTTCGACACTTCCGATGATCATCAAACAGCTGTATCATGACTGTTCTTTAAAGTAAAGGAATAAATTTTTTCGATATTTTTCACGAATGGCTATTTGAAAGTTGTCGGTTACCTTAAATGACATTATGTTCTGTATATGTAGTACTAAAAAATAACCACAATTTTCTTTTTCACTACATGTGAATTTTATACTTTGCCAAAATGTACATATTTTTAATCTTACTTTCCTATCTCTATGAGATAAAAAATAAATATTTTAATTAATAATTAATTCTATGAGGAAACGTGTTTGACTTGAATATAATGCACTTAAAATTTTTTAATTTAATTGATTTATTTGCAGGAATTTTTTTGCCATTAACTAAAACATTGAAATTTATTCAGTGAATTTAAACTTTTATCATAAACATATTTTTTTTGTTTCCAGAAACATTTTTTAATCTTACTTTCACATTTTTGTTAAATAATTAGTAAATATTTAGTTACGATTCAATTATATTAAGGAATATGTTTGATATGAAAATAGTGTAAATTTAAATTTATTAAAAATAATTTTAAGTGGAATTATGTAACCTAAAAGAATACGCCTTTAAAATTAGCAAAACTGACAGAACTGTTCCTTTTACATTGATATAATGTATTAAATCTATAATTATAAATGAATTAAAATCACATATCAAATATTTTATTAATATAATTATAGATTATTATATATATGTATTTTATATATTATAACTCTGTTTTGTGCATTCTTAAAATTATGCCTAATAGTATGTTTTTCAAATAATCTTTGTATAGTAAACTATAACAAGTATAACAGGTAACAAAATAGAATAATTTTTCTAGATAAAACTTAAGTACACAATAGAATATTCATTTCTTTTGTACTTAACAATATCACATGTCCTGTATGAGATACTAAAAAAAAATTGTGAGAATTTTCCTTTTATAACAAAGGGAATTTTTAATGTAAACGGCATAAAATCATTTCAAGAATTTTTTTTGATAAGCATTTTATTATTATAAATTTCTTATTTATCTTACATAACGTTTGTAAATATTTAAAATATTAGGATATCTAGAATGAATATATATTGAATATTAAATTAAATATATTTTTAATATTCATATAGAAAAAAAAATATAAAAGTTTTAATAAAATTATAGAATTTGAAACATTAAATTACTTTTTTATTTTTTTTAAATATTAAGAACCAGATTTTTTTTATAATTGATAAATAAAATATCTTAGAATATTAAATTTTAATGAAAATTTATTACATAAAAAATATTATATTAAAATTGTCCTTGTAAAAATTAGAATAAATACTTTTAAATAAGTATTTTATAATTTAAATAAAATATTGTATATAAAATATATTTCTATTTTAAAAATATTTCTAAAAAAATTAATTTTTAATGTAATGTTATTCAAATAATATTTAAAAACTTATAACAAATAAATAAAAAATGTATTTAATTTTTTAGAAGTAATTATTACAATTAATGATTTGAAAAAATATATCATTTTTTTTTAATTACAAACAGATGTATATATTATTATGTAAAAAAAAATAAAAAAATATATATTATTAAAAAATAAATAAAAAATAAAATTATAAAATTTAAATAATATTTTAATATTAATATTTAAATTATATAAATTTAATATATAAATATATAAATATATAATATAATAATATAATATATATATTATATTAAAAATATAAATATAAAAAATGTATATATATAAATTATAAAAAAAAATATAAAAAAATATAATGAAAAATTATTTTTATTGTAAAAATAAAATTATTAATTTAATAAAAAATATATAATTTTATAATGAAATTTTTAAAAAAAAAAATATATATCTATATTTTTTATATTTAAAAAAATATTATATATATATATAAGATATAAATATTTATATAAAAAATTTAAATATGATATAATATAAATATATATATGTATTTATATGATATATAATGTATATATAAAAAATATGTAAAAATATATTGTAAATATATATATGTATATATAATGTAAAAATGTATTAAATATTTAAATTAAATATTAAAATATAAAAATTAATTATATAAATATAAATTATGTAATTTATAATAAAATATTTAATTTTGTATAATAAAAACAATATATAAAAATATTTAAAAATAAATAAATTTATTAATAATATATAAAAAATATATTAATTTTATATAAATATATATATATATTTATATATATATATATATATATATATATATATAAATATATATATATATATATATATATATAATATATATATATATATATATATATATATATATATATATATATATATATATATATATATATATATATATATATATATATTTACACCTTACTTGTAACCTGCTCAATATTTAAATTTAAAATTTCCAAACAGTAATTTCATTAACCTTTAGATTTTCAAACAATGTTTCTGAAAAATTAAATCTATACCTTTTAATTTAAAAACAATAATTGCATATTTCTTTTATTAAAGCTTAATAAAATTTGATCTAATAATATTTTAATAAAAGTATCTGAACTAAACTTAAAACTCCATATGGGGAGATAATTTCAAAGCAAATAAAAACTTGAAAAATGACCGTTATTAGGCAAGAATGTAATAAGTAGTGGTTTAATTACCGTTAATTAAGAGGATAAAATAATATTTGCTTTTAAAAGTTTTATGATACTCATCTGTAAGTACATTAATAGCGATAATTAAGTCTCAAATTTCAGCAGTGTCTCACAGTATAAACAAAAGACTTTGTAATTATATCGAAGGTTATTATTAAAATAATTGCTACAGAAATGTATGAAAGCCTTACTGAGATGCTTATATCGTGGAATTTTTTTTGAGGTAATAACACTATAATGCAGAACATTCTACAATAAAAGAAGTATCTATAATTACGGAAGACTCCCTTTTATTTTCTGAAAAGAATTTCAACAGTAAAATAATTATTGGGACAATATCAGCTATTTTACTCTGCTTGCTTTGCATATCTCCATAATTGGAATTCTGCAAGGTATTTGATTGGGCTCAGAATCGCAAAGTAATAATGTAAACCTATTTATTTCTAAATTAAGGTTTGCTTCAAATGATTTTACCTGCTATGCAAATTTGCCAATAATTAGTTTTTTAGATTTATGGTGTCTTAGTAACTTACATGACTTTGTAATTTTCGCTTTCTATAACAGAATAGTTTTCTGATTAATATGCATATTTGCATGTACGGGGTGACAGAAAAAATGGGAACTTTTTAATATTCCAATAAAACTAAGAGAGATGTAAATAAAACATTACATTCGTAGTAATTGAAACTTTAAAATCTGTCATGCAAGAAACATCAATTGGATTTATCACTTTTTAATGATCCGTCCTTTAGATTGCAACCTCCTGTACGATAAGATTAGTAGGAATTAGATTTGTATTTCTAATTATTTAACTAATATAAATAAAGAATATATCGTATAAAAGGCATTACTACAGTTATCTGTGTTTTCGTAATATTATGCCTAATAGTATGTTTCTCAAATAATTATTGCATAGTAATCTATAACAAATATAAAAATCGAACAAAATACAATAATTTTTCTAAATCAAAGCTAAGTACAGTAAAGAATATTCACTTCTTTTGTATCTATCAGTACCACATGTCCGGTATGAAATGCAGTGGAAAAAAGATACAAAATTGTGGGAATATTTGCCACTGTCAGGTATATAGATCAATTAAAAATGATATAAATTCATGTTCACAAGAAGGAACAATAAACTTCAATAAACATCAAGTTACGATTGTATACTTATTTTCAATCTTCAATTTTTTAACACTAGATGAGAACCAGATTTGTTTGAAATTAGATTAATATTCCTGAGAAGTGGAATGCCTTTAAGATATGTTTTTCTACATTTTGAAGTATATTCTTACCCAAATTTTAATTGTTTAAATTTTATAATTCCATTCGAAAATCAATATTTAAATTTATATTTTAGTAGTAAATAAAAAATGTATTTTAGTAATTAATTTTACTAATGTATTTTAGTAATTTTATTAAAAAAGTAAATTAAATCCTTTGAAAAATTCTCTTAGGAATAAATCCTAACTGACAACATTATTTTTCATTAAAACAAACAAGGTACAAAGCGTGTGATTATAGCTATATGCATATATATATATATATATATATATATATATATATATATATATATATATATATATATATATATATATATATATATATATATATATATATATATATATATATATATAATATATATATATATATATATATATATATATATATATATATATATATATATTATATATATATATATATATATATATATATATATATATATATATATATATATATATATATATACTTTATTTGTAACCTGATTAATATTGAAATTTAGATTTTACAAACAGTAATTTCATTAACCTTTAGATTTTCAAATAATGTTGGTGAAATTTTCAATTTATACTTTTTATTTTAAAAACAACAATAGCATATTTTTTTAATTTATTGTAATCCAAAGATCCAGGGCACGTACTTGCACTTCTGCACTTCTATTTAGTTTTTATGGCCTGAGGAGAGATTCTGTGAAAAACACATTGCTATTTGATTAAAGTGAGGAAATATAAAGATGTGATTTCAATTTTTAAATTACTTGTGTCATATATTTTTCCTTTCGTATGGTCATAAAGAAATATCCACAATTCAATATACTTTTAAAAATTAACATTTAAAATTATCTGAAATATATTTAAATCTTTTAATAAAGTATTTTTGGAAATATACATTTTCTGTTCATCATCAAAAGCAATTTTTGTGGTATTTTGCTGAGAAAAGCTGTCCCGGGCTCAACCCAGGAGCGCGTTCTAGTGTTACTGAGGGAAGATCTAGTACTCGCGGGTTAAATGAATAATATTTTTAATAATTTTAAATGGAGTATTTAGTTTCTATATTTTGTCCCTGGAAACTATTCATATTTAACTCCTTTTATAAGCTTACAAAAATTTTTTATTCCTTATTGATGTCTGATATTTATTTAGCACAATTGTATTTCTATCAATTCTTTTATAAATATAATTTTTATCATATATAACGTTTAGAATTATATGCATCAGTTTAGAACCATTAAAATAAATGTCTTAAAGAACTATAATGTACTGAGGAAAATTCCTATGTTATATTTACAGATTTCGTGATCTAAGACATCCGGTAAAAACATCTTAACATCATTTTATGCATCACGTATGCATTACAAAGGCATCGAAAATTACTAGGTACAGAGTTCATTGAGAAGCAGCTTGACACCTTTGATTTATATTCAATACATTTATCAAAGAAAAGCATATAGAAACTTTCGCATATAATTTTGTACATAGAGGATGTCTGCCGACACACTATCTTTAGTAAATTTCAACGAAAGATAATCTGCAGTTTGTGTTTATTTTCTTGTTCAAGTTTTTCTTCTCACAAACAGACTAAGTAAACATGATATATGGTAAAAGATTTTAACTTTTAAATTACGAAGTTTCGCTAAATATTAGTTATTTTTGCTTAGTCTTGGATAGGTGAGTGAAATACTGCTGTGAAACGTGCTTTAAGATTATTAATTCTTGAAAGCTTTCAGGGAATAAATTGTTGGGAACTTCGTACTTTTTTCATGTGGGAAAACTCGAACCTATGCATGATAGGCGATTTATATTTTAAAAACACATTTTATGAAAATAATTGTACCAATGAATTATTGAGAGTTTGTATTACATTTAGTTCAAAGTAATCATATAAAAAGAAAAGAACAACTTGAGGAACAACTTGGAATGTTAGATTCAATATATAGAGTTACAAGGATCCTTTAAAGTATGGAAATTCCAAATGAAAATACAAAGATTGTTTTATTTGCAAAACAGCAAGCTAAATGCAGACAATCACATTGTAGTTCATCTTGTTGTTGGTTTGGAGAGCTACGGTCTACTTTTTGCAACACGAGTGTAGTTCATCTTGTTTACAAAATTAAGCGTTTCTAAGGCATATTACGTTTCTAGTGTTAAATCATTATAATATAATTTTTATTCTTCATAAATTTAACTGTTTATTTTAAAGTCTTGTCCTATTAAAAAAATTATTTTTAACTATCCATTTAAGAAAAAAAAATAGATTTGGAAGAAGTATTTTTGCTAATAAAAAATTTTCTGTTTATCATCAAAACAAGTTTGTTGATATTTGTCTGAGCATAGTTGCCTCGAGCATCAGAGCTCCAGTGCACGTTATTGTGTAACTGAGGTAAGCGCGAGTTATCCCTGGTTAAATGATTAATTTTAAAAATATTTTTAAATGGAATATTTATTTTGTTTATTATGCAGCTGGAAACTTTTTCTATTCAATTCGTTTTATACACTTACAAGAAATTTGTATTCATGAGTGATGTCTGATATTTATTTAGCACACTTTTATTTCTATTAATTCTTTCAAATATAGAATTTTTAACATATATTAAGTTAGGGATAATTTGCATACATTTAGCAGCATTAAAATAAATCTCATAAAAAACTGTAAAGTACGGTTTAAATTCCTATGTTATATGTACAAATTTCGTGATGTAAGACATCCGGTAAAAACATCTTAACATCATTTTATGCATCACGTGCCATTACAAAAGCATCGGAAATTACTAGGTACAGAGTTCATTGAGAAGCAGCTTGACACCTTTGATTTATATTCAATGCATTTATCAAAGAAAAGCATATATAAACTTTCGCATATAGTTTTGTACATAGAGAATGTCTGTTGTCAGACTATCTTTAGTAATTTTCTACGAACGATGATCTGCATTTCGTGTTTATTTTGTTGTTCCTTTCTTTTCTGAAAAACAGGCTAAGTATACATGATATATGATAAAAGATTTTAACTTTTAAATTACGATGTTTGACTAAATATTATTTTTTTTTGCTCAGTCTTGGATAGGTGAGTGAAATATTGCTGTAAAAGACGTTTTAAGATTATTAATTCTTGAAAGTTCTCAGGGAATAGATTCTTGGGAACTTCGTATTTTTTTTCGTGTGTGAAAACTCCAAGCTATGCATGCTATGTGATTTATATTTTAACTGAAGCACATTTTTTTGGAATTAACTGTACTAACGAATTCTTGAGCGTTTGTATTAGATTTAATTCAAAGTAAGCATATCAAAGGAAAAGAACAACTTGAAATGTTAAAGTCAATAGAAAGAGTTACAATGATCCTGTAAAATATGGAAATTCTAAATGAAAATACAAAGATTGTTTTATTTGCAAAATAGCAAGATAAATGCAGGCTGTTACATTGTAGTTCTTCTTTACAAAATTAAACGATTCTCATTAAGGCTCATTACGTTTCTAGACTTAAACCATTATAATGTATTTTTATCAACCATGAATTTAAATGTTTATTTTAAAGTACTTGCCTTATTAAAAGATAATTTTTAACCATCCATTTAAGAAAAAAAAATTTGGAAGAATTATTTTTTGCTAATAAAAATTTTCTGTTCATCATTGAAAGTAAGTTTTTTGGTATTTGGCTGAGAAAACTTGCCACGAGCCTAAGAGACCCGGTACATGTTGTCGTGAGACTGCGGGAAGCGCGAGTTCTCTCTGGTTCAATCAATATATTTTTAAATATTTTAAATTGAGTATTTAGTTTGTTTATTATGCAGCTGGAAACTTTTCCTATTGAATTCTTTTTATACACTTTCAAGAAATTTGTATTCATCAGTGATGTCTGATATTTATTTAGAAAACTTTCATTTCTATCAATTCTTTTAAATATAGAATTTTTATCATACATAATGTTTGGAATTCTTTGCATGAGTTTCGCAGCATTAAAATAAATTTCTTAAAGAACTAGACAGCACGGAGGAAATTCCTATGTTATATTTACAGATTTCGTGATCTAAGACATACGATAAAACATCTTAACATCATTTTATGCATCACGTGCCATTACAAAAGCATTGGAATTTACCAGGTACAGAGTTCATTGAGAAGCAGCTTGACACCTTTGATTTATATTCAATGCATTTATCGAAGAAAAGCATATAGAAACTTTCGCATATAATTTTGTACATAGAGGATGTCAGTCGTCAGACTAACTTTACTAATATTCTACGAAAGATTATCTTTAGCTTGTGTTTATTTTCTTGTTCAAAATTTTTATTCTCACAAACAGACAAAGTAAACGTGATATATGGTAAAATATTTTAACTTTTAAATTACGAAGTTTTGCTAAATATTAGTTATTTTTTCTTAGTCTTGGATAGGTGAGTGAAATATTGTTGTTAAAGGTGTTTTAAGATTATTTATTCTTGAAAGCTTTCAAGGAATAGATTCTTGGGAACTTCCTACTTTTGTCATGTGTGAAAACTTCAAGCTATACATGCTATGCGATTTATATTTTTACAGAAGCACATTTTTTAAAATAACTCTACCAATGAATTCTTGAGAGTTTGTGTTAGATTTAATTCAAAGTAAGCCTATAAAAAGAAAAGAAAAACTTTAGGTACAACTTGGAATGTTAGATTCAATAGATAGTGTTACAAGAATACTTTAAAATATGGAAATTACAAATGAAAATACAAACGTTGTTTTATTTGCAAAACAGCAAGCTAAATGCGGACAATCACAATGTAGTTAATCTTGTTTACGAAATTAAGAGTTTGATACTAAGGCATATTACTATTCTAGAATTAAACCATTATAATGTATTTTTTATTCATCATAAATTTAAATGATTATTTTAAAGTCGTCGTATGTTATAAAAATATTTTTTTAACTATCCATTTAAGAAAAAAATATATTTGAATAAAATATCTTTGCTAATAAAATTTTTCTGTTCATCATCAAAAGAAAGTTTTTGGTATTTGGCTGTGAAAATTTGCCCCGAGCCTCACAGCCCTATGCACGTTCTCGTGTAACTGTGGGAAGCACGAGTTCTCCCTGGTTAAATGAATATTTATTTAAATATTTTAAATGGAGTATTTACTTTGTATATAATGTAATTGGAAACTTTTCCTATTCAATTCGTTTTATACACGTACAAGAAATTTATATGCATCAGTGGTGTCTGATATTTATTTAGCACACTCCTTTCTATCAATTCTTTTAAAGATTGAATTTTTGTCATATATAAAGTTTGGAATAATTTGCATGAGTCTAGCAGCAATAAATAAATATCTTAAATAACTATAAAGCACTGAGGAAATCCTATGTTATATTTACAGATTATCGTGATCTAAGACATCTGGTAAAAACATCTTAACTTCATTTTATGTATCACGTGCCATTACAAAAGTATCAGAAATTACTAGGTACAGAATTCATTGAGAAGCAGCTTGACACCCTTGATTTATATTCAATGCATTTATCAAAGAAAAACGTATAGAAACTTTCGCATATAATTTTGTACATAGAGGATGTCTGTCGTCAGACTATCTTTAGTAATTTTCTATGAAAGATTATCTTCAGTTGTGTTTATTTTCTTCTTTTTTTTCTCACAAACAGTATAACTAAACATGATATATAATAAAAGATTTTAACATTTAAATTACGAAGTTTCACTAAATATTAGTTATTTTCTGCTTAGTCTTGGATAGGTGAGTGAAACGTTGCTGTGAAAGACGTTTCAATATTATTAATTCTTGAAAACTTTCAGGAAATAGAATCTCTAGAACTTTGTATTTTTTCACTTCTGAAAACTTCAAGCTATGCATGCTATGTGATTTATATTTTAACATAAGCCAATTTTTTGAAAATAATTATACCATCGAATTCTTGAGATTTTGTATTAGATTTAATTCAAAGTAAGCATATAAAAGGAAATGAACAAATTGAGGAAAAATTTGGAATGTTAGATTAAAAAATAGAGTTACATGGATCCTTTAAAACATGGAAATTCTAAATGAAAATACCAAGATTTTGAAAAACAGCAAGCTAAATGCAGCAAATCACATTGTAGTTCATCTTTTTTCCAAAATTAAGCGTTTGGAACTAATGCATATTACCTTTCTAGACTTAAACCATTATAATGCATTTTTTATGCATCATAAGTTTAAATGTTTATTATAAAAGTCTTTTCTTATTAAAATATGATTTTTAACTATCCATTTTAGAAAAAAATAAAAATGTCAGAAGTAATTTTGCGAATAAAAATTTGTTGTTCATCATCAAAAACAAGTTTGTTGTATTTGGATGAGAAATTTTGCCAATTGCCTAAGCGACCCGGTTCACTTTTACATGTAACTGCGGGAACGACGAGTTTTCCCTGGCTAAATGAATATTTTTTGAATTTTTTTAAATGGAGTATTTTTTTGTATATCATGCAGCTGGTTATTTTTTCCTTATTGAATTTGTTTTATACAGTTACAAGAAATTTGTTTCTATCAGTGATATCTCATATTTATTTAGCACACTCACTTATAACAATTCTTTTAAAGATAAAATTTTTATCAAGAATAAACTTTTGATTAATCTACATGAGTTTAATAGAATTAAAATAAATATCTTAGAGAAAGAAAGACATTCCTATGTTATATTTACATATTTCATGATCTAAGACATGCGGTAAAAACATCTTAACATCATTTTATGCATTACTTGAAATTACAAAAGCATCAGAAATTACTAGGTACAGAGTTCATTGGGAAGCAGCTTGACACCTTTGATTTATATTCAATGCATTTATCAAAGAAAAGCATATAGAAACTTTCGCATATAATTTTGTACATAGAGGATGTCTGTCATCAGACTTAGTAATTTTCTACGAAAGATGATCTGCAGTTTGTGTTTATTTTCTTGTTTATTATTTTTTCTCAAAAACGGGCTAAATAAACATGATATATGATAAAAGCTTTTAACTTTTAAATTACGAAGTTTAGCTAAATATTAGTTATTTTTACTTAGCCTTGGATAGGTGAATGAAATATTGCTGTAAAAGACGTTTTAAGATTATTAATTCTTGAAAGCTTTGAAGGAATAGATTCTTAGTTAATTTGTATTTTTTCATGTGTGTATACTCAAAGCTATACATGTGATTTATAATTTAACAGAAGTATATATTATTTTAAATCACTGTACCAACATTGTAAACATTGATTTATAACTCTCCATTTAATAAAAAAAATTAGATATGTATTTATTAAGTTGCATATTTTAAAATAATACATAAAATATACGCGAAATAAAAAAATGGGTTTCACTTGCAATAAATGTAAATTTTGAAAACAATATGTATAAAGCTAAATATTCAATATCAAATTGAATGAAAGTACAATTTTTACTCTGCGAGCTAAAACATTTATAAGCACACAAAAATTGAAAAATAAAAATAATATACGACTTTGAAAACATTTTTAAATTTAAAAGGATTTAAGCTTTACCAATCAATAGAATTTAATATATTATTCATAATTTTATTTTAGATTTAATAAAAATATTTTAACTTCTATTTTACATAAAAAATGACCTGCCAATTTACACATTTCTTCTCTGGGTAATTTCATTTACAGATCTACCTCTCCCTCTCTCTCTCTTTATATATATATATTATATATATATATATATATATATATATATATATATATATATATATATATATATATATATATATATATATATATAATATATATATATATATATATATATATATATATATATATATATATATATATATATATATATATATATATATATATATATATATATATATAATATATATGTATATATGTATATGTATATATGTATATATATATATATGTATATATATATATATATATATATATATATATATATATATATATACATATATATATATATATATATATATATATATATATACATATACATATATATATATATACATATATATATATATATATATATATATATATATATATATATATATATATATACATATATATATATATATATATATATATATATATATATATATATATATATATATATATATATATATATATATATATATATATATATATATATATATATATATGTGTTTTTATTTGTGTATATGTGTCATATATATTGATTTTTAAGTTATGTATTGCTTCCTTTTGAAAAACTAAAAAAATTATACGAATTTCATATTTTATTAAAGAAATGTGTATTTTTAAGAGAAAGGGAAACTTTCTTTTTATTGATTTAAAAATATGTCAATATTATGAAATCTTTTCTACTAAAAAAACTATTTCCACTTTTACATCTTTTCTATTTCAAACATTGTATGAAAATTCAAATAAAAGCTTTTAAAGGAATCTAAAATTCTATATGCTTGCTTTGATTCATTTTCTTTTATTTCAAACTACACAAAAAGGTAATTATTTTATTACTATATTTCATATTCACCTTAAAAACTTAGAGAATACTATTTATTAGTTATAAACAAGAGTAGATTCCATAGAAACAAATTATGTACACCCAAAAATTTGAAGAAGTACTGTAATTCATTATGCTTTACTCTTTATAGAATAGAATGTGATATAACAAATTACACTCTTACTTCAATAATTAGGTCAAAATTTTTCCTTAGTGTGCTACCTGTTTTAAAATTTAAAATTAAAACTAATGGCTGTTATTTTACCATTTTTTAGTTCAAAATATATTATGATTTTTTTTCTGTATTCTTCCAGGCTTTCTCTAAACCACAAATGTTTAGATGAGTTACCCAAAGGGTAAAAAATAAAAAAATAAATTAAAATACTAAAATATTTATGTAACTGTGTTATTTAAATCATACTTAAAAAGTAAGAAATTTTAGAGTGATTTAAATTAGTAACTTATTCAAATTTAGCCTCCAATCTCGGTTTTCTGTAGTTTTGACGTCATTTATACCTGATAGACATTTCTTAATCGAAGTATTCACTAACAAGTAATAGCAATGCAAAATGTAAAAGCTTTTCTATTTCTTCACAGATGTGCTTCAATGGAAACGAATCAATGTTTTATCTTCTACATAGAGCAACCTTGTAATAAATTTGGCATTGGTTAGTGCAGATTTGAATAGATGCAGCAATTCGTTCTATGTTTTACAATCAGATATATTCACATATATATAACAAGTATAACTCCCCCTTTTTCTAAATTCCCCTAACACGACCCTATGCCAGGTAATACAGTTTACTGTCCCCTGATTTTAAACTTTAAATATTTTTCTTAATAACAAATATATATTTAATTAATTTTATAATTGTTAATACATTATTTTTTCGTTTATATTTTTTTTCAATTTTTTAAGTATGCTTATGTGCTTATGTGCTTTTAAGCTTAAAGAAACCTAGAAAAAATTATTTATGCTTTAAACTATGCTAATCATAACGTTAAAATATAAGGTAATCGATGCACATGTTTTCCTTTGGATATCAATTTTTTTTTTATATTTTATACAGAATGATGGTTTTTATGATGAAATTTTGTAAGTCGTAGACACATAGAATAAATTAATATTTTTATCGTTTTATTAGAAAATCTTAATATTTTTACAGATTTATGTTACTTTAGATAAAATGTGATTTTCATTATTTTAGTCTCATAAAACCATTTTTTCTGAAAATTAATTTTGTCAAAAAATGGAACAAAAATAGTAAAGAAAATAAAATAAATCTAGGGATTTTCTTATAGCAGAACTTTTTACTTTGTATCTTAATGCATGGAACAGTGACACTATCTAAACAACTTAATTCATCATGTATTATTATCAGTATAATTAAATTGGTTTAAATAGATAAAAAAAAGAAAGTCATGTTTATAAATTAGGTATGCTAACCTTACGTTACTTACGTTTGAATCAATCTCAACATACCACACAAAATTATTCAAGAATGGGTCTCGACAGAGATGCATTTAATTTCTCAGCATGTACTAATTACGCCTGTGTGAAATTCTTTAATTTTATAAGACACATTTTTGCCGCTTGAAACATGTTTCAACTCCCGTTACAGGAACGGTTTTTGTGACAATCTAGAGAGTACAAACCTGCGACAATAGACTGAATCATCCCCGAAAGAAAATTTCTTACTTGCTTCACGACATCTTATATTCCGTGTCAGACTTTTGCGTTGTTTGTCTTAATTATCTCTCCAGCCCAAGATAAGATTAAATGAGTTTTTAGGAATCAAGATTCTTGGGACTCATGCATTCATTACGGGAGCAATTTATTTTGGATATCAACGTTATTCTCCCATTCCTGGGATAGAAGTAAAATTTCTGATTTCTAAATGGAAATGTTTTGAGACTGATATTATAGTATCAGTGCGACAAGAAATCCCGTGCTTATAGCTTTGTGGTTGATTTTACTTCGTTGAACAAATTGAACGAAATTGTACAGTAGCTAAAAATTCAGTCTTAGGAATTCAATTATAATTTTTATTTTGATCACACACAACAGAATATTTTGTTACATGTATACACAACATAAAAGGAAAAGTTTATTTAAAACTTTACATAGGTGCAGGCTGAATATTTATGAGAACATTTTGGTTCGTTCCGTTACGACGTTTGTACGTATATAATTATTCACATCTAAATCAAGGTAAACCACTTGTGTATGCCTTAACCTATGCTAATAAGACCGTAAAAATATAAGTAATAATTGAATAAGTTTTGCAAACTATATTAATTTTTTCAATATTTTTATAGAATGAATAAATTTATGATGGTATTGTGGGAGGCATAGACATATCGATTGAGTTAAATTTCCTATTGCTGTAAAAGATAATAATTTTTATTTTTTATATTTCTATTAAGTTAGTTTAAAGGTACTTTCCTTATTTTCATATTCCAATATACACTTTTCTGAAAATCATTCTTTATTATAACAAGGGAAAATTCTTATACATAATAAGTTAAGTCTAAGGTTTTTCTTATCATAGTTTCTTCTTTACTTTCCATCTGAAAAGACTATCAGTGATATGGTTATATCATCTGAATTTATTCAGAATTCTTATCAGTATATTTAGATTGGCTGAAAGAGATAATAACAAAAAATAAGAAAAGTCAAACTTAAAATTTATGCTAACCGTACGTTGAGTACGTTAGAATGAATCTCAATATACCACACTAAATTATTTAATAATGAGTCTCGGAAGAGAAGAATTTAATTTTTTAGCATGTACTAATTACGCCTGCTTGAAATTCTTTAATTTTATAAGGCACACTTTTGCCGAGGGAAACATGTTTCAACTCCTGTTACAGGATCGGTTTTTGTGACAATCCAGAGAGTACAACCCTGCGAAAGTAGATTGAATCATCGCTGAAAGAAATTTTCATAGTCGCTTTATGACATCTTATATTCCGTGTCGGATTTTTGCGTTGTTTGTCTAAATTAACTCTCCAGCGCAAGATAAGATTTAATGAGTTTTTAGGAAGTAAGATTCTGGAGACTCATGCAATCATTACGGGAGCGATTTATTTTGTATGTCAACGTTTTTCTCCCATTCCTGGAATAGAAGTAAAATTTCCGATTTCGAGACTGAGATTTTAGTATCAGTGCGACAAGAAATCACTTATTGAGAAATCACATGTTTATAGCTTTGTGATTGATTTTACTTCGCCGTACAAAATAAAGTAACTTGTGTAATAGTTAAAAATTTAGCTTTAGGAGTTAAAATAAAATTTTGATTTTTATCATACATTAAACAATTTTCAGTTTTATGTCCACAACATATACAACACCAAATTACATTGGTTTAAATAGTTAAAAACAACAAAAGTAAACTCATGTTTAAAAACTATGCTAACAATTCGTAAATTACGTTTCAATCAATTTCAACATATCACTCAAAATTAACTAAATATGAGTCTCGGGAGAGATGTATGTAAATTCTTAGCATGTACTAATTATGCCTGCATAAAATATTTAAATTTTTTAGCACACTTTTGCCGCTGGAAACATGTTTCAACTCCCGTTACAGGAACGGTTTTTGTGACAATCTAGAGAGTACAAACCTGCGACAATAGACTGAATCATCCCCGAAAGAAAATTTCTTACTTGCTTCACGACATCTTATATTCCGTGTCAGACTTTTGCGCTGTTTGTCTTAATTATCTCTCCAGCCCAAGATGAGATTAAATGAGTTTTTAGGAAGCAAGATTCTGGAGACTCATGCATTCATTACGGGAGCGATTTATTTTGGATGTCAACGTTTTTCTCCTATTCCTGGGATAGAAGTAAAATTTCCGATTTCGAGATGTTAATATTTTGAGACTGAGATTATAGTATCAATGCGACAAGAAATCACTATTTGAGAAATCACGTTCTTATAGATTTGTGATTAAATTTACTTCTTGAACAAAATAAAGTAAATTTTGTAATAGTTAAAAATTCAGCCTTAGGAATTCAAATAAAATTTTGATTTAGATCATAAATGTACCAATTTTCAGTTTTATGTCTACACAACATAAAAGGAAAATTTTGTTTTATAACTTTACATAGATGCATACTGGATATCCATCAGAATATTTTGACAAGTTCCGTTACGACTCATGTACGTATATCATTATCCACAAGCAAATTAAGAAAAACCACATGTGTATGACTTAACCTACTCTAATAAAACCGTAAATATTTACTTAATCAGTGAATAAGCATTAATAAGGATCTTATTTTTTCATATATTTTCTATGGAATAAACAATTTTACGATGCTATTGAATGAGGCATAGGCATATAGAAAGAAATAAATTTCCTATTGCTGTAATAGATCACTTTTAATTTATAGATTTCTATTCAGTTAGTTCAAAGGTGCTTTCCTTAATTTCGTGTCCCATTATACACTTTTCCATAAATAATTTTTTTATATATATAAAGGGAAGTTTCTTATACATAATATGTTATGTTATACTTTTCCCTTATAATAGTTTTTCTTTACTTTCAATATTAACAGAATATCAGTGATACGATAAGATCATCTCAATTTATTCAGAATTATTATCAGTATATTTAAATTGGCTTAAAACGATAATAACAAAAAAGTCATGATTATAAACCATACTAACCATACGTTAATTATTTTTGAAATAATCTCAACATATCACACAAAATTATTCAAGAATTGATCTCGGCAGAGATGCATTTAATTCTTAGCATGTACTAATTATACCTGCGTGAAATTCTTTAATTTTAAAAGAAACACTTTTGCCGCTGGAAACATGTTTCAACTCCCGTTACAGGAACGGTTTTTGTGACAATCTAGAGAGTACAAACTTGTGACAAAAAAAAAAAAACAAAAAAAAAAAAAAAAAAAAAAAATAAAAAAAAAAAAAAAAAAAAAAAAAAAAAAAAAAAAAAAAAAACAAACAAAAAAAAAAAAAAAAAAAACAAAAAAAAAAAAAAGAAAAAAAAAAATAAAAAAAAAACAAAAAAAAAAAAAAAAAAAAAATAAAAAAAAAAACAAAAAAGACTGAATCATCCCCATGAAAGAAAATTTCTTACTTGCTTCATGACATCTTATATTCCGTGTCGGACTTTTGCGTTGTTTGTCGTAATTAACTCTCCAGCCCAAGATAAGATTTAATGAGTTTTAACGAAGGAAGATTCTGGAGAATCAAGCATTCATTACGGGAACAATTTATTTGGGTGTCAACATTTTTCTCCCTGGGATAGAAGTAAAATTTATGATTTCGAGACTGATATTATAGTATCAATGAAACAAGAAATCACTATTTGAGAAATCACATTCTTATAGCTTCGTGATTGATTTCACTTCGTTGATCAAAATAAAGTAAATTGTGTAATAGTTAAAAATTCAGCTTTAGGAATTCAAATAAAATTTTGATTATGATCATATATCAACCAACTTTCAGTTTTATGTCTACACAACACAGAAAAGAATAATTTTATTTTAAAATTTTACATAGATGAATATGCAGAATATCCATCAGTATAGTTTTGACACTTTCCGTTACGACGTTTATAAGTTTATAATTATCAACAAGTAAATCAATGAAAATAACTTGTGTATGTCTTAATTTATGCCAATCACACAGTTAAAATTTACGTAGTTAGTGAATAAGTATGGCGATTGATTTTATTCTATTTCTTTATTTTTCTGTAGAATGAAATATTTTATGAAGCTATTGTTTGAGGTATAAAGATATCGAATGTGTAAATTTTCCGAGTGCCGTAAAAGATAATTTTTATTTTCTGGATTTCTATTCAATTAGTTTAAAGGTGTTAAAGGTGCAAATATACACTTTTCTGAAATCATTATTTTTCCATAGCAAGGGAAGATTCTTATATATATAACAAGTTATGTCCAACGTTTTCCTTATAATTTTTTTTTAACTTTCTCTCTTAATACATTTTCAGTGATACGATTAGAACATCTCAATTTATTCGGAATTTTGTATGAGTATATTTAAATAGATAATAACAAAAATAGAAAAGTCATGTTTATAAACTATGCTAACAATACGTAAATTACATTTGAATCAACCTTAATACACCACACAAAATTATTCAAGAATGAGTCTCGGCAGACATGCATTTAATTTCTTAGCATGTACTAATTACACCTGCGTGAAATTCTTTAATTTTAGAAGACACATTTTTGCCGCAGGAAACATGTTTCAACTCCGGTTACAGGAACGGTTTTTGTGACAATCTAGAGAGTACAAACCTGCGACAATAGACTGAATCATCCCCGAAAGAAAATTTCTTACTTCACGACATCTTATATTCCGTGTCAGACTTTTGCGCTGTTTGTCTTAATTATCTCTCCAGCCCAAGATGAGATTAAATGAGTTTTTAGGAAGCAAGATTCTGGAGACTCATGCATTCATTACGGGAGCGATTTATTTTGGATGTCAACGTTTTTCTCCTATTCCTGGGATAGAAGTAAAATTTCCGATTTTGAGACTAAGATTATAGAATCAGTGCGACAAGAAATCACTAGTTGAGAAATCACATGCTGATAGCTTTTTTTGTAATTGATTTTACTTCGCCGAACAAAATAAAGTAATTTGTGTAATAGTTAAAAATTTAGCTTTAGGAGATCAAATAAAATTTTGATTTTATCATAAATTAAACAATTTTCAGTTTTATGTCCAAACAACATATAAAAGACCAAATTACATTGGTTTAAATAATTAAAAACAACAAAAGTAAACCATGTTTATAAACTATGCTAACAAATCGTAAATTACGTTTCAATCAATCTCAACATATCACTCAAAATTAACTAAATATGAGTCTCGGGAGAGATGTACTTAAATTCTTAGTATGCACTAATTATGCCTGCGTAAAATATTTAAATTTTTTTAGCATACTTTTGCCTCGGGAAACATGTTTCACTCCCGTTAGAGGAACGTTTTTTGACAATCTACACAGTACTAACCTGCGACTATAGATTAAATCATATACGAAAGAAAATTTCTTAGTTTTCTCATGACACCTTATATTCCGTGTCGGTCTTTTACCTTGTTTACCTTAATTATGTCTCCAGCCCAAGATAAGATTTAATGAGTTTTTAGGAAGGGAGATTCTGGAGACTCATTCATTTATTACGGGGACGATTTATTTTGGGTGTGTCAACGTTACACTCACATTCCTGGGATAGAAGTAAAATTTCTGATTTCGAGATGTTAATATTTTAAGACTGAGATTATAGTATCAATGCGACAAGAAAGCTGTATTTGACAAAGCACATGCTTATAGATTTGTGATTGATTTTATTTCGTTGAACAAAGTCAAGTAAATTTTGAAATAGTTAAAAATTCAGCCTTAGAAATTCAAATAAAATTTTGATTTTGATCCTACATGAACCAAATTTCAGTTAAGTTTACACAACATAAAAGGATAATTTTATTTTAAAACTTTACATAGATGCATGCTGAATATCCAGAAGAACATTTTAGACACTTTCCCTTACGACGTGTAAACATATATAATTATCCACATGTAAATCAAGGGCACAACTTATGTATGTCTTAACCTATGCTAAACACCGTAAAAAAATTTACGTAAATAGTGAATAAGAATTGCGATGGATCTTATTTATTTCTTTATTTTCTATAGAATGAACAATTTTATGATACTATTGTGTGGTCATAGGCATATCAAATAAGTTAAATTTCTTATTGCTGTAAAAGATACTTTTTATTTTATAGATTTATATGAAGTTAGTTTAAAGGTACTTTCCTTATATTTGTGTCCCAATATACACATTTTTGGAAAATCATTTTTTCATAGAAAGGGAAGATTCTTATACATAATATGTTAAATCCGAAGGTTTTTTATAATAGTTTTTTTTCAATTTTAACAGCTTATCAGTGATATGATTAGATCATCTCAATTTATTCAGAATTCTTATCAGTATATTTCGATTGGCTTCAAATAATAATAACAAAAAAAAAATTCAGCCACGCTCATAAAGTAGGCTAACCATGCGTTAATTACGTTGAAACAATCTCAAGATACCACATAAAATTATCCACGAATGAGTCTCGGCAAACATGCATTAAATTTCTTAGAATGTACTACTTACGCCTGCGTGAAATTCTTTAATTTTTAAATCGCACCTGTGCCTCGAGAAACATGTTTCAACTCCCGTTTCAGGAGCGCTTTTTGTAAATTTCCAGAGAGTTACAAACCTACGACAATAGATTGAATCATCAACGAAAAAATTTTTTTCGTTGCTTCATAGCATTTTATATTCCATGTCTGTATTTTTGGGTTGTTTTACCTTAATTAATTCTCCAACGCAAGGTAAGATTTAATGAGTTTTTAGGAAGGAAGATTCTGGTGACTCATGCATTCATTACGGGAGCGATTTGTTTTTGGATGTCAACGACTTTCTCTCCCATTCCTGGGATAAAAGTAAATAATTTCTGATTTTTAGATGGAAATATTTTGAGACTGAGATTATAATTTCAAAGAGAAAAGAAACCCTATTTGAGAAAGCTACATGCTTACAACTTTTTGATTTATTTTACTTGCTGAACAAAATAAAGTAAATTTTCAATAGTTAAAACTTTAGCCTTAGGAATTCATATAAAATTTTGATTTCTATCATACATGAACCAATTTTCAGTTTTATGTCTACACAACATAAAAGGAAAATTTTATTTTAAAACTTTTTATAGATTCATACTGAATATCCATGAGTACATTTTGACAAATTCCGTTACGACGTCTGTACGTATATAATTAACTACATGTAAATCAAAGAAAAACTTGTGTATGTCTTAAACTATGCTTACAACACAGTAAAAATTTACGTAATCTGTGAATAAGTATTGCGATGGATCTTATTTTTTCTACATTATCTATAGAATGAATAATTTTATGATTTTGTGTGAGACATAGACATATCGAATGAGTTAAATTTTTCTATTGTTGTAAAAGATGATTTTTATTTTATTGATTTGTATTCAGTTTGTTTAAAGGTGCTTTCGTTATTTTCGTGTCCCAATATACACTTTTCTGAAAATCATTTTTTTTTTACAAGAGACGATTTTTATACATATATGTTAAGTCAAAACTCTTTTCTTACAAGTTTTTTTAATTAATCTAACTCTCTATCTGAATAGACTAACAGTGATATGATTATATCATCTCAATTTATTCATAATTCTTATTAGTATCATTTGCATTGGCTTAAAATAATAACTAAAAAAAAGAAATGATTACAAACTATGCTAACAATACGTTAATTACGTTTGAAACAATCTCACTATACTACACAAAATTATCCACGAATGTCTCGGCTAGATGCATTTAATTTCTCATCGTGTACTAATTAGCGTGTTAATTCTCAGCGTGAAATTCTTTAATCATTAAAGCGTACTTCTGCCTCAAACAAGTTTCAACTCCCGTTACAGGAACGGTTTTTGTCACAATCTAGAGATCACAACCTGTGACAACAGATTGAATCATCAACAAAAAAAAATTTCTTTTTCGTCACTTTGTGACATTTATATTCCATGCCGGTATTTTGCGTTGTTTACCTTAATTCACTCTAAGCGCCAAATAAGATTTAATGAGATTTTAGGAGAAGATACAGGTGACTCACACATTCATTACGGGAGTGATTTATTTTTGGATGTCAACGTTTTTCTCCCTTTCCTGGGATGGAAGTAAAATTTCTGGTTTAGATGGATATATTTTGAGACTGAGATAATATACTTCAATGCGACAAGAAATCCCTATTTCAGAAATTACATGCTTATAGCGTGTGATTGATTTTACATCGTTGAACAAAAATAAAGAAAATTGTGTAAAAGTTAAAAATTTAGCATTTGAAATTTATATAAAATTTTGATTTTGATCACACATAACCATCTTCAGTTTTATCTCTACGCATATAAAAGGTCAATTTTTTTTAAAAACTTTACATAGATTCATACTGAATATCCATGAGACATTTTGACAAATTCAGTTACGATTCCGTCTGTACGTATATAATTAACTAAGTGTAAATCAATTAAAACCACTTGTATATGTCTTAAACTATGCTTACAGCACCATAAAAATTTACGCAATCTCTGAATAAGTAATGTGATGGATCTTATTTTTTCTACATTATCTTGTAGAAAGAAAAATCTTATGATGATTTGTGTGAGGCATAGACATAACGAATGAGTTAATTTTTTCTATCGTTGTAAAAGATCATTTTTATTTTATTGATTGATTTCTGTTAACATTAGCGCCCAGTTATTTTTATATCACTAAACATCTGGGAAATCATTTTTTTTTACAAGAGACACATTATACATATAAGTTAAGTCCAACCTTTTCCAACAGGTGTTTTTTTTTGTTTTGTTTGGTTATTGACTAATAGCGATAAGATAGTTTATCAGCGCCATTTCTTCTAGTTTTTGCATTTCTTAATAAATAAAAAAAAGCAATGCCAGTAACTTAAATTTATTTTAATATCTTCATAGATGTACTATTAGAATATAAACTATGATATCTTAAAATAAAATATAAAAACGCAAAAATTATGTCAAATACATCTAAAATAGATCACGTTTCGGCGTATTTTTCCCTTCCTATCTGTAATATTGTGTTTTTTTTCAACTTATATAAAACAGTCAACAAAAAAAAACGTTCAGGATGCAGTTGATTATCTGTTTTCTGAACAAATTGAAGAGGATATTATTGCCATATCATGATGTAGATGAATTCAGATGAAAAGGAAATAGATGATGATAATTTACACGCTCCATTGGAGATAGTAAATGAAAATTTTCCAGTGGATATTTAGCATTACCTTCTATGTATGAGATGATTATAAGTATTATCAACACTCTTTAAACAATTCATAAGAGTAAACCAATTGGATGTTACAAATTATAGGCAATTTTGAATGATACTGCTATATTTTCATTGTATTTGGTAAAGAACTATATGAGACTCGTTTCATTGTTAAGATTTAATATGTTATCTTTTGAAACAAATCCATTACATGTAAAGTTTTCACTAGTATCTTTTATTGCATAATTTACAAGAAAAGGGATTCCGAGCTACTAGTACTGTAAGAAATAAAAAACTGAGAAATGCACCCTAGAGTCTTCAAAGAATTTTGATAAAATGCAACTTGATACTAAGTTTTCTCGACAACATAAAATCACGATATTTTGATAAGACAATAAGAGGTGGCTGTTGCTACACACTTTGATAGTGTTGAGTGCACATTCAAAAGTTCAAAGATGGTCTTCTGAGAAAAATATGTTCAATCACAACCTTTAATAAATAATATCCAAACATATGGGAGACAATCATATTGGTTATAGAAACAAACAAGCAATAAGAGGTAAAAAAATTATTCTACTCACTATAATTGATATGGCTGTAGTGAATGCAAGTATTCTGCCCAAAATGCACATGGTATTCATAAAAAGATTTCGGAAGAGTTTAATATCTAAATTAGAAAAAAGGTTTTGATCTACAGTTTTTCCTTATCATTCAGCTAATGTCAGTGATCTTTTCACAGAATAGAATATTACAATATCAAAGAAAGACGTTTTGACTTGTATCAAAATAACATATTTGTAGTGCAATATTTTATGCAAGAAAATGTTTCATCAAATTACACACTAAACTGTAGAAACATTAAATTTTGTTTTTATAATCAGAACATATTAGTACATGTCTGTAACATGAAATTCTGGATAAATTACGTTTTTAAAAGAAATCACATTATTTTTTACTATTTCGTTCATTTTTACACTTATTGAAGTACTACTGTTTTTTTTGCTAAAATAATATCGACATCATTTGATCAGCATATTTTTTTAATACTATGTTTACTTATTGATAAAATTCGATAATAATACTTTGATAGTAAAAGACACAATTTAATTATATAACATTATGTCGAAAAAAAATAATTTGGGCGTTAATGGTTTAAGTTAGTTTAAATAAGCTTGCTTTCTTTATTTTCGTGTCCCAGTATACACTTTTATGAAAATATTTCTATTTCTCAGAAGGGAAGACATTTATACATAATAATTTAAGTCTAAAGTTTTTCTTATATTGTTTTTTTAATTTCTATCTTAATAATTTACCAGAGATATCGTTAGATGATCTCAATAATTCAGAATTCTTATAAATATTTAGATTGGCTCAAAAAGAAAACAAATGAAGTAAAGTCATATTTATAAACTATGTTAAACATACGTTAATTACATTTGAAACAATCTCACATACCACAAAAAAAAATTATACACGAATGAGTCTCGGCGGAGATGCATTTAATTTCTTAGCATGTACTAATTACTCTTGCTTGAAATTCTTTAATTTTATACAGCACACTTTTACTTTTTAGAAACTTTTCAACTAGTTACAGGAAATTTTGTGACAATCTAGAGAATACAATTCTGCGACAAAAGATTGAGTCATGAAAAATGTTTTAGTTACTTCATCACATCTTATATTTGTCGGTATGTTACGTTGTTTACTAATTAACTTTACGCAAGGTAAGATTTAATGATTTTTAGGAAGGAAGATTCTGGAGATTTATTTTACGGGATATTATGGAATAAACATTTTTCTCCCATTCCTAAGGAAGTAAAATTTCGGATTTCGAGACGAAAATATTTTGAGATTTAGATGTATTAAGATGGATGTATGTTTTATATATTTTCTATAGAATGAATATTTTTATGAGTCTATTATGCTAGGTAGACATATTGAATCAGTTAAATTTCCTATTTCTGTAAAGATAACAGGAAATAATATAGTATTAGTGCAAAGAGAAATCCTCATTGAAGAAATCACATAATAGCTTTGTGGTTGATTTTACTTTGTTGAACAAAATAAAGTAAATTGTGTAATAGTTAAAATTTAAGCCTTAGGAATTCAAATAAAATTTTGATTTGATCATACATGATGATTTTCTTTTATGTCTACACAACATAATATAAAATTTTATTTTATAACTTTACATAGATGCATACTATATCCATCAGAAGATTGACAATTTCCGTTACGACGCCTGTACGTATATATTATCCTCAAGCAAATTAAGAAAAATCACATGTGTATGTCTTAACCTATGCTAATAACACGTTAAAATTTACGTAATCAGTGAATAAGATTTGATAGGATCTTATTTTTTTCTATATTTTCTATAGAATTAATATTTTCCGATGCTATTGTGTGAGGCATAGGCATATAGAACGAGTTAAATTTCCTTTCCTGTAAAAGATCACTTTTATTTTATAGATTTCTATTAAGTTAGTTTAAAGGTGTTTCCTTATTTTCGTGTCCCAATATACACTTTTCTGAAAATCATTTATTTTTATAGCAATAAGATTTTTCTATATAATAAATTAAAGTCCATCCTTTTCCTATAATAGTTTTTTCTTTAATTTCTATGTTAATGGACTATCATGACAATTACAAATCTCAATTTATTCAGAATTCTTATCAGTATATTTAGATTAGCTTAAAAGATAATAATAAAAAAAAAGATTCATGCTTATAAACTATGCTAACCATACGTTAATTACGTTTGAAACAATTTCAACATACCACTCAAAATTATTCAAGAATGGATTCTCGGCAGAGATGCATTTAATTTCTTAGTATGTACTAATTACGCCTGAGTGAAAGCAAATTTTTTAAAGCACACTTTTACTTCTGCAAACATGTTCCAACTCCCGCTACAGGAATTTTTGTGACAATTTAGAGTACAACCCTGTGACAATAGATTCAATCATCCCCGAAAGAAAATTTCTTTGGTCACATGACATCTTATATTCCGTGCCGGTCTTTTGAGTTGTTTACCTTAATTAACTCTCCAGCAAGGTAGGATTTAATGAGTGTTTAGGAAGGAAGATTCTGTGGAGACTCATGCATTCATTACGGGAGCGATTTATTTTGGATGTCATCGTTTTTTCTGAGTCTGAAATTATAGTATCAGTGCGACAAGAAATCTACTTGAGAAATCACATGCTTATAGTTTGTGTTTAATTTTACAGCTTTGTTTTGATTTTAAACAAATAAAATAAATTGTTTAATAGTTAGAAAAGACAGCTTAGGAATCCAAATAAAATTTGATTTTGATCATACATGAACCAATTTTCGGTTTTATGTCTACTTAACATTTTATATTTAAACTTCCCATACATGCATGCTGAATATCCATGAGAACATTTTGACTGATTCCTTTACGACGTCTGTACGTATATAATTACCCACATTTAAATTCAAGAAAACAACTTGTGTATGTCTTAACCTATGCTAATCTCACCTGTCAAAATTTAGTAATCAGTGAGTAATTCTTAGATGATATTATTTTTTATATTTTCTATGAGTGAAATTTTTATGATTCTATTGTGTGAGGTATAGACATATATATAGAGAGGAGAATTGGAGGTTCATTGCATTAAAGATACGATTTATTTTGGATGTCAATACTCCCATTCTGGGATGGAAGTAAAATTTCTGATTTGGAAATGGAAATATTTGGGGACTTTTAGTATCAGTACGACAAGAATCCCTATATTGAGTAATCAATGCTGATAACTTTGTGATTGTTTTTATTTAGTTGAGTAAGATGAAGGAAATTTTATAATAGGGAGAATCAGCCTTAGTAATTCAAATAAAATATTTGATTTTCATCATGCATGAACCAATTTTCAAATTCATGTCTACATATAAAAAAAAATTAAATTAAAACTTACATATATGCATGTTGAATATCCATGAGAACACTTTGACACGTTCCGTTACGACGTTTGTACGTATATAATTATCCACATCTAAAGCAAGGAAAACCACTTGTGTATGCCTTAACCTATGATAAAGCACTGTCAAAATTACTTAATCAGTCAATAAGTATTGCTATGGATACTAGTTTCTTTTATATTTACTATAGAATGGTATTTTGATTTATCTGGGTCAAAGCATTGTGGGGAATGAGTTGATATTTTGCTAAAGAAGTAAAAAATAAATAGACTTTGTTATTGGTATGTAATAAACAATTAAAAAATAAATTATTTGATTATACTCTTAATTTATGGCAATAAAATATGAAGAAGATTAGGCTTTTATTTTTTTTTAAAGACAGTATAAAACGACTGGAAAGGAATTTTTATTTGAACCAAATTTTTTCACATGGGGCTTTCCCTATTAATCAGGCTAGAATTTTTTAATAAACCTTTGTTATGTTGGTGCCAAAAATGTTGGTACAATTGATCATATTATTTATATTTGAATTAGTTAAATATATAAGAATACGTTATTTCCTAAAAAATTTTGTTTACGTTGATATTATTAACCTTTGTAATTCTAACTCTCGTTCTGGTTGTTTTCTATAAAATTTTTTGTTGAAAAATCCGATTGATATGGATTTTTTTGTGATTTGTTTTATAGGTTTGTTTTTTTAGATTGTCTAATTGTTTTTTATCGTAATGGTGAATTCATGTTTTATTGGATCGGCTTGTTGTTTTGTAATTTGCGTACTGTTTTTATTAGTATTTAATCAAAACTATGTTATATTTGGTTCAAATGTTTATTAATGTTTTGTAATTGGTTCTGTATTAATGTCGGTTATTTTTGTGTTATTCATGTTGTAATAAATAAAAAATTAAAGTGTTCAGATATACTGGAAAGGAATTTTTTTTTTATATTAATTATTATTTATTTTCGGCGGTTTGCTTTTAGGTTTTTGAATTTGTATAAGTAATTGGTTATAATGTTTGGTTTTTTAGTACTATTTGATGACAAGGAATCACTTCCCATGGCGTAAGCTGGGTCTAAGTAACTAATATAGAATGGAAAATTTTATAATGCTATTGTGTGCGGCATACATATCGAATGTGTTAATTCTGTAAAATATATAATAAAATATTATAATAAAATAGCTGTAAAATATTTTTTTATTTTATAGATTTCTATTAAGTTAGTTAAAAGTTGTTTCCTTATTTTTGTATCCCAATATATACTTTTCTGAAAATAATTTTTATAGCATGATAAGATTCTTATACTTAAGTAAAGTTAAACGTTTTTATTATAATATATTTTTCTTTAACTTTCTATCTTAATAGACTAGGAGTGATACCATTAGATCATCTCAATTTATTCAGAAATCTTATCACTATATTTAGAATAGCTTAAAAAATACAATAACAAAAAATGCAAAGACATTCTTATAAACTATACTAACCATATGTTAATAACGTTTGAAACAATCTCAACATACCACACAAAATTATCCAAGAATGAGAGTCTCGGAAGAGATGCATTTAATTTCTTAGCATGTACTAATTACACCTGAGTGAAATTCCTTTAATTTTATACAGCACACTTTTACTTCTGGAAAGGAAACATGTTTCAACTCTCGTTACAGGAACAGTTTTTGTGACAATCTAGAGAGTACAAACCTGTGACAACAGATTGAGTCATCTCTGAAAGAAAATTTCTTAGTCGCTTCATGACATCTTATATTCCGTGTCGGTCTTTTACGTTGATTACCTTAATTAACTCTCCAGCGCAAGGTAAGATTTAATAAGTTTTTTAGAAAAGAGAATTCTGGAGGCTCTTGTTTTTATTATGGAAACGAATTATTTGGGATGTCAACGCTTTTCTTTCCTTTTTGGTAGGGAAGTGAAATTTCTGTCTTCTATAAGGAATTATTTTGAGACTGTGATTTAAGCATGAGTGAAACAAAAATCCCCATTTGAAAAATCACATGATTAGAGCTTTGTGATGATTGCTTATATTTAAATAGTGTTAAATTAAATAAAATTTTGATTTTGATCATACATGAACCAATTTTAATAAATTTCAAATCTATATCTAAACATAAAAGGAAATTTTTCTTTTAAAACTTTACATACATGCATGCTGAATATCTTTCAGAACATTTTAACAACTTGTCTGCACGTATATATGTAACCACACGTAAGCAAAGTAAAACCACTTGTGTAGCTCTTAGCCTAGGCTTATCATGCCGTCAAAATTTACGGTATCAGAGAATAAGCATTGCAATAGATCTTATTTCTTTTCTATACTTTTTATAAAATGAATATTTTTACGATGGAATTGTACAAGGCATAGACAAATCGTAAGAATTAAATTTCCTACTGTCTTAAAAGATAAATTTTATTTTATAAATTTCTATTAAGTTTAGCTAAATTGTCCTTTTTCGTATTTTCAATTCGCCGAACGATGGCCGATTGGTTAGGGTGCTGGCCTTCGGATCCGGAGTGCGTGGGTTCGAATTCCACTGTGGCATGGATGTTCGTAGCCGTTCGGAATCGGCTTTAAGCAGTAGGTCCCGGTCTCATTAGCCCTCGTGTTGCAAAAAGTAGCCCGTAGCTTTCCAAACCAAACTAAACTAAACTTATTTTCAATTTCTTATTTTCAATATACACTTTTCTGAAAATGATTATTTCGCAAAGAAAGGAAAAATTCTTATACATAATAAATTAAATCCAACATTTTTCTTATAATAGTTTTCTCTTTTTTTACTTTATTTCTTAATAAATTATCTGTGATATGGATATAGTATCAGAATTTAATTAGAATTACAAAAAAAATATCAGTAAATTTAGATTGGCTTAAATAAATAATAGCAAAACAAAAAGTAAAGTCATGTTTATAAATTAATTATGCTAACCATACGTTGATTACGTTTGAATCCATCTCAATATACCACACAAAATCATCCAAGAATGAGTCTCGGCAGAGATGCATTCAATTTATTTAGCGTGTACTAATTACGCCTGCGAGAAATTCTTTAATTTTATACAGCATACTTTTACTTCAGGAAACATGTTTCAACTCCCGTTACAGGAACGGTTTTTGTAACAATCTAGAGAGTACAACCCTACGACAATAGATTGAATCATCCTCGATAGAAAATTTCTTAGTCGCTTAGTGACATCTTATATTCCGCGTCGGTCTTTTACGTTGTTTACCTTAATTAACTCTCCAGCGCAAGGTAAGATTTAATGAGTTTTTAGGAAGGAAGATTCTGGAGACTCATGCATTCATTACGGGAGCGATTTATTTTGGATGTTAAAGTTTAACTCCTCTTTCAGGGATGGAAGTGAAATTTCTGATTTCTAGATGGCGATTTTTTGAGACTAAGAGTCGAGTATAATACTTGACTCATTTCTGCAAGAATTCAATTTTTGACGAATCTCATGCGGACAGTTCTGTAATGGATTTTACAGCCTTGTAGAGGATGAAGGAAATTTTGTATTTGTATAATAAAATTCTGATTTAGGTCATACATAAATTAATTTGACAAGTTAAGTTTTATGTTTACATATGCATTCCAGGGAAATTTAATTTTAAATCCTTATATATATATATATATATATATATATATATATATATATATATATATATATATATATATATATATATATATATATATATATATATATATATATATATATATATATATATATATATATATATATATATATATATATATATATATATATATATATATATATATATATATATATATATATATATATATATATATATATATATATATATATATATATATATATATATATATATATATATATATATATATATATATATATATATATATATATATATATATATGTATATGTATATATATATATATATATATATATATATATATATATATATATATATATATATATATATATATATATATATATATATATATATATATATATATATATATATATATATATATATATATATATATATATATATATTGATATATTGTTATTTAAGAACATTTTCACAAATTCTGTTTGCTGTCTGTATGTACGTAAGTATTTCGGTATGTATGGATATCATATATTTCAAACACAAATAAACATAAAATTTTGAAGCATTGTATTAAGGATTTCTGAAACGTCTTGTTGTGGACCTCCTCTTTTTAAATATTCACGCTATATAATGTAAACTTTAAATGTTAAGTATTATAAAGCTTTCGGTCCCTGACTACAACAATATTACTGTACTATTTCTTAAGTAAGAACTGTTTTGATAGGTATCATTTCTTTTATATGTGGCTATAACATATTATTTTTAAACAGTTAAAACACTTTAAATGAGACTTTTTTGTACAGATGAAAAATAGTATTGCAATATCGATTTTGTTTCATATTGAAATATTGTAAAATGATAAATGCTATTGCATTTGATAATAACTATGCTGGTTTCCTCATGACTGCTAAGCTTAAACTGTACTTAGGTAATCCTGAACTGTGTATTGCGGCCCGTAAGCCGACAAACAAACGCAAGCCAAAAAAGGCTAGTTCACTAACTTGACTCATTATGGGAACAGAAAAGAAGATATTTACAACCGTTCTGTAATTAAACATTCGGGATGAACATAATTATAAACATATTGATTTTTTTATAATTATAAATGCCAAGGAACTAAAATTATTAACTGATGCTAGGCTCTAAGATAAATGAAGGTGTTAACGTTAAACTTTCCATGTTAAGTATTATAAAGCTGTCGGTCCTTGACTACAACTATACAACTGTAATATTTCTTAAATAAGAACTGTTTTGAAAGATATTGAGTTTATATGTTGTGATAACAAATTATTTTTAGACAGTTAAACCACTTTAGACGAGACTTTCTTGTAGAGATGAAAAATAGTATTGCAATATCGATTTTGTTTCATATTCAAGTATGCATGAATGTATAATTTTATCCTTAAAAACATTTTGATAAATTCCGCTACGCCATCTGTGTGTAAGTACGTACTTTTGGATGTGTGGATGTAATATATTTCAAACACAACGAAACGTAGAATTTTGAAACATTGTATTTAGGACATATAAAACATCTAGTTGAGCACCGTTTCTTTTTCTAATTAGTTCGTTATATAACGTAAACTTTCCATATTAAGTATTATAAACCTTCCGGTCCCTGACTACAACCGTATAACTGAACTATTTCTTAAGTAAGATTTGTTTTTAAAGTTATCATTGCGTTTATATGTGGTTATAACAAATTATTTTTAAACAGTTAAAACACTTTAAATGAGACTCTGTTGTACAGATAAAAAATAGCATTGCAATATCAATTTTGTACCAAATTGAAATATATTTAAAATTATAAATGCTATTGTATTAGATAATAACTATGCTGGTTTCCTCATGACTGCTAAACCTATACTGTACTTAAGTATCCCAGAACTGTGTATCGTGGCCCGTGCGCCGACAGACAAACGCAAGCACAAAAAGACTAGTTCACTAACTTGACCCATTATGAGAACAGAAAAGAAGCTATTTACAACCTTTCTTCAATAAAACATTGGGGATAGACATAATTACAAACATATTGATTTATTTGTAATGATAAATACCAAGGAAATAAAATTAGGAACGGATGCTAGGCTCTAAGATAAACGCATAGGAACCAATTCCAGTAAAATTAATGTAATATGTTCAAAGTACATCGAAAAGTCGTATCTAATCTGAGCTTTCTATACGCCAGAGAGAACTTATTAAGGCCTTTCAGATAGACATCAAGGCCTTTCTTTTGTGAGTATCAGTATAGTAATAAGAAGAAAAGAAAATAATATCTATAAGAATAAAGAGAAGTACAACAAAATGTAACGAAAATCAGTAGCATCGCAAATCAGTCAGAATTGCGATGCTTGACATGTATCCTAAATTTTTCCGCCCTGGATTCAGAGTGATGATGAACCTTACTCCTTGAATAGCAGCTACTGTGAAAGAACCAGTCAAAAAGTACTCTTTCCGATGCGCAATTTTAGCCCAATTCAACGAAAAGATGAGTAAGGATATGAGACACCCTGTTAAATTGGATTAAAACATCTCTTTTATTACTCAATGACACATTTCAAATTAATGTGTAAATTAATTAATATTTATTAACTTGTTAAAGATGTGAAATACAAAATTGTGTTTAATATTATATCTATTCATGAAATAGTTATATGCATAATCAGCTTTTTCTAAAATTAAAGTGTATTAGATTATATTTTTATAAATGTATTTTTTTTGTGATCGGTCATTAAATTACCCGATAAAATGACAGTGTTTATTTAACGAATTAATTTTAAATTTTCTTTAGTTCTGTAATCAGTAACACTCGCCTTTTAACAAATTAAAAGAAATAGATCTGACACTATCATTAAAATATAAATAACCACATGAAATTAAAAAATATATAGTATTAAAGTATTTTAAATAAAAATTCATTTTTAAAACAACATTTCCAGTCATATTGAGGAGTAAATATACTGCAACTTTATACATATTTTCTCACGATTTTTAATTTAGAAAGTAATATATTTAACAAGTTAAGAAGATTAAAAATTTTAACTCTATATTTTTAATTGTATACTTTTCACCCTATATTATAGTCTTGTGTATAAAAAATTAAGATTTTTAATATGAAAAAAAATTTGTTAGGAAAGAAATCAGTTGCTTAAAAGTTTGTAATTTACTTCACTATACCATGCAATAAAACTAATTTAAAATGAATATATATTTTATTCAAAAAGAGAAAGAATTCATTTTACAGCATCTAATAAAATTTAACTCTCTGTGGTTTTATGCTTTGTAAATTATACAACTTATTAACTTCTATGTAATTTTAAATGATATATCTGTTTATTTATTCATGTATTATTAACAGATTTAAAATTAAAAATGTAAGCGATTCTTTAAATTTTATTGTTCAATTATTTCCTTTTTATATTTGATTATTAAATTTTTTACATTTTTCATTTAACTCATCATACTTATCTTTTATTTATAGGTTTAATAAAAATAATTTTAAAGAAATCTATAATAGATCACTTCATTATATATTGTATTGTACTATAAAAAAGTATTTTTTTAATAATACCATTTCCACAAACTATATTTCTTATCCAGTATTTTATATGTATATCAGTGAATTTATATAGAAGCATATATATACAATATTGCATGTGTGTAATTACATGATTTAATATTTATTTATATGTTTGTAAAAATAACTAATTGAAGTTACTACTAAAATACTTATAATAAAACTAATTTTTGTTACTACTAATAAGCTTGAAAATAATTAGATACTTTTATGATGATTAAATTCAATAAAAAATCCTTATTATGTCCACATCAATGCGTAAATATTCTCAAAAGAAAATGCATATAACTAAAATATATTTTATAATTTATTTTTGTTTATTTTTCATAAATTTTTATAAAAAAAATCTAAGAATACGTTTTTAATATTTTATCTACCATGATAACATTGTATAATTTCATGAACATTGATGCCTGACTGAGAAATGCGTATCAGTGCTTATATTCTCAAAAAATATTTTATGTACCTAAATTATATTTATTAAAATATTTTAGCATATTTGCTTTTATTATTTTCCAATACTTAAATACTTAAAAATAGAAATATACTCTAATTAAACTATCTTAATCTTTTAACTGCCATGATACCATTTCACAATTTTATGAACATTGATTCCTGAATCAGAAATGCATATGGATCATTATATTGTCAAACGGTATATTGTGTACCTAAATTATATTTTATAACATATTTTTGCATATGTCTTTTTATTATTTCATAATGCTTAAATATTTAAAAAGCAAAATCTAGTCTAATTAAACCATATTAATGTTTAACTAACATTATAACATTGCTTAATTCTTCAAACATAAATGCTTGTCTTAAAAAATTGATTGATAAAAAGCCTCGACAATATAGAAAAATCATTAAGATTTCTAAATGTGAAATAATAAGCTTATATCTGAAATTACCAACGTTAAGGGAATAAATAATTGACCATAAATATGTATTTTATTCAAAAGGAAAAAAAATTCGTTTTATAGCCTCTTAAAATTTAACTCTCTGTGATTTTATGCTTTGTAGATCATACAACCTTTGTATTTCTATGTAACTTTAAATTATATTTTTGTTTATTTATTAAAAAAAATTATAAAAAAGAAATACCGATTGTTTAAATTTAATTGTTCAATTATTTTCTTTTAACATTTAGGTTATAAATTTTTGAACTGTTCAATTTTATCTCAATATTTTAATGTTAATTTTTAGCATAAAAATAATTTTGAAGAAAATTATAATAGATAACTTAATTATCTCTTGTATTCTAAAATCAAAAGTATTTTTTAATCATTCCATTTCCACAAACTATTTTTGTCGGTCAATATTTTAGATATATATCAGTGCATTTATATAGAAGTAGATATATACAATAACGTATGTTTGTAAATCTATAATTTAATTATGCATATGTATGCAAAAGTAACTAATTATTGTTGTCACTAATAAGGAAAGAAATAGTTAGGTACTTTCATGATGATCAAATTCAAAAACATCCTTAATTATGTACATATCAATGCATAAATATTCTCTAAAGGAAATTTATGCAACTAAGTTATATTTTAAAATATATTTTTGTATATTTTTTTAAATATGTATAAAATATTATCTACTCTAAGAATAATATTTTAATTTTTTAACTGCCATGATAACATTGCAAAATTTTATGAACATTAATACCTACTGATAAATCTGTATCAATGCTTATATTCCAAAATATATTTTGTGTACCTAAATTATATCTTTTAAAAAATTTTAGTATTTTTCTTTTTATTATTTCCTAATACTTAAATATTTAAAAATCAAATTCTACTGTAATTAAACTATATTAATCTTTTAACTAACATCATAACATTGCATAATTCTACAAACATAAATGCGTGTCTTAGAAAATTTATTGCAAACAGCCTCGACAATAAGGAAAAATCATTAAGATTTCCAAATGTGAAACAATACGCTTATTTCTGAAATTACCAACGTTAAGATAATAAATAATCGACCATAAAAGAAATGATGAACAGCTTATTTTTTTGCTTTACCGCTGTAAAAATATATTTCTTCCGATAATAATATATATTAAAAAACTAAAACAAATACTCATGAAAGCTAGCGTATTTTTCAGTAATAAACTTCCTTTCAGAAAGATAAAACTGCCCACGTTAATGGTATTTACTCGTATTTCATTTTCAATCTATCCGACAATTTATCTTGTTATTTCCCCTTCAAGACAGCTAACAACTTTCTTAAAGCTGCTGAAGAATAAGGAAATGGGTGTAATTAAGATTAGGTATTGCCACCAAGACTCGTAATTAATGCTAATTAAGCAAACAATATAGACAATTTTTTACTCCATACAATGTGATATCTCTGCTAAAAAGGCAGTATGTTTTCCTGGTTTTAATTTACGAATGAGGGTTAAAGAAGAAATTTCTTATGAATGTCTGTTTGACATAAAGAGGAAAATAATTTAAGAAATAATTATTCCACGTGTGAATAATCTTTCGGAAAGATACTATTTTACACTTTATTTTTACTTGAATTACTATATATGCCATAGGTATAAAAGTAAATTTGTAAAGAAATCTCTAACTTCTTTATAATTACATTATAATTTATACATATAAGTATATACTGAAGCACTTATATGATAATATTTTCAGCAATGGGGGGTCTCATTTTTGCTACTGACACACTAGCTAAACTGGTATATTCATAAAATGTATTTTTATTGGATATGAACATTAATGCCACTTTAAAAGATTATTATTTATGTGGAAACATAAACGGTAAATATTTTATTACAGTTCTAAAACTGGACACGTTTATCAACTTATATCACATTAATTACAAGTAAACTAGAAATTTTTTTTCAATATACAAGTGAAACTTTATACTGCAAAATATTGGCATAATTAACTTATAGTATTCTGTACATTGCGATTCCGTTCTCACTTTGAATAGAATTAAATTTGGGAAAGTAACTTTACTTGCAACTCTGAAATGTTTTTATGCGCGTTAAACACATATACGCATAAATGAACACACTGTATTTTGAAGTGAATCAAATTAAAAAAAAGGTTTACAATCATAAAGTTTTTTGGGCATTAGAGCTGCACAATCCATAGTCAACATACGACACTTTGTTAGAACATTGTAGAAGTTAGCATCATAGTGGATAGTCCTTTTGTACGAGATGTCGTAATGAGGTTAGAAACAAATAAATAATGTAACTTCGTCGATCTGTTTGTATGTTCAAGCCATTGGAGTGTCATATATGCATGTAAAAATATATTTCTTCCGATAATAATATATATTAAAAAACTAAAACAAATACTCATGAAAGCTAGCGTATTTTTCAGTAATAAACTTCCTTTCAGAAAGATAAAACTGCCCAGGTTAATGGTATTTACTCGTATTTCATTTTCAATCTATCCGACAATTTATCTTGTTATTTCCCCTTCAAGACAGCTAACAACTTTCTTAAAGCTGCTGAAGAATAAGGAAATGAGTGTAATTAAGATTAGGTATTGCCACCAAGACTCGTAATTAATGCTAATTAAGCAAACAATATAGACAATTTTTTACTTCTTGCAATGTGATACTTCTGCTAAAAAGCAGTATGTTTTCCTGGTTTTAATTTACGACTGAGAGTTAAAGAAGAAATTTCTTATGAATGTTTGTTTGACATAAAAGGGAAAATAATTTAAGAAATAATTATTTCACGTGTGAATAATCTTTCTAAAGATACTATTTTACACTTTATTTTTACTTGAATTACTATATATGGCATAAGTATAAAAGTAAATATGTAAAGAAATCTGGAACTTCTTTATAATTACATTGTAATATATACATATAAGGATATTCTGAAGCACTTATGTGATAATATTTCCAGCAATGGGGGGTCTTATTTTTGTTACTGACACACTAGCTAAACTGGTATATTCATAAAATGTATTTTATTGGATATGAATATTAATCCCACTTCAAAAGATTATTATTTAGGTGGAAGCATAAACGGTAAATATTTTATTACAGTTCTAAAACTAGACACGTTTTTCAACTTATATCACATTAATTATAAGTAAACAAAAAATTTTTTTCAATATACCAGTGAAACTTTATACTGCAAAATATTGGCAAAATTAACTTCTCGTATTCCGTACATTGCGATTCCGTTCTCACTTTGACTAGAATTAAATTTGGGAAAATAACTTTACTTGCAACTCTGAAATATTTTTATGCACGTTAAATACATATACACATAAACGAACACACTGTATTTTAAAGTGAATCAAATTAAAGAAAAAAGGTTTACAATCATAAAGTTTTTTGGGCATTAGAGCTGCACAATCCATAGTCAACATACTACACTTTGTTAGAACATAGTAGAAATTATCATCATAGCGGATAGTCCCTTTGCACAAGATGTCGTAATGAGGTTCGAAATAAATAAATAACATAACCTCTTCCATCTGTTTGTATGTTCAAGCCATTGGAATGTCATATATGCATATACATACATACATACATATATATATATATATATATATATATATATATATATATATATATATATATATATATATATATATATATATATATATATATATATATATATATATATATATATATATATATATATATATATATATATATATATATATATATATATATATATAATATATATATATATATATATATATATATATATATATATATATATATATATATATATATACATATATATATATATATATATACATATATATATATATATATATATATATATATATATATATATATATATATATATATATATATATATATATATATATATATATATATATATATATATATATATATATATATATATATATATATATATATATTATATATATATATATATATATATATATATATATACATATATATACATATATATATATATACATATATATATACATATACATATATATATATATATATATATATATATATATATATATATATATATATATATATATATATATATATATATATATATAATATATATATATATATTATATATAATATATATATATATATATATATATATATATATTATATATATATATATACATATATATTGTTTATGACAATGGATATACTTTATAAATAAGACAATTCTTCTGCTTTACTTACGTTAAGGAACAGTGTTTATATAATGTAATCTAAGCTTTATGTTTAAATAAATTTTAAGAAATCTTTCAATATGTTTAAAATGTGCCTTTTCATGCATCAAAAATATAATATTTCATTTCTTCCAAAATTTGTGTTAGTTAGGAATTATAGTAAAAGTAAAGTACATTAAACAATTTTAAACGGTTTTTCAACTGTTTAAAAAATTAATTGTTCCCCTCAACAACAAAAAAAAAATAATTGTTATTGCCTGTATATTTATATACTTTATTGGCATTTCCAGACAAAGGAATTTTATTTGAAAATCAACAAACATTGTACTCGAATTAATGATCTTTATATAAGCTAACATTACGAACACTAGTCTCTATACATAAAAAAATTAGAATTGAAATTACTCTTAAAGTAAATATTATAATTTTAGCTTTTATTATGAGCTGATACGATTTTTTTACTTTAAACTAGAAAGAAGTTAAAAATAATTAATTTTTATTGATAAATAATATTTTTGTAAGATTTAAGTGTGAGCGGTGTCTAATTAAACTTAATTAATCTTTAAATAAATAAATTTCATTAATGTATTTATAATAAAATAAAGGATAATTTTTCCGTTCAAAATTTATTTTATAATTTACGCAGTCTGAAATTTGCGTTTAATACTTAAATGAGTATTAAACATAAATAACCTAAGTCAAATGGTATTTATATATATATATTTATGACCTAAAACTATTACTTAAAAGAAATGTTGTTTATTTATTTAATCCGCTTAATATTTTTAAATAGGATTAAATATTTTCAGAGTAGTTTATGCTTTTCTTTTTATATTAATGGCAAATTTAATAACATATACAATTTTTATTAATTTAACAAAACATTTTTAATTTTAATAACCGTAACGTATTCAGCTCTAAGTGTGCTGGATGTGGTTAATTTTGGTTTGGAGTACTACAGACTACATTTTGCATATAGATATATATGTATATATATATTATATTATATAATATATATATATATATATATATAATAATCTTATTATATAATATATATATTTATATATTTTTTATAATATATATTATATATTTAATTTTTTATATATATAATATATATATTTATAATATAAATATATTTATTATATATTTATATATATAATATTTTTGTATATATTTTATATGTATATGTATATGTATTATATACTATATTTATATATATATATATAAAAATATATTATATATATTATATGTATATATAAAATATATATATATGTATATAATGTATATGTCTATATATATATATATTATAATTTATATAATAAATTTATATGTATTTATATATATATAAATATAATATATATGTATATATATATTGTATATATAATATTTATATCGTATATATACTTAATAGAGTATAAATATATACTATATATATATATTATATATATATATATTATATATATATATTTATATAAACTAACTTATATATTTATATATATTTTTATATATATATATGCTTATATATTTTTATATATATATAAATATTTATATATATGTAAATTTATGTATTTTTTTATATATATATATATATATATATATATATAACAAATTTTATATATTAAAAATTAATTTTAATTTATAACGTTTATATATATATATATATATATATATATATTTTTATATATATATTCTATATATTTTGCAACACGAAGGCTAATGAGATCGGAACCTACTCCTTAAAGCATATACCCAACGACTGCGAACATCCATTTGAACCTACGAAATTCGGGACCGAAGATCAGCACCCTAACCATTCTACCATCGTTCAGCCTAAGAGTCGGTCTCACCGAAGTCGTGTAACGCTAACCGCGATCAATCTCTTTTTAAACGGAGAAATGCGTCCTACCATTGGTTGGTGCCATGGGTTAATCTCGGCTAGCAGTTAAACGACCTTGGTGAGACCGGACTTACATGTTTTGGAAAAAGTATAGCTGAAGCTTACTTACGGAGTAATATCTTTATTTAATATACAAATACATTGAACATTTACGGTAATGATTATGATATGTACAATAAATTGATGATCGTTACGGGAATCAGGTTAACCAATCGTCGCTACTCCTGGTAGCCAGGTACGAAAAGAAAGGGGGGAGGATGACACTCTCAGACGCTCTTCAGTCGCTATCAGTCGACGATTTCACAGGAGACTCAATTGGACAAAAAAGACCCTTGGACATATACTCCCTTTTCTTTATAAAGTCGTCTCACCGCTAATTTTCTTGTCAGCTGATCGAACACCTGATTGGTGACGTAGTCAGACACTGTTTTTGGTTTTGTAGAACTGCTGGCTGGGCAAGTATAAGCCAGATTTCAAAGAACTCATGTGAGCGATTATCAGTAATCGATAGCGATCTTGATGATCTATAGAACTTTATTAATCGATTCCTCTGGTCAAACCTGTGGAATATTAGGGAGGGGAATAGTGGTGCTTCTCTTACATCATAGAGGGCTTCTGTTGTGCTAGACTCCTTCACGGTGCCATTGAAACTGACATTGGAGACACTTCACCTGCATCCTTACGAATTTATCAGACAGAACGGTTGAAATAGTTCTCAGTATCAAAATTAAATTATTAAACATCTTTTTCTCCTCGAAACAAGGTAACGTTAAAACATAAAGGGAAGCTCTGTTCAAGTGTACAAAAGCTCTCGTTCACTATTCCTTCCAGATGCCGTCATTTTCTGACAGTAGTAGATGAAGTGTTTATCTGGGAATCTAATGTTACGAAATTCGTTACAGCCCTTTACATCTTTTATGTAAACCAACCACTTCGGATGAAAAAAGAATTCCCTTAGGTCTTTACCTGTAACTGGCAGACCCTACGGGAGAGAAAATAACTGATATAATTATTCTCGACAGGTTAGGACCATTACATTCATTTTGTAAAACCCCCAACTTAATCCGACCTCTCAAAGGGTAGAAGAGAAGAAAAATCAACTATGCTAACCCAGGGAATCAAGAATGATACAGACATCTTTGCTTTAGGTGAAAGGTTAATGCTAGGCTGACACAGGAATAAAATCAATCCCTTCTTAAAAAACCTAGAGTATCTGGGGATGACCCCCAGACCAAACGAAACATTTGCTTAGGTACCAAAACATTTCCCGTGCCCATGTGTTACGAACTGTAATCGTAGGTTAGATAACCTCTAGGATATGGGGACAAGCAAAGTTGGTTTACTTGGAGGAATGAAATACTCGAAATCATTCTGCCAAAATAAATTCAGTTTTCTTCACTTTTTCTTCTTTTCTTTCCAGTATATACCTCTCACGCGTGTATTTACACCAAGATTGTGATTTTCATAGTAATCACTCATTCCCCCACTTCGATATATATCTTCAAGAGCATCTTCAATATTGTAGGTGGGATCCACCTGTTATCTTTCGGCAGCTACCATGCTATGAGTCTGACTTGATGTGTTCTGCTGGTTCAGATTTGGCGGTTTTGTTTCCCTTGTATTACTTTCTTCCCTTTAACACTTACCCAGATAGCATATTTAGTTTGCAACAAACTTCCAGCAGTCTTGCTTTTAAAGTCTACAAACTTGCAGCAAGTTCACCATGTCCTGTCTGAACATTTGAAGCCAGACTGCAGCAAGTCTAAGGATTTTCGCTTGCTCCAAGGAAGTTTGTAGCTTCAAATTTGTTATGACAAGATATTTTTCAAAAAACAATGAAACTTGCTGCGAGTATGCATGCTGTATGGGTAAGTACTATCCTTCATGCATTTTGGATATTTTAATACGAATACAACACCCCGACCTTAATTTTACAAACTACAGTCAACCTTCTTACAGAGGAATCATAAGAATTAATACGCTAATCAATATTTTTACTAAAATTTACTTTTCTATATGTCTATATGCTTAACATCATCCTCCGGAGGACACAAACCCCAGATAGAAATAGGTTATTATATTTGTTGGTATTTTAGAATATATCTAAAATTGTGCTAAATATTTTATATCATAACCGTAGTATACAAATTATTGATCCAAATTTCTTGGTCCCTTCCTTAAGCTAAACTATAGGTATAGTACACTGTAGGCAAAATTTAAACATAATATACAATATAAAAACAGTGTAGATCAGAAATTCATAACTATGGATGCAAAATAGAAGCATAAATTAATCATTTCAATGCTTGTAACAAAATAATCTAATGAGACGTCAATATATATAATCGATTAATTGTCATTTGTTTAAACAATTAATATTAAATTGTTTATTTAAATGTGTTATTTTTCCCAAAATTTTAAAAATTGTACAATTTTTTTCGTCTTATTATTATCTTATTATTCGAAACACCAGACACCATATTTTCGTTTTTTAAAGAAAAAACTCTGTTATTTTGCACAGTAGGTAAAAAATTACTATTTAAAATACAGTGTAGGTTTATAACTGTATCATTGTAGATACACCTCGAATGTACAAACTAACCAACCCAATGCTTGTAACAAACACTTGTACTGTGGTGAATTTTTATAATCAGCTTATCTCTGTTTGCTTAAAATGTTCAATCTCCTCAAGCTCCCAAATTCTTAGCAATATAAAATTCGTGTTTCCAACGATAAACGATTTTCTAACGTTGAACATATGAAACTGAAGTGAAATCTTAGGAGATGGGCTTAATGTAGCACAAAATAGCAACCTCCGTATTATACTTCACTATGATTATACTTCATAAAAGGTGGTTTCACATGTTTTGAAACACATAAGAAAAATATGAATGTGTAAATATTGATGTATGTATTGTAAATTTAACCAATACATATATTTTATTCCATATATCCCTTTCCTGTAC
>CM063511.1:101626657-101639157 GCA_032207245.1 Pardosa pseudoannulata | reverse complement strand
TATAATATATATATATATATATATATATATATATATATATATATATATATATATATATATATATATATATATATATATATATATATATATATATATATATATATATATATATATATATATATATATATATATATATATATATATATATATATATATATATATATATATATATATATATATATATATTGTAACAGTCCGTTACATGACCCTAAAGAAAGAGGAGCGGAAGTTGACCTTTCGCCGCGGACAATTACGATTAGCGGCAAATAGAGACGGAGGTGCCTAACAATACACGTTGTGTACTGGGTCCCGGTCTTAATTGAACACTGTCCGTGCACTGTAGCCAGCGCGTCTGAGACTTTGTGAGACTGTTGAGTGAAAAGACTCGGTGAAATGATTGTAAATAATTACAGTGCCATGTGCGCCCATTAGCGGTAGCGAAAAAGGCAATTAAGTTCTTTGGGTCGGCTGATTTAAAGACGGCTTTTCGGCCACATATGGAAACGAAACAGCTGATTCAGGCGAGAAGTAACAGCAAGATTGCATCATCCTGCTTCTGGAACTTTCCCGAAGAATCGCGTAAGGGGAGCCGGGACCGCTATAAAAGAAAGGTGGCGGTGCCAAGACGGGGATTTTTTCTTCTTGAGGCTTCTTATTGAGAATTGCTTTTGGAGCTGTCCGCTCATCTCTCCGATTTCTAGAGTTCGTTTATTTAGAGACCGCCAGCGTCTCTGTTTGCTAAGAAGTCGACCTTCGATTTGGCAATCCCATTCCCGTTATTTTACTATTTTTTTTCTACTTCGTGCATAGAAATAGGTAGCCGAGAGTGACACTTGCTCTCATTTTGGTTCGTCTTACATCCCGAGTTCCCTTCATGGAGCCGAACGATGGCCGATTGGTTAGGGTGCTGGCCTTCGGAACCGGAGTTCGTGGGTAAGAATCCCACGGTGGGATGGATGTTCGTAGCCGTTCGGAATCAGCTTTAAACTGTAGGTCCCGGTCTCATTAGCCCTCGTGTTGCAAAAAGTAGACCGTAGCACTCCAAACCAAACCAAACCAAACCTTCATGAACCCCAACGTAATACGCACTCTAAATTTTCGAACCTTGGTGTGAAAGCCGACTGTACTAATTGTCAGCCCGGAGGTGATAGTGTCAGCGTTTATTACCGGCACTAATTAGAGAACAATTCCAGTGATTTAGAAGCTCTAGCCACACTGTAAAATATATGTACTATATACTTTACTTTTAAAAAGAATAAAACTTCCCTGTTAGAATACGTTAATTTGGGCTAAAATTTTATTTATTACTGTACGAAGTAAATTATCAATTATTGTCAAAATTATATGACCGTCACAGATGAGACTGAAAGGTTTTAAAATTTAACAAAATAAAAACTTGTATTAAACATTAAATAATAATAAATAGTTAATTAGTAAAGAGTAGTTATTAATTTCGTAAATAAATATTACTAAATTTCTATTCTCATTTGAAATGATAATTTTATTAATTTTATATTATGGTGATTAATCCTATGTTTAGATTCTTAATGATGAGTTTGTACCCAATGAATTTCAGTATCAAAATTTCAGTTTGTTGTCCCCAGTTTAACGTCTGTTATTGCATTACTTTTTAATAATGTATAATATACCTACTTAAAATAAAATGAAAATTTTTAAATATATAAGAAACAAAGAATCGATAATTTAAGTGAATGCATTCTGCATTCTACATTGTGACAAATAAACTGCTTTGTTTTAAGAAATGAGAAACACGTAATTTTCTAAAGTGGATGCATAATTCTTACTAAAATATAATATGTAAAATTCTCAGTTGCTCCCAGGTAAATTGCCGTTTTCTCCAGTTTAGGTTACACAATAATATCTTACATGCATAATCTTTCATTAACAGAGTGTTTAGTTTAACATTATCTCTAACTTCAAGTCTGTACAGTATAGTATTTTTTATAAACATGTCTGTTGCAGCCTTCAATTTACAAATTAATTCTTTCTTGTGACTAAAAATGTCTGTTTAAAAATCGCTTAAGGGTTTCTTTTCACATAATTAAATTTAATTATACACATAATTATACTAATGGTTCTTCGAAGATGACTATATATACTGTCTACCAATAAGTATGTCGACCCTGTGATAGAAAAGAATAAGTAACTTTATTCAAAATCAACAGTTGGTAGAACTTCCACGAGAGGCAATTACAGCGTGAACTCTCCGAGGCACACTTTCCACAAGTCTTTGTATTTCACCTAGTGGTATTGTCTTACACTCGGCTTGGGGTAGACAAGCTCCTTCACCGATTTTGGATAGGTAGTGAACCCCTTAATTTGGTGCTCCAACTCGTCCCAGATGTACTCGAAAATGTTTAAGTGTGGGCTCTGGGTATGCCAGTCCATTCGATGAACTCCGTTGGAATCCTACCAAGCCTTGGTTAACCTAGAAAAATGACAACTGGCATTTACATTCTGAAACTAACAAGGGCCCTACCCGTAAAACTGCAATAACGTAGGAAGCACATTGTCATCCAAAATAGTGCAGTAGGCCTCGGCGTTGAGTTTACCATGAATTGGGACCAAGGGATCCATACCAGGAGAAACACCCCCAGACTATAATTATACCTCAGGCGAACTTGACTGTTGGCACAATGCATTCTGGCAGGAGATGTTCTCCAGGCAGACGTCAGACCCAGACCCTGTTATCGGAACGGTAAAGGGTGAACCTTGATTCGTCGCTCCAAAGAATCGTTTCCACTGATCTACGGTCCAATTTCTATGTGCTTTGCACCACATTAACCCGAGCAGCACGGTTGGCATATGGGCAGCAGCACAACCTTGAAAACCAAGCAGATGTGCTTCCTAACGAATGGTATTCATTGAAACAATACTCCCAGATGGCTTTTGAAACTCCTGGCGGATGAGGTCCATCGGTTGGATACGGTTCTTCTGAATATCTCTGGACAGCCTTGTCTGTCGCTGTCTCCCAGTTTCGTTGGTCTGCTGACTCGGGGCACATTCCGACAATCACCGTTCTCGTTCTACTTCTTAATCACATCGGCCACTGTGGATTTTGGATACATCAGATCGCTAGATATGCCCCTTAAGTATCGGCCACATTTGTGATACCCGATAATTATACCTTTCTCGAAATCAGAGAGGTCCGAACATCGGCATTAGTGGCATATTGTATGCCACTAATGCCGATGCTGTTTCCTACACTATGTATACCGGTGGAGGCTGTGACGTACCTCATATATGTAATACATATATACTTTCAATTAACTGTTTTACTTATCATACCGCAGTATTACTTGCAATAGCCATACGCTAGAGTGTCCATAGACATCCTTTTCAAATCATATAGTTATTACAGATATTGACACGCTCCTGCCAAAAGAATTAGATTACTCATGCACATAAAATTGAAAGATCCCACTTTGACAATTGAATAGCAGAGTTTTCCAATAAAACCTCAACTGTAGTTTTCAGTATGGTGAAGTATATTAGTATCGTAATTGATTATAACCTTACCAAAGTTGTATAGAGTTAGAAGAGAGAAACGTGTTAATCGTCCAAAACTACAAATGCAGAACAAAGATAAGCTTAACCAGATTCAAGGCATATATATATATATATATATATATATATATATATATATATATATATATATATATATATATATATATATATATATATATATATATATATATATATATATATAAATATATATATATATATATATATATATATATATATATATATATATATATATATATAATATATATATATATATATATATATATATATATATATATATATATATATATATATATATATATATATATATATATATATATATATATATATATATATATATATATATATATATATATATATATATATATATATATATATATATATATATATATATATATATATATATATATATATATATATATATATATATATATATATATATATATATATATATATATATATATATATATATTTTGCTAGGAAATATATTACCCTAGAATATGAAATATTAAACCGAATTCAGAGACAAACAATTATATGAAAAAAGGACAAGAGCTATTTTCAGTAGCTATTTTACAAGACCTGTTTCAATATTAATGTATCATGTTCTTTCACTTCAGTGATTTGTTTAAAAAAAACTGTCAATAACATTTTTTATTATTAAAGATTTTATTAAATTCCGTTTAGAGCACTTGTTTATAAATTTAGATGTTGAAACGACTGAACTAAAATCATTTAGTAGTCCAATTGGTAGAGTACTTAGTAAAAGTAAAAGAATAACCAAGTGGTAATTCCTGACATTTTTAATTGCTGGAATATGAAAATTCCCTGGAAACTTATTAAGAACTAAATGAGTCTCGCTTGAAATAAGTTCTGTTTTAAAGTAAGGCTGCTCAGGAAGCTTAATGTCTAAGTGAGACATATATTTCCCAGTCATGTTTAAAAAAAAACTCGAAAATTTTACTCCATATTTCAAACTCCTTATTAGTGAGAGTATTTGTGTTAACTAAGGAATGTAAATACATCCCCCAATATATCCAAAATTACGGAAGTCCATCTTGTATCAATTTTGAGAAAAATAAGCACACAATTTCTCCAGAAGTTAGAAAGATACTATCAGAGAAGTGATGTGAAATTCAAGAAAGAGAAGGATTGATTTATGCTATTTCATTCTGTGTTACATAATACATTTATTGTTTTCTTTGTTCTGCTAGGAAAAATAAAACGTTTCTATAGATATTAAAGTTTTTATATGTTAATATCTAAAATCTGTGACAACGTACTTTTTTAGCATTTTAATGTTTAAATTAAAATTTCATAATATTTTTAGTAAAACTATGTTTTTAATGTGCATAATATTGGCAGTTTTTAATTTTTCCCATTTATCTGGAACTGCCCAAAACAATAATTTTAAGTAACATCACTTTCAAACAATGCTCTTAAATATTAAAATTTAAATATTCTGAATACTTTATAGGGTTCGTAGCGTTAGGTGGAAAAAATAAATATCTATCATTTTAATAAAGTTATGAAAACTTGGTCTTTTGAAGTTTTAAAGTTTACTGGATCTATTTAACCATCCTTAAATCTAAACATTTGAAACACTTTTCAAGGTACTTTAAAAGATAAATTTATTTTTAAAATAATAAATATAACATACAAACTGTCAATTAAAGTGATTCTTATAATAGTTTTATTTTCAAATTTATCAAGGAATATTTTTTATTTAAAAATGAATTTTTACAAGTATTTTTATTTATTAATTTTAAAAACTTTTATTTTGTAGATTCAAGTTGTATATTTTTAAAAATTATTAAAGGTATACTAAATTTAAAAAAAAAATCAATTACCCACCAGATAACTTTAAAGGCATATGCATTACAAAACTAATCTTTTGTAACAATAGAAATTTTTCATTCTATAATTCTTGAGTTCAGAGGTAACAGTAACTTTAAAATTATGAAAAAGTAAGCATGTTTTTTTGAAATATTTTTTTTTATCATATTTAAAATAAAGCATATTGTCCTTAACACAAATGAAATTTACAGAATCAATAAGATAAATTCCTTATTTGATAAAAAAAATTGTAAGTTTCTAATTTACAAATATCAAAAGTTATTTTGCCGACATCCGATTTCTATTTCTTTTTTACTTCTCTGTGTGATTTTTTATGTATAATTTGTAACTTTCTATTTTAAAAATTTCAAAAGTTACTTTTTTTAAGTATAGTTTATTATATAACAAAACTATAAACTTTAAAACTGTTATAAATGATTATTTACAATCGTTTTATTATAATGAGCAGAACAACACATTTATTGTAATGAATCAAAAATGTTCAAAATTGTCTATTTACAATAAAGATAGGTCTCGGTAGGCACTATATCTCTTTAATATAGATAAATTGTAGATTTCTGTCTGTAGGAAACATTGTCTTTTGACTAATATTTATTAACGAATATCCAATAGATTTGAAGTTATTTTGCCAACAGCCAATTTCTAATTCTTTTTTACATCTCTATGTAATTTTTTAAGTATAATTTGTAACTTTCTAATTTACAAATTTCAAAAGTAACTTTTTTAAGTATAGTTTATTGTATAACAAAACTATAAACTTTAAAACTGTTATAAATGATTATTTACAATATTTTTTATAATGAGCAGAACAAAACTTTTATTGTAATGAATAAAAAATGTTCAAAATTGTCTATTTACAATAAAGATAGGTCTCGGTAGGCATTATGCCTCTTTATGATATATAAATTGTAGATTTATGTTTGTAGGAAACATTGTCTTTTGACTAATATTTATTAAAGAATATCTAAGAGATTTGAAGGATACATGTAGATAATTTTACCAAAGTCTTTAGATATTACCTCAATATCTGAACTTTAATATTCAATATTACTTAACGTCAAGGAAAATAGCGGAAAGTTAAGAATTATTCCTAATCGGAGATGAGCCAGAAAATTAATTCTAATTACAGAAACTTCATTTACGATAGGTTTGTATATTACAGAAAATATGACATGATATTGATTTCGCATATTGGCAATTAATTGTATGTCAGATGTAATTAATTTTACCTGAAATTTATCACCAAAGATGGAAAGACTTTCTCATTTAATTACAGAATTTCAATTAATGCATGTGGAATTTAATTTATATTAATTTAAAATATAATTATTTAAAAGTATAAAATTAAACTTGCAAAATCTTTCACGAATTAAGTAATAAAATAAGAAAGAACACATATTTAATATTATTTATTAGTTTTTTTAAATGAAATCAGATTATTAAAAATATATAATTTTGATTTCATACATTAAAATATCTCAAAATTATTATTTTTGGTTTTATAACATGAACAGTGTTTTCTAGCTACTACATTAAGTATATAATAATTATATGTCTCATTAATTGAGAGATGTATAAATATTTATATTTTAAATTACATTTATAAGTAATGATTAATAATTACATATCGTATTCACTTTATAATAGTATAATTAGTTTTTCTAATTATTTAGAATTATTATTGAAATTTAATGAATATTTTATGAGGAATATATTTCGTATAAAATCTTTAATAAATAAAATGAAAATTTTATAGTCACCACGTTAAGTAAATAATAATTATATATCTGATTAATTGAGGTATATATAATACTTATATTTTAAATTACAATTATGAGTAATGATTAATAATTATATACCATATTCCCTTTATAATATTATAACTAGTTTTTCTATTTATTTAAGATTATTATTTAAATTTAAAGAAGATTTTATGAGGTACATATTTCTTATAAAATCTAAAATAAATAAAATGAAAAAATTATAAGAAAATCTTCGTTCAATTCAAAGATAAAATCAAAAATTTATGTATTACATTATCACTTATTCCTTTAAATACAATTATTTCTTATATATACTTTCTTTCTTGTACATAACAGGCTGACACATTTATTATTTTGGTTTTACACACTATTATTTTGTTACTACATTATTATATAAATCATCACATGGATTGAAGACAATAAATTTTATGTAAAATTTTTAACGAAAGATTCCTTTATAAATTTATATTTTATTTCATAAGGATGCTTTGTATAATACGTCTTTATAATTTCACAAAAATTTTTTAACAATTCAACAAGTTTCAGATATATATAAGGATTAAAAAAAATAATTTATAAATGAAGAAATAAGATTTAACTATTTAATTAACAAGAAAAGGAAGAAAAAAAGCCTGGGAGATGTGTCATTCAAAACCACCTATTAGCTAGCTTATCTAATTTTATTAACACACTAATTAATTTTGCGAATTTTCCTTCGGGCAAACGATTTAATTAAGTTATTTTCATCTGCATGCTAGAGATATTATGATGCCTTTTTTTCGCTGGCAGAATGTCATTTAATGCAGCCTTGCTGAACATTATTCCAAGTCTGTTAATTAAAACTAATTAAGCTGATATCAAGTGTTTAACCTAATGAATACAACTATCTGTGAATTCTTTGAGGCAGATTTCTTGAAAAGACAGAGTATTTGAGACAATGGAGACGGTGGTGAATTGTTAAGTTAATGAGGAGGTTTTCTTTAGAATTTTAAAATTATCTATAGCTTGGTCTTTAGATAATAGCTTGGCGTAATGCATTGTCATTAAAGTTATATTTTATGCAATTTATTTAAAAAAATATTTTAAATATGACTGAAGTTAAATTTTTAATGTCTGTATAATGAAACCTTTTACTGCCGTACCTTTAAAATTTGACGATTAAAACATCTAGTACTCAAAATTTAACATTAAAAATGATTTTTTTTACAAATTGATTTAATGTAAGGCAATATTGTCAACATAAACATGCAAATAAGTAAAAATATACATAAAAAACACTGAAGTAATAATTTATGCTATTTAAATTTAAAAATTAATTTACATATGACTGAAGATAAGTCTTAAAAGTCATTACATAAAGGCTTTTTATTGTCTTACCTTTCAAATTTGACAGTTATAACTTATAAACGAACTTCGTATTTTAAATTTAAAATTAATAAAACATTTTCTTTACAGATTGATTTAATTTACTAAACAATATTATGTACATAGATATGCAAATAAATATATATATATACACACACAAAATTTACACTAAAGTAATAATTTATGCTACTTCATTTAAAAAATTAATTTACGTATGACTTAAGATAAGTCTTAAAAGTCTTTATATAAACGTATTTTATTATCTTACCTCTAAAATTTCACATTTATAACATGTAAACCAACTTAGTATTTTAAATTAATAAAAAAATTTCTTTAAAGATTGATTTAATTTAAGAAATAATATTATGCATATAAATATGCAAATAAGTAAAAATACCTATATAAAATTAGACTTAAGTAATAATTTGCTATCGTAATTTAAAAATTAATTTAGATAAACTGAAGATAAGTTTTAAAAGTATTTATATAAAGACATTTTATTATGTTACCTTTAAAATTTGACAATTATAACATGTAAACCAACTTAGTATTTTAAATTTTAAATTAATAAAAATACTTTTTATACAAATTGGTTCAAATAAAAAAATACATAAATATGCAAATAAAGATTATATATATATATATATATATATATATATATATATATATATATATATATATATATATATATATATATATATATATATATATATTAATTTACAAACTATAAAAATTTACTCCAAATATACTATAGATTTCTATGATTGTTACACCAAATTAAGTTCTCACTTTAACAAATTAAAAGTAATCATAATTATTACATACACAAATATATTCAATGACATTTAAATATGAATGCCGGAAAGCGTGCTTTACTAATGGATTGTGGTTCAAACTGAAAACTACAATGATAAAGATTTCATATTTCATATTCATATTTAATCATTCAGAAACATAGAAAAATATATATAAAAGAATATATTACATTTTAATTTCAAAATAAAACTAAAGGTTATTTTGCAGCTTAACAAAATATGTAGTCACCTCTGAAAAATACGCATGATTTACAATGTGTCATATATGTGTTGAAAAAGTACGGATGACTTTAAGTGCGTGATATGTTAGGAAGAGAATATATACAATTATCTTTCTAAGGTATTACATACATATGTATTATTTATAGCATTTGGATGTTCTGTAGCATTATGACCTAAAGCGTAAGGTTGAGAAGTACGTTAAATGCTACTATATCAAAAAATCTATTACAAGGACCGCACTTTGACAATTCAATTTTCACTCTACATTTCCAGTTTAGACTTGCTTCAGGAAGAATATTAACAGTATTGTATCTCCAACAAACAGTTTATATCGGAACTTAAACTCCTGTGCAGCTGCGGGTGATGAACACTGGTATCGCTCTACTTTTCCCATTTCACAGTTATTGTAAAATATGTATAATGTCGATATATCTACATATTTAATATATGTTTGTGTGTATATATATATATATATATATATATATATATATATATATATATATATATATATATATATATATATATATATATATATATATATATATATATATACAGAGAGAGGGAGAGTGAGAGATGCAGACAGATATATCGAAATTATCCGTATTTTACAGTAACTGTGAAATGGGAGAGATAGAACGATACCAGTGTTCATCATCCGCCGCTGGCACAAGAGTTCCAATATAAATTGTTTGTTTGAGAATCAATACTGTTCATATTCGTCCTGACGCAAGTCTAAAGTGCAAATGTAGATTGTTTCCTAATTGATTCAATATTATCGTTATATATATATATATATATATATATATATGTATATATATATATATATATATGTATATGTATATATATATATATATATATATATATATATATAATAAATAAATAAATATATATACATATATATATATATATATATATATATATATATATATATATATATATATATATATGTGTGTGTGTGTGTGTGTGTGTGTGTTTATGTTTGTGTGTGTATCTATGTAAAAAAGAATAAATATATAGAGTGAGATAGAGTGAAGGGGAAGTGGGATAGACATATACTTTAAAATTTTATAAAGAGTTTTAGTGGAGAATAGAATTACTAAAAATACAAGAAATTTATACAGAAAATTTATTACGGTGAAATAGAGAGTAAACTATCCTCATCACAGTGAAGTAAAACTTTATAAGCGACATGGGGAGGAAGTGCATTTTTGTAAAAGAGCTAATTACATTTTGGAAACTAAGCTTTTGCGCATCACTGATATTTTCCCAGCCTTTAACTCTTAATTACACAACGTAACCGTGTTAAACAAAAGAATGTTGTAAAAGAAGTCAATAACGTAATTGAAATCAGACATTAATGAGTATACCCATAATTAACTTCACTACTTCGTTAGAAATGATGGTTATCACGTGCTGATATAAAAATTGAACAAAATTACTTAACGATCGGAAGGATAAATCACAATAATCCTTTATTATATATTAAATGTCTTGAGAGATATTGTCATTAAATATTAATTTTTTAAGTCTTCAAGTTAATTTGGTATAGTAAATTTAATTTGTCTACAATATATCTTCTTTAAAGGAATAACATTTTGCATTATTCAAGCTCTCCGTTGCAATACGAAATAAACTACTTTAGCAAATTAATCATGATGTGAATTATTATATTATGATTAATTATATATATATATATATTATTATTATTATTGTTATTATTATTATTATTCAATGTAGTTGCCTTGAAGGACTATACAACGATTAATAGTCATACAATTTCTCTATACCATTTTTATTGTACGAATTGTTTTTAGCCTCAAAATAGGCGATATTAGTAGTATTGGCGATTACTTCTTCATCGGCGCTAAATTTATTTTCCAGAAATCATTCATGTTAGGTCTGATATCAAGAAAAAGTCTCTAAACGCCAGATTGGGAGAATACATTGCATGCGGAAGTAATTCTAAGCCCAATTCATATAACTTTGCCATCATTGTTACTGGCTTGTGACACGGTGCATTGCCTCGATGAAACAACACTTTATTCTTCTTCAAATGGGGTCTTTTTTCCGCGATTTGGTCCTTCAAACGCTCCAATAACACTATGCAAATAGTTGCTGTTGATAGTTTTTCCCTATTCAAAATATTCTATGAATATTATAACATGTGCATCCCAATATACTGATGCTATATCTTGCCTGACGACTGTTGCGGCTTTCCATGTTTTGGAGTTGGTTCATCACGGGCGGCCCTCTCGGTTGACTGTCGATTGGACTCCGGTTTGAAATAATAGAGCCATGTTTCACCCATTGTCACCTGTCGAAGAGTAAATTCGGGTTTATTACGGTTATACAGTTTCAAACACAGCTCAGAATCATTAATTAGTTGTTGTTTTTGGTCGATTGTAAGCTCGCTCGGCACCCATTTTGCACAGAGCTTTCGCATACAGTAATATTCATTCACGATAAGTCAAAAACATTCCTTTTATATCTTTAGAGTCTCATATACCACGATCAACTTCACTTTACGTTCATCCGAAATTATAAAGGGGACTTTTTTATGTTTTCGTCGGTAACAGCCTCTTTGAGGCGGGCTCTGCGTCCACCGCTCTTTGTGCTCATTTCGCCTCGTTTCAATTTACCAAACCACTTCTCAGCTGTTGACTTTTCTGGTGCAGAGTCGGAATAATGTTTATCAAGCGAAGTTTTGGCTTCAACAGTATTTTTTTCGATAAAAAGAAATGCTTTATTAACACATGAAATTCCTTATTATCCATTGTTTTCAATCTAACAAAAGTTTCTTCACTCAAAATTCTATATTTCAGAAACTAATAGCTCGACAGCAGTCAAATTATACACGTGTCTTTCACAGATTAGGACTAACTGAAAATCATATGGATTTCATACTAGTAGCTCCATTTATGTGGCGGCCTAT
>CM063511.1:101614157-101621657 GCA_032207245.1 Pardosa pseudoannulata | reverse complement strand
CAGTTTATACCTACAAATATTTGTAGATACATGGTCGTCTCAGTGTTCCAAATATTCAAGATGTTACTAATTTGAATACTACCAACTATGATAGAGTTTTAACGTACCAAAAACCTGATAATTGTTCATATTTAAAGTATAATTTTACAAAGCATAATCAATGAGTTATATTTATCATTTAAAACAATTTTTATATTTTGTTATGGTATTAGAAAATGTTATCTCAATATTAATTCATATTAGAAAATTGTTTTCCGATCCGTTAGCAAATGTTATATTATTTGATTATCAAATTACTATAATATGAATTAACAGAAATTGTTGGAAATAGTTTTGGAGTTTTACTGTCTACATTTTGTTATCCTTAGAATGGCTAATGAGATTGGTATCTACTGTTTAATGCTGATTTCAAAGGGCTACAAAAATCCATGTCCCAGTGAGATTCGAACCTACGAAATCTGATACCTGCACTGCGTGTCTTTTTACCACTGGATATTTGTTTTTACGAGGTGTCGCTGTGTTAAATTCTTCGTTCAACTTTAACCCCATGTCTGTGATGTCCAAACTCAGTTCAAGCAGCGCAAATGCGCCAATTTTGGAGTTCCGATCTGAGTTCGGGCAACAGAAAAAAATGGTATTTTTATTCCACGAAACCCGAAATCAGTTTGTCCAATGCATAGTATATAATTTGACATTTTCGCAATAGATAGAGATACTTTCCCACAAAAAGTTCAGCAGTTCAGTGTCATTTGTAGCTATTTCTCGGTTACTGTAAAGGGTTTGGGAAATTCAAAGGAATTTGGGGCACTTGGAATTCATGACACTTGATGTAGGAGATGTTGTTGTATTAGCTTATTATACTTACCCAGAAAATTATTTCATTTGATTTATTTGGCTGTAATTTAAAGAGAAATTGCTGCAATGCATTAACATTTCTCATACATGTTAAAACATGTCATTTGTCGCTATTTCTCGGTTACTGTAAAGGATTTGGGAAATTCAAAGGATTCGGGGGCAATGGAATTCATGACACTTGATGTAGGAGATGTTGTTGTATTAGTTTATTATACTTACCCAGAAAAGTATTTCATTTGATTTATTTGGCTGTAATTTAAAGAAAAATTGCTGCAATGCATTAACATTTCTCATACATGTTAAAACAAGTCATTTGTCGCTATTTCTCGCTTACTGTAAAGGATTTGGGAATTTCAAAGGATTCCGGGGCAATTGGAATTCATGACACTTGATGTGGGAGAGGTTGTTGTATTAGTTTATTATACTTATCCAGAAAATTATTTCATTTGATTTATTTGGCTGTAATTTAAAGAAAAATTGCTGTAATACATTAACTTTTCTCATACATGTTAAAACATTGAAAATAGTAGTATTCCGTTTAATTTTTATTTTCAAAAATGATGTAATTTTAACATTTTTATGAAAAAAAAAGATAAAGAGAATTTTTTTTCCAATTTTCGCACGTTTATTTTAAATATATTCCATAGGCAAGGAGTTAAAGATATTTTTTGTGTGTTCTCGTTTTTTCAGTGCGAAGTGTAAGACCGCGAATTGTCTTGCTTTCAAAAAAACTATTGTAATCAATTTTAAGGAACAAATTTTATTATTTTAACGTCTGTTTGAAAGCAGAAAACTATAAAGATAGCTTTAAAAAATATTCTTTTTATAAATACCCTTGCCGCCCCCCCCAAGAAAACAAAAATCATAATGCTTTTATGTTCAATTACCTGTTAAACTTCTGATGATATAAAATAGAATTTGTATTATCTATTTGTATTAATTTGTATTTATAATTTGTATAATTTGTAATATCCTTATGTTAATATTTATCTTTAACTAATATATAATGATATTAAGTATTTAAGAGTTTATAAATATCAGTTAAATTGTTCCATGTTCTGTACAATAGTAAAATGTATAATAACATAATTCATAAACATTTTACTTAATGTTTCATACAGAAATAGAAATTTCACACTAATTGTGTAAAATTTCTAATAACAAAACTAAGACTTTGGTATTATTCTAATATATGTGCAAATCTAAAGAAATTAAAATTTACTGTAAAAAAAATTCAAAAATTTTAGTTCTGAATCACAGAGAAATTCTAAGCGGAAAAAGTTCGTAGTCATGTAATCCTTAATACACGTGATGCCTGAAAAATTAAACATGCGTACATACTCTCATTGACAGAAATTTTGTAAGGATCTCTTTAATTGGCTTGAGAGATCTATCTTTTAGATTTAGTAGTTGAATCAAAAATTATATATTTGGTTTAAACCAATAGTTGACGGTTTGTTTTCAATAATGTAAAAACTCTTTAAGTAATAAAATTTAAAAAGAAATTGAGAATGAAACATTATTTAGAACCATAATATGTTAATGAATAAAATAACCATCAATGATATTTTTAATACTACATTACTTTTAAAAAATTAAAAACATTTTCAGAAAGCAATTTACAAAATCATGTTCCATGTAAATTTATAGCTTTAGATTTATATCGATAGTAGGATTTATAAGATACAAAATTGGCAGTATAATTTTTAAACTATTGTAATTACAATCTTTATGAATAGTTAGATAAAAATTAAATTCCAGTTTTTAATTATTTGATGAATTATGAATTAAATACAAATGACACTGAATTAATATTATTAGAATTATTGTTAGGAAAATTAGCAAAAGCATACTTTCTTTGAAAAATTTCTACCAAAATTTATTATTTTTATATTGAACTTTATTTGTTGGTAATTTTCATGTTTCATTTGTAATAGTGATATATTAAATTTACTTACAAATTATCGTGTTTTTTAGATTTTTATTTAGCAAAATTTTATTTAGCAAAGAAATTAGATTCAATTATATTTTTTGTTAAAAGTGTGTAAGTTTTCAGAACTTGTGCGTGAAAAAAGAATAATAATAAAAAAAACACTTGTTTCATAATACTTTATATTAACCATTTTAAGCTAGTTGACAAGTATCTATAAAGAAATATAATTAATTTGTTTTCGGCATATTTATTTAATGTGTAGTTCTAGTACTTTATAGTATTTTTCAATAAAAACGAATCATTCATAATATGTAGAGAAAAAAAATTCTTTAGTTCATTAGTTATTCTCCCCATAATTACATTAGTTTATAAGAGGTAGAATACATTTTATTACTTTATAAAAAACAATTCATTAAAGTTTTGGAATATTTTCCAGTAAAAACTTTCTTGACAAAATGTGAATACATCATTTTGAGAAGTACTGCCATCTATTGGTTTTCTCTAAAACTACAAATCAAAAATATATATAATCCATTGCTTGATTAGTTTTAAAGAATTCTCATAAAACAAAACCAAGTATGATAATAATATTTCCCAAAATACTATAACTAAACCCCTTATATTATATAATTTAATATAAAAACCTTGAATTGTATTAATCTTTCCTAGCACAGAAACAACTTTTATCTAAATCAAATCTTAGTAAATGTATTACGTTTTTTACATCCATTAAACCAATTCATTTTTTAACCATTTAATCTTTTAATTATAGATAACATACAATTTTTAATTATAAATCTTTTAGGGATTTTAATATTACTAGTCAATAGATTATATAAATATCCTTATTATACTATCTGTGTGCTATGACGGCTAATATAAACTCTTTAAAAATATTTCAGATCATTTTTAATGCATGAAATGTAGATAATTAAATGATGACATTAATTTTTATGAATTCTGTAATTTCTTTTCTTTATACTGTTATAAAATTCTATACATTTATTTCAAAACGTGATCAAGAGATGGCGCCACAAGATTTAACACTTGAGAAATCTAATTTCTCAAGTTACGTGATTTTTACAGTATCTTCTTTACTATTACTCAGAAATTATAGTTTTGAGAACTTTACAGTTTTAGCAGAGGATAACATAAAAATGATTATAATGGGCATCCTTTATCAGGTCTCATCACTTTAAATAAAAGAAAAAGTATAATAGCATTTATATAAAAAAAATTGTAAATTTTCAGTTTTACAACAAGTTATAGAGTAACTGTTTTCCAGTTAGATGTTTTAGCATATTATTGATTTCAAAATATTACAAGTGCAATGTATTTTTTTCTAAACTTCAACAAGTTTTTTAAAGATAAGTTAGATATATAGATGCAACTGATTAAAAAATGCATATTAATTTAATTTATTTTACAAAGTATAATTCTTTATTTTTACATATTTATGCTTACTTAATTATATAATATTATGTGCACCTTTATATTTACACATTTATGTGCAAAACTATATAAATATTTACTTTTGTATAATCTACAATTTTACTGCATACAAATAATACATTAACATTTTAACATCATTTCTATATTTTATGTACCAAAATATGTAAATCTCCATTTTCGCAATTGCATTATTTTTGAGGGAAGGTAAATTTTTTGTCAAAAATTCACACGAGAATACAGTACAAATAAATCAATAACAGGTAAAGCCTTACATTCAAATTTCCTATGGTACTGCTTCTCGTCAATTTGTCCCGGGACGGGCTGTTTTTACTCTTTTATAAGCACCTTGAGAATTCCGTCTTTGGCTTTAAATGCTCGAATACATTTGAGAAAGAAATAAAATTTATTACAATACCGGATAGATTTAAAAAGAATTACAGAAACGAGAAAACCTATGTACATGTAAAAATAGCTACCGAGTGTTCATTTGGTCTCTTTACACTCACGGCACTGGTCAAGTTCGTTTGATACGGTTTCAGTGAGTTCGCAGTTACTATGCCGGGTTTTTTCCTACAATTTTACTTAAGACTGCAAAATATAGTGTGCTATTAATACATTTAGAATCTCCTTCTTCAATGGACAGCAGCTCAGGATGGTTCCTTGCCTTCTAAGATCGAATTCCAGGCTCTTCTATCCCTGGCCATGGACATCCAGTTACTAATTTTTAAAAGTCTCAAGTCCGATTCCAAGCAGTCAAGCCACCTAAGTTTAGGTCTCCTTCTTTTTCGGGTGCCAAATGGTCTAGCAGATAAGATCTTTTTTGTTACACGATCTTCATCCAATCTGCACAGGTGTTCTACTCATTTAATCTTCTGAATCCTTATATACTGTACTATACCTAGATCTTTAAAGATTTATAGAGTTCAGAGTTAGTTCTTTTCTATAGATATTATTATGTTTTATGCCACCAAAAATAACATTTAGAATCTAATTTGTAAAAAAAAGAGTAATTTTTGTTTAATATATTGTAAATAATTTCTGTTTTTCTTATTTCTCTATTTCAACGCATTTTTTTAATATATAATATATATATATATATATATATATATATATATATATATATATATATATATATATATATATATATATATATATATATATATATATATATATATGTGTTGTGTTGTGTGTGTGTGTGTGTGTGTGTGTGTGTGTGTGTGTAAATTTATAAATTTCGCACAAAACTTATTTTAATCAAATAGAGCATTCTATCTACACCCGGAATAAATAAATGAAGAAAAAAAAGTAACATCCTATTTTATATTAATTATAGTAAATTTGATAATTTTAAAATGAGTTGTATGTTATCTACCTGAGTGCGAATTTTCATTCATAATTAAAATATTTAATTACTGGATTATAATCTTAAACCTATGTAAATTTCCAGTAAGTTATTCCTTGTAAATGTAGAAAGTGTTATCTTTGATAATATTGCTAAAAGCAAGTACGGTGATAATGCTTTTACGCATCGTTTAAAAATCTCTGTAATTCCAGTAAGTTATTTTCATTAATTTTGTAAATTTCCTATAATCCTTAAATTGTTAGTAACCATACATCAAAATTTTGACATTAATAAGGTAGGACTTTTAAAGTTTGTACGCATTACTATGCTGTTTAATGATTAACATGCTACCGTCCTTTTTAGTTGTCAAACTATACGAATGATAAATTTATAATTTATGTTGAAAAGAACGCACATTGTATACATGTATTCTATGTAAGGGATCTGGACTGGGCTATTTCTGAAATCACGTATATTTTTTAAGAAGATATCTTCAAGAGTTTTACTATAATTCGAAGATAATTGACATAAGTGATGAAATCAAAATACTGTGTTTTTATTTTTAAAAATCAAAAAGTTCAGCCATTTTTAAGCATTTAGGTCGGGTACCATTGGAATTACGTAATAAACTAATAAAACATTATATCTTTTACCAAAAGCATACATAGGGAATCATCTATATAATAACAGCTTAAGTTATCTGTTCGTCTGTCCTCGAATTTATGAAGCGATTGGAACTGGAATGGACAGAGGCAACCATATTGGCTTTTTGATGAGTTAGAGTTAGCAAAATTCAAAGCTAGTAAGGTTTTTCTGCTCGTAAACTATTTATCCGATTCTAAAATTAATTGGTATAAATATGTTTCTTTATCACATCAAAAAATACTGTGGTCTTTAAAACGTTCGAAATCCACCACTTTCCGGCATTTTCATGCAATTATTTCAAGCCCTATTTTCCCCGGTTAAGATCAGGCAATTACATTTGTCAATTTATCACACAATAAATATATAAAGATAACATTTTTTACAGCATTATGAAGTCATTTCGTTAACTATCTCATTTAATCATTTCTTATTTTAAATTATTTAAATATCGTCTGCATTATTTCCATACGTTTTATCACTGAATTTCGATATTATTTAAATAATTTTCAGTTATATATGGCTTAAATATTATATTAGGTACATATGTGATAGCTTTTAGTTTGATTATTGATCATTGTTTGTTGCAAAGAAAATTTTATCACCTGTATTAACAAGAATTTCTATTCATAAAAGTCTATGGGTCTATTTCACGGACTAATAAATATCTAGCTTTTAAGCTATATATCTTTGAAAATTAAGAAGTTTGTTCGTTTGTGTGTTTGTTGTTTATACATAACCACACTGTTTGACTAATGAATTCAATTTGTTTCTAAACTGCGTTTACAGTATAGGGAGACTTTAGGGGAATGCACTAATTGAAGAATATCAAATGAAGATAAACAAATTATTGAGCGTGCACCAGATAATTCTCAGCCAAAAACATAATTATAAATATATAATTCGCAAAAACAAGGAAATATATAAACATCTTTATTCAGGGAAACAGGGTAACATGCAATTTTATATTAATTATAGGAAGTTGGACAATTTTAAAATGAGTTGCATATTATCTACTTAACTGCAAATTTTGATGCATAATTAAAATATTTCATTACTGGATTAAAATTTTAAACCTATATAAAATCCCGATAAGTTATTCTTTGTAAAGGCAGAAAGGGTTATCTTTGAGAATAGTGTTAAATGCATGAACGGTGATAATGTTTTTAGGCAGGGTTTAAAAATCTCTGCAATTCCAGTAAGTTATTTTCATTAATTTTGTAAATTTCCTGTAATCCTCAATTTGTTAGTATCCTTACATCAAAATTTTGACATT
>CM063511.1:101569157-101609157 GCA_032207245.1 Pardosa pseudoannulata | reverse complement strand
TCACTTCTATATGAGGCAAAATGTGTCAATTTGATGTATATACATTTACACACACACACACACACATACGCACACACACACACACACACACAACACACACACACACATATATGTATATATATATATATATATATATATATATATATATATATATATATATTTCGGAAGACGAATTTGATTTTTTTCTTTTCTTTATAAGAACATGCTGTGCTTAAAGAATTGTCTGCTTGAGAGAATAATTTGCTTGAATAAGAATTGTACATATTTCATACTATAATACATTCATTAAATAACTTGTAATTGTTCTATTCTAAAATAAACAGAAAAATTCATTTTATGATTAATTACAACAACAGTTTGTTCTGAACAATTTTTTTAAAAAATTTGAAAGATACTTTAACTTCTAAAATTCTGCGTTACACCGAATAATACACCTTAATGAATGGGGAATACACAATTATAGATATTCTGGTGTGAATCACTATAACAATGGTAAAGTAACTAGTTAACTGCAACCCCTATAAGCGCAAATTAGTGTATTCCACTAATCAATAACACAAAACCAGGAAACTAAGGATATTTCCGTAGCATAAACGGTATATTGTCATGCTAAACCAGAATTGCTTGTCACATGTATTGTCCTAACGTCACATATTTTATTGTTACAATACAAAGACTTGTAAAAAATTCCTGATTTTGTAAAATAACAACAATCGAGGGATTGAAAAGTAAGGCTTAATAATAAATAAATATATTTCTAGTGTTTTGTTTGTAACAGAGAAACTAATAGAGTACGATAATTGTAATACATGCGGTGGGCAAATACTCTGTGTTTCCCTACAGTGCCAGTTGTAAATATGAAATAAATGTCACTTTAATTGGAAACTGATATTGCAAAGAAATCCGTTCTTTAAGTCATTTTTCAGAAGGCGAAATGTGTGACTGCGGCTATTATTCATCAGAATTTGAGTACAAATCAGTAGAGTGCGATAATTTTAATACATGAGGTGGGCAAATACTCTGAGTTTTCCTACAGTGTCTGGTGTAAATTGGAAATAAATGTCACTTTAATTATAAATTGATATTGCGAAGAAATCCGTTCTTTAAGTCGTTTTTAACAGTCAAAATGTAACTGCGGCTATTCTTTATTAGATTGGTATAGGTATATTAATAGAGTGTAATACATCTTTTGCATTCGTAGAAATGTATTAATGTTTAGAAAAAAAACAGGTTGAATCGAATAGGCAGAAAATTGAGTTGTCATCTACAAACTCTCTGCAACCCGGACCTCGTTCTAAGCTACTTTCATGTGTTTTCTTTCATAAAAAACCACCTAAGAGTATTTTTAATTTCTTACGTATAAGCCATGAAATGTTTTTAAACCTGAAATTAACTGTATAATAATATTCAATTTATATTATGTAAAGTTTAAAAAAATTTCGAGCATTTGTGTAATAAAGAGTTACAGTTCAACTACGCCAGCGCGAAACTGGCCTAGACGCTAAAGCGAAGTGAGTGATCCACCTTCGACTCCACTGGTCAAGATTGGTTGCTAATCAAGGAGTAGCCATCTTCGGCCAAGGTAACTCTGTCCAACGAACTTTTTCGAGAGATCTGCAGGCCCCCTAGGAGAGAGAGAAAGGAAGAAGGAGTGTCGATCTTAATTTATTCTGAACCATTTCTAACACCATTTTTTTGTAAGACCAAGACGCCATGTTGGCAAAATCTTTGATCGAGTATGGTATCTTTGGCATGATGGGCTAAATAGCATTTTATTTCCTATTTACACCTTATGTTATTTAAAATCTGTGTAAACATTTATTTAATTTCTTTATTTATGTTCTAATTTATTCCTCGTTCCAGGAGATTCTGTAACTTTCTTTAGTTGCCAGATAAGTATTTTGGAACATTTGCTATTTCTCTGCATTTCGCAATAAAACTTTCCTCGCTTTCGAAGACGGATTCCTGGAACTTTCCCTACTGCTATGAAATCCAAAGATATCTCTGTCATAGAGAGTTCTGAGTTAAGAGTTGCACAGAGCTTGCATTTGTACTTTGCTCTTTGAGTTGAGTTAATAAATTAGATTATCTCTACTTATTGTGCGTTATTGTGTTCTACATTGAGTCTCTAAGTGACAATATTTTATTTACTGTGATGAATGAAGGATACATATAATATCATCTCAAAGTTTATTTTTGTTTTGTTTCATAATTCAATTTTATTCGACTTTATCAAAATCACAATGAGGTGTTACACACAATAATTCTTCTGTGTGTTAATTTTCCAGAGTACCGTGTTTTAAAAATATTCCTCAAATAATAAAAAAACAATAAGTTTTTAACACCTATGTAATGTTTTTTTTTTCCTGATTATCCATATCACTCGATAGTACCATACATTATAATAATGTAATTGATGATAGTTTATTTTAATCTAGATGCTAGTTTCTTTACTGATTTCTTAGATAAAAAGTAATAATTTCAAAACAACACTATGTGCTTACATATTTTATACCACTTTCTTTAAATTGTTATCGTTAATCATTAAAGTTATGGTGTTGTCTGAATACCAATACTTATATTATGTACATGCTCAATTTACATTTTAAAATAATTGTTACATTTTGGGATATTATTAGTTAAAAAATTAGTTATATTTTTATTAAAACTTTTAGAAAAGTTACCTGGCATTCAAATATAAAAGGACTGCATTTCTATAAAAATGCATTTTAAACCAATATATGTAGCTTATATATTACGTTCCTGCTCTATTGAAATTCGTTTAATTTTTATTAGTACTTAAGAAAAAATATCTGAAATTGCACCAAAATGTGTTGCATTGTAAAGATTAATAAAGAAAGTGTAATAACTCTTTAGTATTTCTCAGAAATGTATTAATGTTTTGAACAACAATAGGTTACTGAGATAGCATTAATAACCTATGTACAACTCAGACCTCGGTCTAAGTAACTTTAACATCTTTAATTTTATGAATAAAACACCTAGACGGTTTTTAATAATTTTTTAAGTGTAAGCAACGAAATTTTTTCAACGGAAAGTTAAATGTTAAACAATATCCAATTTCTATTATATAAAGTTTATAAATTTTCAAACATTTGTATGGAAGAATATTTATATTGTATTAACTGTGATAATAACTAATACAATATTTTCATGGTCATTTCAAATTTGTAATATTTCTACTGTTATGTATTTTTTTTTGTAACTGACAATGCGTCAGAAACTTTTGCGACGGTATTGCATTCTAGAAAAATGCATTTTTAAACCAATTTCTTATCTTATATATAATGTTAATTTTGTATTATGTACATGCTCAATATAAATTTGTAATGTTTTTGTTAGTTATATAATTATAATTTATATGATTAGTTATATTTTTATTCTTGCTTTTATAAAAACTACCTGAAATCTGAAAAATGGTTGCTTTGTTATAAAAATGTATTTTTAAACAAATACCTATAATGGTATATTATGCACATGTCCAATTTAAATTTTTAATAGGTTTATTAGTTATATATTTGTTGTAGTTATATAACTAGTTATATTTTTATTAGTTCTTTTAAAAAAGTTACCTGACAAAGCAAGAAAAATGATTGCAGTGTAATAAAAATGTGCTTTTAAACAAATACCTGTGACGTATGTATTGTATTCATTCTCTATTGAAACCCGTTTAATTTTTATTAGTGTTTTTAGAAACGTTGACTTACAATGTACGAAGATATATTGCACTGTTTTATAAAATTTTTAAATCGATACCTGTAACGTTATGCACATGCTTAATTTTTATTTTTAATATTTTATTAGTTATATAATTGTAGGAGTTATACTATTAGTTACATTTTTAGAGCTTTTTATAAAATCATCTGATACCACAAGAATAGGGATTGCATTGTAATAAAAATATATTTTTAAACCTATACCTGTAACGTAAATATGATATTCATTCTCTATTGAAATTCATTTAACATTTATTAGTGCTTGTAGAAAAGTTGCCTTACAATGCACAAACATGTATTGCATTGTTGTAAATCTCGTTTTAAATCGATGCATGAAACATATATATTATGTTCATTTTCTGCTGCAATTCAATAAATTTTTATTATTTATTTTAGAAAAGTTACTTATTATGGCACTAGAAATTTTTGGGGCAATATTACAATGTTATGCAATATGTACCTCTAAATCAATTCATGTATATATTTCTTAAAAAAATCTCAGTTGTACTAATATTTGCTTAAGAATTACAGTAATAATAATAAACTTAAAAAATTATTCTCAAACAATAGCATAAATTTTTATTTTCAGATTTTGTAAAATGTTTCTATGTCATCATAAGTAATTTATGGTATCGTGGTTATTAAATGTGCGATATATAGATCAGGAATATCAAAGTTCGCGGGAAACAGAGTTCAGTCTCCGACCGGAGTGGCAGGTTGCAGAACTTTCATATTTATCGCCAACGAAAGGGTGAATGACAAGCCGTCAGGAAACTAAACTGCGTAAAGTTTTGTAGAAAGGAATTACTCCCTTTACTGGAATCAGTCCAAGACCCCTTTCGCAAAGTGTAGTTGATGCAAATTCTTAAAGATAAATTATTGAATGTGTTTACTAGAATTATTCAAATTAAAATATAAATTACCTTATAACACGGTCATTTTTCTTCTATTTAACAGTAATAAAAAGTAAAATTACTGAAAAATATAATTGGAGAATTAAGAAAGAACTAAAATGATAACATAAGAGAAAAATATTTCAAAAATAAAATGTGGTCCAAAATTCTTTAGTACATCTTATACTAGAAAAACGATGAACATTTAACAGTCATATTTATTATTTTCTATGAAATGAAATTCAAAACAGCTTTACAGAAAAAATTAAAAGTAATTGTTTAATCCTTACATAGAAATAACACATTTTCCGATAAAGCAACTTTCCATTTTCTTACAAGTAAATATTTAGGCTTTTCACAAAGAAAATTTCCCATTAAACACCAGCTAAATACAGAACTGTAATTTATTATGTCAACAGAGAACAAATAGGAGGTTTGAAACTTTAATAGGGGTAACTATTTGTTTACATGGAATACAAAAATGATTCATGTCACCATGTTTTACAGTTCTTTAATATATTCTCCAGAATTGTGTATAACTCGTTTCCAACAATGTGGAAGTCGCAGAACACCTGTAGCAGCGCCTGTTCTGTTGATACTTCAACTGGACCGGTCTGTTGCCGCAATAATCTCTGGAACAGTAACTGCCACAAAGTACGAGGCGCATCCAGAAAATAAGTTTCCCTATTTAAAAGAAAGAAAAGAACTCACACTTTTAGTAACATATTTATTAGCAACAGGTACAGCAATGTTTCAGCTATTTTTCAACATAGCCACTATCAGAATTGAGACACTTGTATTGTGGGACTAACTTTTGTATCCCTCAGTCGTAGAACTCTGCCGCCTGTGAATGGAACCAGCGTGTGGCAGACACACTTGTCGGCTGTACTCTTCTTCGTTGCCAGAACGCTCACAGGAAAAAGGATTTTCTTGAGGTCCAAGAAAACGAGAAAATCAATAAGAGCAAGGTCAGGGCTGTAGGGTGAATGATCAAACAACTCCCAGACAGATTTGGTCAAAACAGCTGCTGTGCGTAGATCCGTATGTAGATAAGTAATGTCATGGAGGAGTAGAAAACCTGCAATAAGCATTCAACGCCTCTTGGTTGAATGGCACTTCACAATTTTCTCAGTGTTTCACAGTAACGGTCAGAGTTTACTGTTTCACCACGTGGAAAGAAGTAAATGAGCAGAATGCCCTTCCCTTGCAAGTGAAGGAACAAGGAATTAGAGCTTCCATTTCGGACCACAACTACCATGCTACTGGCACGAGGCGGGACCTATCCAGCTGGCATATGATTGATACGCCATAGATCTGTTATGCCCGCTCAATTGACAAGGCTAATTAAGTTTACTTTAAATAGGAAAACTACGGGAATCTTACTTTCTGAATGCGCCTCGTAGTTTCTTAATGATAAGGCTTAAGACAAATTCACAAAGGCTTAGATCTGGAGAGTATGGTGGATGGTACAGCAGTTCCCAGCTCCATTGATCAAACAAATCAGTCATACCTTGCGCTGTATGTGGCTGAGCATTGTCATGCAGAATGATAGGAGTGTTCTGCAGAAAGTGCCAAAGTCTTATCATGCTGAGGCTTTTCTTCAGTATGTTCAGCACAGTCGTATGCGTAAAGTCTGTTTTTTGGAAAACCTCAAGGAATCGTTTGGCATCGAATACTGTCCATTAGTGAGGCAACAGCATGCACTTCTGCATCTCTGACACTAGAACGACCAGGCCGATGCATGTCCCCCCCATTTGGGAGACCTTCATTGTAGGCTTTTACTCATCTTTCTACAGTTCTGTAAGGCAATGCAGATTCCCCTCAAGTCTCTAGATGTCCTAGATGACATTGTCTTGATGTTCGACATCTGGCACATTAATTAAATTTTTACCCATTTTCGTTACTCTTGTTTTGAAAACGTCATGACAACACTTACTTTAGACCGCAAGCTAATACAAGGATAAGTTCCTCGTTTCACTCCACATTCATATGACGTAGGAAGAACAAGTCTTTTTTCTCAGGTGATGTAGGTATGTACCTCACATGTGGTATAAACAACATTCTTTGGTTTTGTTGCGTAGCATTTTTACAGCGGCGTTGCCAGCATTAAAGTTGTTACCCTAGTATGTAGGCTACAAAATAATTAATAATGGTTCCTAGCAAAAGCGTTTCCCAAATACAATGCATAACGATTAGAAAGGTATAGAAAAATTCCAGACTGCTTCTATAAACTCATGACTCACCGTGGCTCCTTGGCGAATTAGGTATGATAACTGGTATACCTCCCCTTTGAGCAGCGAAATGTTATGATTCACCAGAGAACTAGCAAAAAGGATTTGCTGTTGATACAACAATTCAAAACAGCTTTGCAGAGCAAAATTTTAAAAATAAATTTTAAACAATTACACAGAAACAACACATTTTCTGATAAAGCAACTTTCCACGTTTTTCAAAAAGTAACATGTTTGTGCTTTTAATAGAGATATTTTTCCATTAAAACCCAGATAAATATGGAACAGTAGTTTATTATGTAGACTGAGGGCAAATATGTCGTCTACAAAGTAATTAATAATGGGTTTTACAAACATTGTTTGCGAAAGTTAACCCTTAATTTTACAAGATGTTTGTTTCAAATATTTTTATTTTCTGTTATTTTCCCATCACTGTCTGACATTAGGATCTCTGTAAAATGAACAAAAAAAAATCATTTTAAATTGTTAAGATAACTAATATCCGCTGTGGCGACCATTAACAGTTAAGTTATATAGTAATTATAAATATACTTGTACTGTGTAGTGGCCAGCATTAGCCAAATTAAGGGTTAATGAATAACTCTTAGAAAGTTATAGAAAAATTCCAAAAGCTGTTTCTGAAAACTCATGATGTATCGTGTCTACTTGTCGAATTAAGTATAATGAGAGGAATAGATAGCTTATATACCCCCATTTCATCAGCGGAATGGTGATAATTCACCGAAGCACAGGCAAAAATAATTTGTTTAAGCAGATGACGAAGTTTTCGGATGAAACTTTATTCGAAAGAACCAGTGAGTGAGTGGCTCAGACTGAGGTCATTTGCTACACGTTTAAGTGAGTAGACTAGACAAATAATTGAGCTTTAAACCACTATCTTACTTTCTCCTTTAGTATTTGATATTTTGGCCAGAAGGTTTATTTAATCTTTGTTTTCAGCAAGGCTTCAATAATACACGAATGTTTATATTCAACTTTATGAGTTTTCTCCTATAAATAAATGTCTCTGTGGATAATATTCATGTAACTGTGTTTAATATTGCTATTTTTTGTTTATTACCAGATTATTATTTAATTTTGTCATTAATGCCATCGTTTGGGGTGATACCAGTATGACTACGTTTAACTTTAACTTCTTTCTTTGGAATATATCCCATCATATTTTCCAATGATTAAGGAGTGTCATCGATTGATGCAACTTTGAAAATAATATGAGACTACATATTTTTATTAAACTGTTAATATATTTGTAAACTACTCTAGTTAAACAATGTTTTTCAAAGATACATTTATGTGGGTACCACAACTTCGATAAACCAAGACATGTTTCTAGTCAGACTGTCAGATTTGATGGACTAGATATCCTTAGTAAGAGTAAAAACATATAAAAGCTTAGAAGTGAATTCGTTGTACTCATTAATGCAAATGAAATTTTCGGTCAATTTCTATTTATCGACAAACATATTATATATTCCATATAAAACATATTATTATATTCCATAATCGATAAACATATTATTATATTCCATAATAAATAAATGTTACTCCTGAAATGTTAACTAGGATCACCTGCATATTTTTTGGAGGAAGAGATGAAAAGAAAAGTATTTAAAAAAATATTTGAAAACAATTAATTGAGTTCTAAATTTCATTTCTGTGGTGTCTAGCCTGAGTTCTAAATAATAAAAACTGTCACAAATGTGGCCTATACCACTAAGACAGTTTAGGGCTTTATAATGAGCTGGCATACTTAAAGACAATCACAGAAAAATATTTTTATACATTTAGGTGTATATTAAACTGCGTAATATGTGTATGATCTGAGATTGAATATGTATGTCATATTATTTTGCATAACGTGGATATAATACTGAATAGTAAAAATGATTATTTCTATTCAATTCCGTATTTAGAATAAATGCTTAAAGTAATACAGTAGAACCTCGATTATCCGAAAGTCTCCGTTAACCGAAGTCGGTTTCTACTTCACTTTTTTTTCACTTTCTACTATCATCCACATTTTTCTCTTTAAAAACATGTATTTTTAAAGTTTTATTTTTTTCCACATTCCTTTCGAATGCAAGCCGTCCTTTTCAAACTACGAGTGCATATAAATATTTTGGAATTTCCTTTTTTAGAATTCCTTCTCGCAATCACAATTCTGGTTATGACTGTACTCTTCCCCACTGTCAAACTTCCCTGTTCTAAACAAAAACAATCTCCATTTTGATATTTGGAAGGCTATATTGCCGAGACCCAGAACAATTGAAAATTGTTGCACCAATGACAACACTACAAATTTAGCTATATGGTTATAGATGAATTCTCAATTATCCGAAGTAAGTTCGGTCCCAATTACTTCGGAAAATCGAGGTTCTACTGTAGTTTATTAAATTTTTAAATAAAATGAATGTACTACCGTAAATTGAATTTTCCATATTCCTGATAGAAGCGTTGACCAGCATAACTTCCACCAGTCAATAAAAAAACTCCAGAAAAAATTTAGAATACTTTAATGAATCACAAATTAATAAAGTGTCATGTGCTCGTGTAAATGTTAATTATAAAGTGGCTTCAACTAAAGAAACATAACTACACATTTATTAATGGGGAAAAACTAAACAACAAGAAAAACATGAGGAACGTTATACACACTGATTGCAAGTCACAGTAGAATTGAACATAGCTAGTACGTAGTTTTGCCACTACTGGAATTAGTATTCTGTAGGTGGTGAGTTCAATGAAGAAACAAAAATCACATCATTCCAATATTGGAGCAGAGAAAAACCTCATTAACACAACAATTCCCAATTTGAACACAATCTACGAAAGAAGTAAAGTAATTGTTCTTTTAAGTCTAGAAGAAATAGTAGATCTTTACAATATAAAACAGTAGAGTCCCAAAGTTTACATTTTCCTTTTATAAACTAAACATTCAGCCTACGCATTCATCATTTGCACTGAAAAATAAAGGTCAGCCTCTAAATTATGTATTCGAAATTTGATTACATTTTTTTAAATAAACTATACGTTAAAGTAAAAACTCTCATTTGTTTCATCACTCAATAAATGGCTTTTCCAAAGAGACTAAAAATCGAAAGTGATCCATTTTATGCTATTTTCTACAAATGTTTAAGGTAACAGGAAATGCTTTGATTAGCCACTTTAAGTAATACAGAAATACAGTTTGAACATTCATTATTAGAGATGTAACTGCACTATTAGATTTGTTAGCCTCCAGGCTACTAAAAAAAAGAGACTGGACTATACAAAATCTAGTACAGTATAAAATATCAAAAGAAGAAATCTGAATGATCATTGAATACCCCTTTGAGAATTTTACAATATTTCGAAGTATTTTCAGTAAAGTACCTAATCCAAAAATCTCCATTGTACTTACTATTATTATATATTTATTATGTACTTAGGTATAAAGTAAAAAGAAAAAAATCTTAAAAGTGTTCTACAGCAGGGATTTATTTTTATTCTCCAAAAACACATTTTATATTCATATTTCAAAGAGACATTTTTGAAGAATAAAGTTTCATAACTGTAAAACATGTTTTGAAAGGTTAAATGTATATTTAAATAAATAGTAGATTTAATTTTACTACTGAAGTAAATCTACAAAATGTGTCTCCTATATTGACTATAATTTATTGTCAAAACACGAGATCATTTGTACCAAAATATAACAATAAATGAATATCCATTTTCAGTAAAATAGTCATACAAAAAGTTTGACTAATTGATGTGTTGGATGAAAGGATAGATGATATATAATATCAACAAAAACATTGGACTGAAAAATTGAATTTATCTACTCACTCACGGCCAGAATTTTTTACTCAGTCACAGAGAACAGTCAGTGCCCCCCGGCTGGTCAAGCTGGTTACACTCAAGGCGGATTTTTAGGAGCGTAAAATTTACCGTCGCTGCCATTCAAATAGTAGTCCATTGAAATAAACTAGATCTTGCACATTAGACGAAAAAAAAACCCATGTGTTAATTTGTCGTCGACGGTAGCTCTACAGCCATCTGGTGCCACTGGAGATCAGCGGAGATTTATCCTTCGGCTCGAGCTAGAGGTCTATGCGACCTAGTGAATGTTTGCACACACAGCGGTTTTTTTTCTACCATTTGCATTGTACTTTCGTTGTGAATATGAATAGTTCAGTTAACACAAGCGATAATACAAGAGAGAACTATTTTATGGGATTAAACTCTGGAAAAATTTTAAGGACATAAACGGTAATTGTAAAGCTTGGTATGAAATTTTGCCTTGAATTTCGAAGAGATTTCGATCAACTGGAAAAAAGAGAGAGAAATGAATTTGGTAAGCATATTTTCTCACATACCTATACACCCAGTGGTAGAATACATTTTAACAGTCAGAAACGAAAGTTGGATAGCGTAAAAATAGTCTGCAGAGTAGTGAGCGACTATAAAAATTGTCGTTTCTGCTTATTAATTAAACATACGGATTTTCATAACCCTTTCCTATAGTATATAGAAGGATTGTAAGTATTTTTAGAATTTAAACATAAACAGTATAAACACGAATTGTACATTTTGAGCGAAAGAAAAATCGATATGAATAAATTTCGATTAGTGGAGTATTTGACATATCAATATTTTTCTCATAATCGCAGAGAAAATGCCAGAATTTTGACACCCCGAGCAAATGTAGGGTTGGCCGCCTATTTAGAGACGGTACTGCTCGGTAGCATCACAAGTTTTATACTGTGTAGAGCTACGGCGACGAAAATTTTCCCGCCCTGTGTGTAAACGCTGATTTCGTTGATCGGCGATGGTAAATTCTCGGCTTGGTAAAAAATCCGCTGTGTGTGCAAGTAGCCTCACTCAGATCCATATAGTTAGAAATATCATTTGTACGTATTTATTAGTACTAGTATATAGCCCGTCATATGACGGGATCAGTAAAATTTTTAATTTTCCAGAATTGTAAAGAACCGTATAAGGCAGGTAAAAAAAAAAATGTTTTTTTTTTGCTAAGAATTACCTTTTAACGAAAATAATTGATTAAAATTATCACATATGTACTTAATCTATTATTTAAGTCAAATAAAAAAGAAAATTATTTATGTAATATCTAAGTTTAGTGATAAAACGTATGAAAATAATACAGACAATATTTAAATAATTTAAAATAAGAAATGATTAAATGAGATGGTTAAAGGAATGGCGTCATAATGCTAGAAAAAAATTGTTATTTTTACCTATTTATTATGTGATAAATTGATAAATTTAATCGCTTGCTCTTAAAATCGGAATTGATATAATGGCATTAAACGCTCGAAAAGGGGTTGGGGTGGATTTCGAACGTTTTAAAGAGGACAGTATTTTTCGCTGTGATACGAAGCTTATTCATACCAATTTACTTCAGAATCGGATCTATAGTTTAGGAAAAGATAAACTTTACTTGCTTTGAATTTTGCAAAGCCTAACTCATCAAAATCCAACATGGATGTTCTATCCATTCCAGGTCCAACCGCTTCATAAATTCGAGGACAGACGGACAGATAACTTAAGGTATTATTACATTACGAGAAGAAAGTTGAAGGATTCACAACATGAAATGTTTATGTGCCAGGGACATTTGTAAAGCAATACGGGAATTTAATAAAATAAAAATTATAAAAAATATAAAAAGTTGAAAAAATAATAAAAATTTATTTTAAAAATAATAAAACAACTTTCGGAATAACAATTTATAAGGAAAAGCAGAAAATATTAAAATATTAGACATTAAAAGAACTGGCTGCATCGGGGTAGAACTGTCAACCCCAGAAATACGACGATCAAGGGGACGGACACTCTACCAAACATACAACGCCTGCAAGCTGTGTGCGAACTAATTACAGTATATGAAGGTTCACGTAGAAACAGTCCTGAAAATTAAATATTACTCTCCGCTTTTGCAATCCTATCAAGAAAGAATGTCTTACAGAATAAGAGGAAGGACAAAGCTTGAAATAATAGCATTAAACGCTCGAAAAGTTGGGATGGGGTGGATTTCGAACTCGCTTTCAATTTTGCTAACCCTAACTCATGAAAAATCCAATATAGATGCCTGTTTCCGTTCCAGGTCCAACCGCTTCAGAAATTCGCGGACAGACAACTTAGTCTATTGTTATATAGGGGATGCTAGAATGTGTCCTCTGAATATCTAAATGGCTGGCTTAAATTTAAGTAATTTAGAGATTTTTTTATATTTTTTTGGTTAGGTTTTGGATTAGTTAAATTGTTTCGTGGTCAAAGGGACTAGGCACTTTTTATAAAGTTAATTAATATTGGCAAATAAAATTTGGAATCATTTGTTATATTTTCTTTTAAATAAATTGGAAGAATAATTCATATATTTGGATTACTCATTTCAACTCATAACGTTTGAAGTTGGATTTGAGGTGACTCAACTGCTCTTGCTGTTTAACCATATATACTTGACTTATATCATTTTATCAATTTTAAATTTTCATTTATAACAAAACTTTGTATTCAGTTTCTCCATTTTTTAATCTTTTACAAAGGCTAATCTCACTCTGTTTTTAACAGCGTTTTCATTTGAAATTTAATTTTACATTTATATACTTAATCATCATATTTTTAGACTCATCTTTTTCCTTTAGACTATCTGGGAAAAAATTACGCCCTGCAGTACGATTATAATCCGAGACTAGCAAATTCTTACCCACCAATACTCGTGTACCCCTGTTTATGCTTTCCTCTCCTGATATTTCACTTTTTCTTTGCTTTTTCCAGACATGCCAACGTTCAGATACTTGTGTCAGGAGCAACAACGTTGTTTAAAATTTTAACATGCTAATTAAAGATTGAACATTAGTACTTATCTAATTGGTTTCTAAATTAAAATTAAACTTATAATATTTACACAGTAGTAAATTGTAAAAGGTAAATAAAATGTATGCATTTAAAAATGTATGAATAGCTCTTTTTTACCTTTAACAATTTAATTTTCAGAACAGTGTTTCTTGTAGCAACATTGACCCTGATTAAAATATTTCCATTTTTCTATCATCAGTAATTCGAGAGTTTGTCTATTCAAATTTGACTTAAAGTCAATTTGGTTTTTCAAGCACAGTACTGAAAACTTTTTAACATGCAGAAACAATGTGTGGAAAAAGTAATACTCATTGTTATTTTTTTCAAAACTTTGTATTTAATTGCTGAATTTTCATCTTTCAGCAGTTCAAAGTTTTGTTATTTTCAGAAGCAATCTGAGGAGTTTACGGAGTTATCCATTTTTCTCATTTCTCTGGAGCAAATCCAGAGTAGTTGGCATGTCTGCTTTTCCTCCTAATTTCTCTGGAATTTTTCTTGAATTAGAACTCTATATATACAATCCATTTCTAGTTTGGATTTAAGATTTATCTTCTTCTAAATTATTTTTAAACCTAGAAAGCCTTTGGTTTTAGACCGCAGTAGAAAGTAAGAATTACTTAGTACAGAGTGCAATGATGTCCCATTGACCATTGACATGTCAATGCAAGTTATTTCACTCTCTGTAATTATATCTTTAAAAATAATTTTTCGAAAATGAATGTCAATTCGACGATATTTTAGAAATAACTTTATAAACAGATTATTAGAAATGTTTTTCCTTACCTTATATTTTTTTAAATTGAAAAGAAAATTTTGAAACATATTCCGATCATGCACGAAACTTTTCTCTTTGATAATTATATTTACACCATATAAAATAAAATTAATGTATTATGGATCTTTTACAATTAAAATTAACTGCATAGATGAAAAGTAACATTCATAAAATAGTTGGACATCAATCATAGAAATTCATTTCCCAGTTTTACCCACCTATTCTATCAAGTATCATACTAGATATTTCAAGAAATAATATTTTACGGATTAAAATGCATAACTTTATGCTACAAGTCTTTGGTATCTATCAAATTATATATTTCAAATTCAACTAAATAATACGTTATTGATAATCTTTAGGAGGTTAACTGTACAAACTGTATAACACACTGTATGGCGAATTACAAATATGTTAGTCTAATGCTATTTTTATACGTACATTTACTCATATATTTACTACAAATAGTTTTGTTTTGAAAAAAACTAGATTACTCATTTTATTCCATGCATAAAGTACAAATTAAAAGTATATATTTGTTACTTAAGTATACTTCTTAATGTTTACTAAATATACTGTCTTCATTTAATTTTAAATCACTCAATCAATAAGGTGGAATAATGAAATCAAAATTACCATTGAATATATATCCAAATACATGCACTTTGTACTAGAGTATAATCGTGTAGTATTTTCTTTTTTCTATATGCAATTATACGGAATGTAAAACATAAGTCTAAAAATCATAAATATCTTAAAAGCAAGTAGATACGTTGTAGATGTTTATGACACATTAGTTTTATACGACAGGAATATTTTTCCCTTTAAAAATATATACAAAATACTATAACAAGTCTCCAAAAGAATGCTTTAGTGTCGGAAATAGTTAAAATTGATAACAAATATGTTGTTAATGAAATATGCATGCTTAAAAAGCAATTGAAAAGTAGTATATTTTAAAGTTAAAATAATCTGAATATTTTTTAAATAGAGGTTATTTCTTTAACTTATATCTTATTCAGATATAAAGAAAGTTTGAGAAACTGAATACGTTTCCAAATGAAAAAATAAGTTATCATAAACAGCAATTTAAAAGAACAATATATTGTTATCTTAAGTATCTCAGAAAAGAGTATTTACAAGAGAAATTATAATAAAGTATACATAAACAGCAAGTTTTTATCCTTGTGTCTTTTAAAACTTCTTTTAAAAGGATAAAACTTAGATATTATGTAAGAAAATATAGCGTAGGTTTTGAGTAAGCAGCAAAAGAAGCCCTTTACTAATCGAAATAGTTATATTCTTCGAACAACATACTATTTATCGGATGTGCAATGGTTTGTATATAAATTCTATATTTAGAATCTACTACATTATATAATTTTATGATATTTCGTAGATATCTAATTTGTGCATAGCTTGCAGTAAAAGAAATATCATGTGGTCTTTAGAAAATACTTTACCGAATAATTTTAATATGAAGAAGATTATGTCTAATACGAGTGCTGTATATGAATTAGTTTGGAAATTTATCCTTGTAATCGACAAGCGGAAAATTACTTTTCTTTGCAAAGTAAAATGTATTTATTCTCACTTATAAAAATTTATATAATTTGAACTTCTATACATAACATTAAAATATATTTCAAAAGTATGTTTTTAATGATATAATTGAACCGTAAAAAGGATAAATATTATTACTTCAGGTTTATAACCTGATGACTTTTAATCTAAATTTTCAAGTTCAAATTCTAAATTTTCAAAATCATAATGAAACGCAAGTGTACAATTGATCAGAAGATACAAAAATACACTTAATTTCTTACTCTGCAATCATCAGTTGTACACATGAATTTTTAATTGTACGACTACATCAATTATAAAATTTTATCAAGGTAATCTCAGTAACCACCAATACACTGACACTGAAATGAACTAAAGCTTATAACACAAAACAGAGTACAAAAAAAACGAAAAAAAAAGAATTATTAACAAAACATTTGTTATTACTTCCATATGTATGAATGTAAGACATATGACATGCATATGTACCACTATATTCCCACATAAGTTACTCATTTTAAATGTCACAAAATACTTAAAATAACTCTATTCTTTACTATATTTGAAGCAGTAGTATTCTATTTTCTATATGGAAGAATTCTTAAGGTTTGGGGTAAAAAACTTAGGAAGAATTATTAACAAAATATTTGTTATTACTTCCATATGTATGGATATATTCACATATAAACTAAATCACTCATCGTTAATAACTATGACAAAAACAAATTTAATTCTGTCTCATTTAGGTACTTTAATACGTAAACAAATATCGAATTTATATCAAATGTATCATAATATTCATTTTCTGATAAAATAAATCAAATTTCAGTTACATGCTGATGTAAGTGGGAAAGCTTCATAAAAATTTTGTTTATTTTCCTAGTAGTATAATCACATGGCATAAAGTTATTTTATTTCATTGCTATCGGAGATAATGAATGCATATTCGATAAATGAAAAAAAAACCAACAACAAACGTATCTCAAAATTCAGGAAATTATATCTCCACTTGCCAGGTGCTGTTCTCTGAGCTAATTATACTTTGATTTTTCTTTTCTGAAAATGACAATCGATTCTCCGTTTAAGAATGGAGTAATCAACAACCCTATTGGAAAATCAGTTAAGAATAATGTGTGCATTTATCAACTGAATTATGAAAAAAGTTCCAATATTCTGTCAAATTTCATGTATTGACTGATGCAACTTCTGACCCATATATACAAATTAAGCAGCTGTAAAATTATTAATTAGGTTAAAGTTCGTATATATTAAAGCTTATATAATTTTAATTTGTTATTAGATATTTATTATAAATTGGTTATTTCACTAATAAGATTGAAGTATGTATCTTTCGAAGAAATATTTTTACATTTCAAACAACTGTAGATTAAAATATGTATACATTAAAACTTATATTTTTTAAAATTGTTATTTGATAATTATTATAAATTGGATATTTTCCTTTTAAGATTCCCTTGTAAGATAAATTAGATGTTTCCCTTGTGTGTATCTTTAGAAGAAACATTTTTACTTTCGAAAGTCTGTATTATTTTTTATACAAATGTATATGTACAATAATATTTTTTAATGAAAGGGAAATATCTACACAAATTTTGATGTAAGTTTCATTCATCATTTTACTGATGTTGATAAACTATTTTCCATCTACAATATTAAACCATTACTGTTCAATTTGTTAATTAGATGAAAAAGTACTTTTACTTTAAAAAGTATTAATTAAAAAATGCAGTTAATATTTACATATGATTATTAGTTTTGGCTACTCTTCACAACAAAATTTAATCAATTACTTAAGAAATTTCTACTCATTTTAAAAGCATTTATTATTGAAATTAAAAAAAATCCATTTAATATTTACATATGGTTATTAGTTTTGGCTACGTTTCATAAGAATTTTAATCAATATTTGAAGATTTTTTTTCGCATTTTAAAAGCTTTTAATATTGAAATAAAAAAAATACATTTAATATTTTCATATGATTATCAGTTTTGGCTATGTTCCATAAGAAATTTAAATCAATATTTATGCAAAATTTTAATCAATATTTATTTATGAATGCTTCATAAAAATTTTATTTATTCTTCTAGTAGTATAATCATATGGCATAAAGTTATTTTATTTCATTGCTATCGGAGATAATGAATGCATATTCGATAAATGAAAAAAAAAACCAACAAACGTATCTCAAAATTCAGGAAATTATATCTCCACTTGCCAGTTGCTGTTCTCTGAGCTAATTATACTTTGATTTTTCTTTTCCGAATATGACAATCGATTCTCCGTTTAAGTATGGAGTAATCAAAAACCCTATTGTAAAATCAGTTAAGAATAATGTGTGCATTTATCAACTGAATTATGAAAAAAGTTGTCAAATTTCATGTATTGACTGATGCAACTTCTGACCCATATCTATAAATTATGCACTATAGAAATATTAATTAGGTTATAATATGTATACCTTTAAACTTTATTTTTTTAAATGTTATTTGATAATTATTATAAATTGGTTATTTCACTAGTAAGATTGTAAGTATGTATCTTTCGAATAAATATTGTTACATTTCAAACGTCTGCATCATTTTTTATACAAATGTACACATACAATAATATATTTTAATGTTAGGATAATATCTAGAAAAATTTTGATGTAAGATTTTATTCATTGGTTTCTGATGTTGACAAACTATTTTCAATCTACAATATTAAACCATTGTTGTTCAATTTGTTAATTAGAGGAAAATGCACTCTACAATTTAAAAAATATTAATTAAAAAATACATTTAATATTTTCATATGATTATTAGTTTTAGCTACTTTTCATAACAAAATTTAATCAATATCTTAAGAAATTTGTTACTCATTTTGAAAGCTTTTAATATTTAAATTAAAAAATACATTTAATATTTACATATGATTATTAGTTTTGGCTACGTTTCATAAGAAATTTAATCAATATCTTAAAGTTCTACGCATTATAAAAGGTTTCAATATTGAAATTTTAAAAAATACGTTTCAGATTTACATAAGATTATCAGTTTTCGCTATGTTTCATAAGAAATTTAAACCAATATTTATTCAAAATTGTAATTAATATTTATTTATGAATGCTTCATAAAAATTTTTGTTTATTCTTCTAGTAGTATAATCACATTGCATAAAGTTATTTTATTTCATTGCTATCGGAGATAATGAATGCATATTCGATAAATAAAAAGAAAATCCCAACAACAAACGTATCTCAAAATTCAGGAAATTATATCTCCACTTGCCAGGTGCTGTTCCATGAGCTAATTATAGTTTGATTTTTCTTTTCTGAAAATGACAATCGATTCTCCGTTTAAGAATGGAGTAATCAACAACCCTATTGGAAAATCAGTTAAGAATAATGTGTGCATTTATCAACTGAATTATGAAAAAAGTTGTCAAATTTCATATATTGAATGATGCAACTTATGACCCATATCTACAAATTAAACAACTGTAGAATTATTAATTAGGTTAAAATATGTAGGCCTTAGAAATTATATATATATTTTTTAATTGTTATTTCATAATTATTATAAAGTGGTTATTTTACTAGTAAGGATGTAAGTATGTATCTTTTGAAGAAACATTTTTACATTTCAAAAGTCTGTATAATTGTTTATACAAATTTACAAGTACAATACTATTTTTTAATGAAAGGGAAATATGTACAAAATTTTTAAAGCAAGATTTTATTAAATTTTTACTGATGTTGATAAACTATTTTCAATCTACAATATTAAACCATTGCTGTTTAATTTGTTAATTAGATGAAAAAGTACTACAGAATTAAAAAATATATTAATTAAAAAACACGTTGAATATTTAGATATATTTATTAGTTTTGGCTACTTTTCATAACAAAATTTAATCAATATCTTAAGATTTTTTTACGCATTTTAAAAGATTTTAATATTGAAATTTAAAAATATACATTTAATATTTACATATGATTACATACATGTGTGCATTTATCAACTGAATTATGAAAAAAGTTCAATATTCTCTCAAATTTCATGTATTTACTGGTGTAACTTCTGACCCATATCTACAAATTAAACAATTGTAGTATATTTTAATTAGGTTAAAATATGTATACCTTAAAATTTATATATATTTTTTAAATTTTTATTTAATATTTATTATAAATTGATTATTTCTCTAGTAAGAGTATAAGAATGTATGATTAGAAGAAACATTTTACATTACAAAAGTTTGCATTATATTTATACAAATGTACACATACAATAATATTTTTTATTGTAAGGGTAGTATCTACAAAAACTTTGATGTAAGATTTTATTAATCTTTTTACTGATGTTGATAAACTAATTTCGATCTACTGTATTAAACTATTGATGTTCAATTTGGTAAATAGATGAAAAAGTACTCTAAAATTAAAAAAGAATATTGATTAAAAATACATTTAATATTTACATATGATTATTAGTTTTGGCTACTCTTCACAACAAAATTTAATCAATATCTTACAAAATTTTAATGCAATTTAAAAGCTTTTAATATTGAAATTTAAAAATATACATTTAATATTTACATATGACTATTGGTTTTGGCTACGTTTTATAAGAAATTTTAATTAATATCTGAAGAAATGTTTACGAATTTTAGACATATATTTTTTAATTTGTTATTTGATAATTATTATATATTGGTTTTTTCGCTAGTGAGATTGTAAGTATGTGTCTTTTGAAGAAACATTTTTACATTTTAAAATGAATTTTACATTTTTTTAATGAAAGTGAATTATCTACAAAAATTTTGATGTAAAATTTTATTGATCATTTTACTGATGTTGATAAACTATTTTTAATCTCCAATATTAAACAATTGCTGTTCTATTTGTTAATTAGATGTAAAAGAACTCTAAAATTTAGATAATATTAAATAAAAATATATTTAATATTTACATTAGATTATTAGTTTTGGCTACGTTTCATAAGAAATTTTAATCAATATCAGAAGAAAGTATTACTCATTTTAAAAGCTTTTAATATTGAAATAAATGATCCATTTAGTATTTACATACATTTAATATATTAATTTATTAATTTCAGTATTAAAATATACCAAAATGCTTAAAAATGTCTTCAGATATTGATTAAAATGTTGTATGAAAGTCAGCCAAATGTAATAATCATATGTAAATATTAAATATATTTTCTTAATTTCCATATTAAAAGCTATTAAAATGCGTAAAAATTTCTTCAGATATTGATTAAAATTATTAGTTTTAGTTTAGAAATTTTAATCAATATCTGAAGAAATTTTTAAACATTTTTAAAGCTTTTAACTTTGAAATAAAAAAAACCTATTTAATATTTAAATATGATTATTAGTTTTGGTTACGTTTCATAAGAAAATTTAATCAGTATCTGAAGAAATTTTTAAGCATTTTAGAAGTTTTCAATATTGAAATTAATAAATTGTTATATTAAATATACATGTTTTAATGTAAGTAAAATGTTTTAAATATTTTTTTAAGTTGGTGTAGAGCATTTTTTAATAAAAGAAGAAAATGTATTCCTTATGCAACTTTTGTACGAATTGAAAATAATTTAAACTATTTGCATCTAGGCTGCATGTATAAAGGATATAAATAAGACATAGTACAAAAAAGACTAGGCAAAATTTTATACTGCAAAAGGAAAGAAAGACAATTTTTTCTGACGTTGACAAACCATTCTTCGATATACAAAGTTAAATTATTGGTGTTCAGCTGTGTAAGAATAGACAGTTACATAAAAAATTTACCCAGCAATAGAATTTTTGTAGAGGTTTCTAGTGCATGTAATCTGATTTAAGAGTGTATAAAATGTTCTAACCAAGCTTGAAGGTGAAGTATTTTATAAAAAATATATTTTACGAAATGAATGCATCAAAATATGCTTAAAAGTCTTAGAATATGCTAGAATTTTAAACAGGGAGTATATATTTTAAAACTTTCTTTTTTATAACTTTTTCGAGACATTTGTAAAGAAAAAACTTTCACTGCAAGAAGCAGAACCTTGTAATTTTTATCTACCCCTAAACTTCTAGTTTTTGAAATATATTTAAGAAGATTGACACAAAAATTGACAAAATTAAAACTATTTTAATTTTTATGTCTTAAAAAATTTCCATGTAGAACAAGGATATATTTATGCCATTTTACCTTTTCAATAATATATTTTATGAACGATTGATGAATTTAATAGTTCATTAATAAAAATCTTACAAAATCTAAAAAATATATTCTTTTCATATGGAACAAATAATATTAGTACAACAGTGCTTATATTGAAACACTGACAGTATTTGCATAATTTAAACTAAAAATGTTGCATATATTACTAATAACAAACATGTAATATTATGTGTCAAATGACTTTTAAAAAGATTTATTTGGCATTTAATATTTTAAAATTTTTGTCATAAATGTAGAGATTTCTAATAATCTATCATCGAGATTGAAATATCTCTTAATGTTCAGTAATATTCTCAATATTCTAAATAAATAAATTTTATGTATAAATTCATAAATGTAAAGATTTATAATTATGTATCATCATGAAAAAAGATCTGTTAATGTTCAATAAGATTCTCAATATTCTAACTGAATAATATTTTATGCATAAATTTTATAAGGGTGGAGTTTTGTAAAATCCTACCATCGAATAAGAAAGATCCATTAATGCTCAGTAAAATTCATAAATGTAGCGATTTATAATAATCTATCATCGTGGAAAAAAATCTCTTAATGTTTAATAAGATTCTCAATATTCTAAATGAATAATATTTTATGCAGAAATTTCATAAATGTAGAGTTTTGTAATATTCTATCATCCAAAAAGAAAGATTCATTAATGCTCAGTATGTATCTAAATATCCTAAATGAATACTTTTTCCTGTATGAAATTCATGCATGTAGAGACTTCTAACAATCTATCATCAAAAAGAAATATCTCTTAATGATCAATAAGATTTTCAATATTCTGAATTAATATTTTTTAATGTATAAAATTGTGAAAAAAATATACGAAGTGCATTACAATTGTTATGATGTAAACAACTAAAGGTAGTTTTTTAAGGGAATTTTAAATTTACTGGGCTCTTTCATATACGATATCCAGTTAAATATACTTTAATCTCTAGTGGATATTAAATGCATAATGCAATGTTTAGTGACATAAAAGCTAAAACGTGATAATTACTTTTCAGTTTCATACAAACATAACCTTTGAAATATATTCTTCTAGTAAAAATATGCATTCTTTTTCTGAAAGAGAAAAGTCATCAGATCTGTGGATTAGCATTTTTCAGTTCTGAATAACACTACCAGAATCAGTTAAATCGTTCCTTTATTATTGTAAGTGGTATAAAATATGAACTCAGCTTTCTTTAAAGTGAAATGAACCCAGTTAAAATCTGCAACTTTAGACATGCTTTTAGGATCCAAGAACTTTTATAGAACACCGCAGACTTTAGATATGCTACTTCGTGATCAATCAAGAATCCGGAGTTGATCATCCGACAGATATCCAAGTGATACCAGAAAGAATTCACGATGCAGATTGTTATCTAATATTTCACACGTTTTTATTTTAATTCTATAAAGTGTTATAGTTAAGTTAATATTGTAGGAATTGCTGTTATTAAGACTTCGGTATTAGCCTTTTTTAAAAAAGCGTCATTATGCAATTAAGACATTTAATATAAATTATTAGATGATTCCTTTTAATGACAAAAATATTTTATAATCTTTGACAAGTATATTTAAAATAAAGACACTTAAATATAGTAACTGAGCACCAAGAAAAAAATTGTGTTTATAAAGTTATCTGATTATAAAATAATTAAACAGCAAATATTAAGTTATATACAGCATAGTTTTCCATTTTTATAGTATAAATTTTAAATGTAAAAGATGTAACACAAAATTAACAAATTTGCTAATTTTTTTATTAAACGGGTGAGTCTGATTTTTGAAAATTAACTGTCATTCATTCTAAAAAAAATTTTCAAAAAAAATTTAATCTTAGTTATACACGATTTCATATTATTTAAAAACTAAAATAACTCTTATTTAATCATTTTTAGATATAATAAATAAGTATGAAATAAAGTTATATAAGAAAAATAAAAATGCTTATCGTAAGAGTCGAAAAATAAATATAAAAAAATATTTTCTGAATATATGTATTTTTGGAAATCTAACTGTTATATTTATTTACGAATACAATTTTCAAGACGTATTTTATATGAGTTTTTTCTTTAATATCTTTAAAGTTTTCTATTTAGTAATTTTTATAACTATGAAATAAATTAAAATATCTAAGAAAATTGAAAAAAAAATCGTCTCACACGATAACTACTCTTTGCCTTGTAGTGCTAAAAATTCTTAAATTAAAACTAACTGTTATTTACTTACAATTTTCAAGACATATTTTATTCAACATATATGCGATTGCACTTTATTAAATATTACGTAATTTCTATTTAGTTATTTTTAAAAATTTGAAATAAAGATATATAATAAAACTGAAAACAAAACAATGCCTCACAAGATAAATATATTTTGTATTGAAATGAGAAAAAAAATAAAATATAAACTAACTGTTATTTATTAAAAAAAATCAATTTTCAAGATGTTTTTTATTTGTGTTACAAGCTATTTCATGCTATCTAATATTATATAGTTTCTATTTAGTTATTTTTAAGGCTATGAAATAAATAAAGATATTTAAGAAGAATGAAAAGGATAGAAGTATACATTGTGTCACCCGATAGATACTTATTGCCTTTAAAGGCTAAAAAATATAAAAATTATACTAACTGTTGTTACTCACAACTTCTATTTTCAGCACGTATTTTATCTGAGTTATACACAATTGCACGTTATTTATTAAATATTAAATATTTTCTATTTAGTCATTTTTTGAAATATAAATTAAGAAAGATATCTTAGAAAACTGAAAAGAACACAATAAATACATTTTGTTTTGAAATGCGAAAAAAAATATAAAATGTAAACTAACTGTTATTTACTCACAGATATAATTTTCAATACTTTTTTCTTATCTGATATGAAAGTTAAAAGACGTTATTTATTTATTTCTTTTTAGTTATTTTTAGAAATATGAAATAAATAAATATATTTAAAAAAAATTTAAAAATATATGCGTCATAGGATACTTTTGCCTTGAAATGCAAGAACTAAATATATAAAAATGCAAACAAATAGTTATTTATTGCATATTAAATAGTTTCTATTTAGTCGTTTTTAGAAATATGAAATAAATAAAGACATCTAAGAAAATTTAAAAAAAAAACGCAGAGCGTCACACGATAATACTTCTTGCATTGAAATGCTAAAAAAAAAAGTAAAATGTAAAATTAACTATTATTTATTCACAAATACAATTTTCAAGAAGTATTTTATTTGAGTTATGCAGGATTTCACGTGATTTATAAAATATTACATAGTTTCTATTTAATAATTTTTAGAAGCATGAGATAAATAAAGAAATCTAAGAAAATATGAAAAAAATTGTGCGTCACACGATAAATACTTTTTGCCTTGAAATGCGAAAAGAAAAATTAAAATAATTAACTAAATGTCATTCTTTCCATTTATAGCTTTTGAAATTTTCGTGATTATTCTTTTCCTTCCTCAAAATCTAACATTTTTTTCTTCCTTCTTTCGTCATGTTTTGTTTCACTCGTTCATTAAAACATCACTCCAGGCGTTATTTTAATGAAGGTTTTTCTCTTCCCATTGTGTTTTTGTCCTGTAAGGTATGTCGAGGTAATTTTTTCTCTTCTCTTTCAGTGTCCTAATTATTTTCTAAATTGATAATTTATTTTTCAAAAATCGATTACTGTCTTTGTGCTTCCTTTCGTCTTTTTTTTTAATTTATAATACTTCACGACACCGAAAATTTGATTAAGATAAGTGACCAGAAAAAGAAAGAGGAAATTAATTTCCTTGGGACACTGAAAATAATAAATTTTTCTGTTCTGTTATCTCTTTAGTAGGTATCAAGAAGAAATCAATTTATAGTTGATTCGAGCTGAAATTTTAATCCTCGAAAAATAAATATAGTGAAATAATATATTTTGCTGCTCCTAATTTTTGTTAATTAAAAATCTAAATATATTTAGCTTACAGACTGAACATATTGAAAAAAAACTTTCTGAAAGCCTTTTGCATGTGTAACATTTTCTTTCTTTCAAAATCGTCTGTTAATTATTATCCATTCAATTAGTATTATTACTCACTGTGAGTATTAGTACAACCACCATTGCATTCTTTACTCAAGGACACTCGCCTTTTAATCATTCTCTCAATATTTGAGTAACTGTTAATCATTTAGCACCACTCTGGAATCACGTGCAGCTTATATTATGTCACAGAATAAACATTACCCACATTTAACGCTTGCATTACCTTAACATTATATGGTTTGGACATTTACTCTTAACTAACATTACGCATTAATTTTCAATTTTCATTCTACAAATACTAATTATGAAACATATTAGTTTTAGTATTGAATTCTAATTATTATTTTACACTAATTGCAGTGTACAGAGGATTTGTACAGTTTCTGGAGGCTAATAAATTACTTTTTTTACAGCAGGCGATACAGACCTTTTACCTAACGCCTATTTTATCTTTTGTAATTGTATCTTAAATTGTTATCATATTACTTTTGAAAGAAAGGCATATAGGTTACGATATCCATAAAAGATAATTTTCGAAGAATTAATAATTAATAGCTACTGATAACAATAATCATTTATAATGACTTATGATGCCCTCTAACATAGATATATTACACACTCCTTTTGAAATTCCAAAAAGATTGATTAAAAAATAATTACTTTTATTAGTCCACTGACAGCGTAACAAAGAAATCCAAAGTAAAAAAGAAAAGGAGACTTTAAAAGTAAAGAAAAGCGTATAAATTATTTACATAAAAGATAATTATGGAACAAATAATAATTAATAGCTATTGAAATCTATAATAACTTTTAATGAAATTTTAAGCTATTCTTACTTAGAAACATTACAATATAATATTAAAATTTCAAGAAGATTGATTAACAAACAGTGATTTTGATAGTACGCTGTTAACCCTCTGACTGCTCAATTTTTAGACCAAAATCGATTAAAAAATTGTGCAATTTTGTTTGTACATTTTAAATTTATATATATTGAAGAATTGGAATATGCACTTTTTCTTTCTAGAAAAGATTTTTTATATAGATTTTTATCGAAAAACCAATTTCAGATGTTATCAGAAGAAAAAAAAAATATTAATAAATTTCAGTTGAATTACAGTTAATTTCTATTTATTACATAATGTAATTATAATGTATAATTATATATTATAATTATATTATGTAATAAATACATAATATAAATATATAATTAATTATATAAAGATATTATTATATTTATAATATATATTATATTATTATATTATCTAATATAACTACAGTTCTATTCATATAACTCTATTTATTATATAATTAAACGTTTATTACTGTATATAATTTATTTCACTGTTTAAACTGTGAAAAAGTGGGATGCGCTTCTCAAAACAGGAAGAAAAGCAAATGCCCGTTAAAATCGTGGGATAAGCAAATTTTGCTACATTTGACTTGCCCGTGGAAATAGCGGGATGAGCAGTCAGAGGGTTAACAAGAAATGCAAGACAAAAGATGAATCTACATAAACCATTTGTTTCCAGCTTTTGAGCTAATTATGCATCTGTAGATAGCGCTTGTCAGATTGGGAATGAAAAGGAAATTTATATTTTTTCTACTAAGAGTTGAACACTAAATACTAATGGAACTGAAGATGATATTTGGATTTCACTTAATTCTATTCTTACTTAGAAATATTAGAATATCATATTAAAATTTCAAGAAGATTGATTAACAAACAATAATTTTCATAATCCTCTGTTCACAAGAAATGCAAGACAAAAGATGAATCTTCATAAACCATTTGTTTCCAGCTTTTGAGATAATTATGCTTATGTAGATGGAGCTTGTCAGCTTGGAGATGAAAGGTAATTTATATTTTTTCTTCTAAGAGTTGAATACTAAATTCTAATGGAACTGAAGACAATATTTTTATTGCACTCAATTCTGTTCTTACTTAGAAATATTAAAATATCATATTAAAATTTCAAGAAGATTGATTAACAAAGAGTGATTTTGATAGTACGCTGTTAACAAGAAATGCAAGACAAAAGATGAATCTACATAAACCATTTGTTTCCAGCTTTTGAGCTAATTATGCATATGTAGATGGCGCTTGTCAGTTTGGTGATGAAAGGAAATTTATATTTTTTTCTTCCGAGAGTTGAATATTAAATACTAATGGAACTGAAAGCAATATTTTTTATTTCACTCAATTCTGTTCTTAGAAATATTAAAATATCATATTAAAATTTCAAGAAGATTGATTAACAAACAGTGATTTTGATAGTCCGCTATTAACAAGAAATGCAACACAATAGATAAATCTACATAAACCATTTGTTTCCAGATTTTGACCTAATTATGCTTATGTAGATGGCTCTTGTCAGCTTGGGGATGAAAGGAAATTTATATTTTTTTTCTTCTAAGAGTTTAATATTAAATACTAATGCAACCGAAAACGATATTTTTTATTTCCCTCAATTCTGTTCTTACTTAGAAATATTAAAATATCATATTAAAATTTCAAGAAGATTGATTAACAAACAGTGATTTTGATAGTCCGCTATTAACAAGAAATGCAACACAATAGATAAATCTACATAAACCATTTGTTTCCAGATTTTGAGCTAATTATGCTTATGTAGATGGCTCTTGTCAGCTTGGGGATGAAAGGAAATTTATATTTTTTTTCTTCTAAGAGTTTAATATTAAATACTAATGGAACAGAAGACGTTATTTTTATTTCACTCAATTTTGATATTACTTAGAAATATTAAAATATCATATTAAAATTACAAGAAGATTGATTAACAAGCAGTGATTTTTGATATTCCGCTACTAAAAAAAGCAAAACAGGAAAGATGAATCTACATAAACCATTTGTTTCCAGCTTTTGAGCTAATTATACATATGTAGATAGCGCTTGTCAGCTTGGAGATAAAAGAAAATATATATTTTTCTTCTAAGTATTACATACTAATGGAACCAAAGACGATATTTTTTATTTTATTCAATTCTAAAATACAACTAATTATAAAAATAAAAATATACCTTTTTAACATACTTCTTTATTATTATAGTTATCACAAAGAGGAATAAATTCTTAACTAATGATACTTCTTCGTTTATTCAGCATAAATGTAATTTTTATTAATTTAACGTTGAATAATTCCAAGTGAATTTATTAACTATCCTTCATTTTTGGTATTTATAACTTAAATACCCTATTGCTTATATAACAAATATTACTTAAAATTTAAACACTTTGAAGAAAATTTTTTTTTACTTAAAAACATATATAATTATAGAATTTTGTATACTAAATATAATTACAGAATTTTATATGCTAAAGTTTTTTTACTGCTACTATTCCTTTACTTTGGTATTTAATGTGAACGCTTACAATTTCATCAACAAATGTTACTTAAAATTAAAACATTTTAAAGAAAAAATATATATTTTTACTTAAAAAAATATATAATTATAGATTTTTGTATACTAAATATAATTATAGAATTCTCTATACTGAAGCTATGATTTTACTGTTACTACTGCTTTATTTTGGTATTTTCTGGGAAAGCTCAAAATTTCAACTAAATTGTATTCTAAAATAAAAGATCTTCTTTCTATAATAAACATCCATATAATGATTAAAAAGGAAGCCCCGGGAGAATTCTTAATAAAGCTAATTTGAAACAGCTAATTATTCAACTTCTGGAATAAAAGTTTTAGTTTTAATTTAAGCCGTAATTACATGCATATTTTAAAAATAACATACTTTATTTTCAAAAAGATTGATAGATTGATTAAAAATGAAATAAATTAGTTTTAAAAGTCCATTGTCCAATTAATTTTATAGTTTTTCATACTTACTTTATAAAAATAAAATCTAGCAATTTCCACATTCATTTTTTCACTGATAATCCAAATTAGATTTAAATAAAAAATGATTAAAAAAATTCGAGGACTTTTAAAATTAATTTGTGTAATCAGTCAGATCCATCATAAACTAATCAAAGAATATCTCACGCACCAGAGGACGTTAAAAGTGGGAAAAAAATCTTAAAATAAGGTTAATTTCTCGGTTCCTTGCATTTGATAATTATCGGGAAAACGACACTTTAACACGCGATGAATGTTTGTTTTGCTGTTAATTGAATTTCCAATAGAATGGCAGGTGGCTGTAAAAATTGAATTCGCGATCGAATTCAAAGGATCTGAAAACCAATAAAATCCATTTTAAAGATATTGCATAGATATTGCGTATACGAAAAATATCGCCTAACGAAATTAAATACGCTGTTTGTTTTTTCTTCGATTTGATTAAGGTATATGTTCCATATTTTTCCGATTTATTGGAAAAGATAGCTCCGTAAAATAATACTAATTCTATATTTAAGCTTAATTAATGTTAACAGAAAGAAAAAGTCATTTTCAGTATTTGTATCTATGAATTCACTTAACGTTCCTAAATTTTCAGTATCTGAATTAAATACAGTATTTGTGTCTTAGACCAGGGATAGACAAATTTTGATTGAAGATTAACAAAATTTGATTGAAAAAATTTAATTGAAGAATTCCAGGTGAATTTATTAACTATCCTTTCTTTCTGATATTTATAATTTACGTACCCTATTGCTTATATAACAAATATGTGGTTTGGAGCACTATGATCTACTTTTTTGCAACACGAGTGCTAATGAAGCCGGAACCTACTGCTTAACCCCTATGAAGATCAGGATTACAAGTTCTCTAGTATTTAATACAATCAGGGTATGAATTTTATCTATGAGACTTATAGATTTGAAATATATGAAGAAAACTATTTTTTCCTTCTTTTTTAGGGGGAAAGGGTGTGAGAGATTTAGATTGGGGAATTTAACTGTGAAATGCTCCCTTTGTTCAGCAGGAAATTATTTTTTCTTAAACGATTAAATACTTCATTAGAGCAATGAATAATTACAATTAAAAATATGTAATTAATAAATAGCTAAACAGTTTATAAGTAATGTTTTAGGTAAGTATTTTCACATGAGATAAATAAGAAAATTGAACTTTTGATTCTCCTATGTAAAGCAAATTTAAAAAAGTATATTTCAAAGAGAAATAAATTAATTGTAGTAATACCATCTATTTATAGTTTAAAGTGTTGAAAACAAAAGAAAATATTAATGTGTTTAAAACAGAGAAAAAGTATTAACAGGTAGTTTCACTGCGAAACCACTGTTCTTAAAAGAGATTTCGAACGGCTACGAACATCCATGACACATTGGAATTCGAACACACGAACAACAATACCAATGATGAGCGCCCAAACCATACGTCCATCTTTCAGGATATAACAAATGTTACTTAAATTTAAAACATTTTGAAGAAAAAATATATTTTTTACTTGAAAGAATATATATTTAGAGAATTTTGTAAACTAAATATAATTTTAAAATTTTGTATACTAAAATTGATTTTTTTTGTACTACTATTCTATTATTTTGGTATTTTCTGTGAAAGCTTAAAATTTCAACTACATTGTACCATAAACCAAATGATCTCCTTCCTATAAAAAACATGAATGTAAAGCGTAATAAGGAAGTCCCAGGAGAATTCTTAATAAAGCTAATTTGAAACAGCTAATTATTCAAATTCTGAAATAAAAGTTTTCGTTTAAATTTATGCCGTAATTACATGCATATTTTAAAAATAATATACTTTATTTTCAAACAGATAGACAGATTGATTAAAAATGAAATAAATTAGTTTTAAAAGTCCATTGTCCAATTAATTTTATAGTTTTTCATACGTATTTTATAAAAATAAAATCGTGCAATTTCCACATTAGATTTTTTACTGATAATCCAAATTAGATTTAAATAAAAAATGATTAAAAAATTCGAGGACTTTTAAAATTAATTTGTGCAATCAGTCAGATCCATCATAAACTAATCAAAGAATATCTCACGCACCAGAAGACGTTAAAAGTGGGAAAAAAATCTTAAAATAAGGTTAATTTCTCGGTTCCTTGCATTTGATAATTATCGGGAAAACGACACTTTAACACGCGATGAATGTTTGTTTTGCTGTTAATTGAATTTCCAATAGAATGGCAGGTGGCTGTAAAAATTGAATTCGCGATCGAATTCAAAGGATCTGAAAACCAATAAAATCCATTTTAAAGATATTGCATAGATATTGCGTATACGAAAAATATCGCCTAACGAAATTAAATACGCTGCTTGCTTTTTCTTCGATTTGATTAAGGTATACATTCCATATTTTCCCGATTTATCGGAAAAGATAGCTCCGTAAAATAATACTAACTCTGTATTTAAGCTTAATTAATGTTGACAGAAAAGAAACACTTATTTTCAGTATTTGTATCTATGAATGCACTTAACGTTTCTAAATTACAGCATCTGAATCAAATACAGTATTTATGTCTTAGGCCAAGGATGGACAAACTTTGATTGAAGATTGGCAAAATTGATTAACAAAATTTAATTGAAGAATTCCAGGTGAATTTATTAACTATCCTTTCTTTCTGATATTTATGATTTAAGTGCCTTTTTGCTTATATAACAAATGTTTGGTTTTGAGCACTATGGTATATTTTTTGCAACAGAGTGTTAATGATACCGGGACCTACTGCTTAACAACTTGATGATCACGATTACCAGTTCTCTAGTATTTAATAAAATTAGGTTATGAATTTTAAATATGAGACTTATAGATTTGAAATATATGAAGAAAAATATTTTTACCTTCTTTTTTTTTGGGGTGGGGTTGTGCGAGATTTAGAGATTGGAATTTAACTGTGAAATGCTCCCTTTGTTCAGCAGGAAAATATTTCTTTCTTAAAAGATTAAATACTTCATTAGAGCAATGAATAATTACAATTAAAAAAATGTAATTAATAAATAGCTAAACAGTTTATAAGTAATGTTTTAGGTAAGTATTTTAACATGAGATAAGGAAGAAAATTGAACTCTTGATTCTTCCATGTAAAGCAAATTCAAAAATGGAAATTTCAAAGAGAAATAAATTAATTGTAGTAATACCATCTATTTATAGTTTAAATTGTCGAAAACAAAAGAAAATATTAATGTGTTTAAAACAGAGAAAAAGTATTAACAGGTAGTTTCACTGCGAAAATACTGTCCTTAAAAGATTTAAAGGAGATTCCGAACGGCTACGAACATACAAGTCACAGGGGGATTCGAACACAAGAACACCAGTACCGCTGATGAGCGAACAAACCATTCAGCCATCTTTCGGCATATAACAAATGTTACTTAATTTTAAAACATTTTGAAGGAAAAATATATTTTTTACTTAAAAGAATATATATTTATAGAATTTTGTATACTATATATAATTAAAAAAAATTTATACTAAATTTCTTTTTTTTTACTACTATTGCATTATTTTGGTATTTTCTGGGAAAGCTTACAATTTCAACTACATTGTACCGTAAACCAAATGATCTCCTTTTCTATAAAAACATGAATATAAAGCGTAATAAGGAAGTTAAAGGAGAATTCTTAATAAAGCTAAATTGAAACAGCTAATTATTCAACTTCTGAAATAAAAGTTTTCGTTTAAATTTATGCCGTAATTACATGCATATTTTAAAAATAATATACTTTATTTTCAAACAGATAGACAGATTGATTAAAAATGAAATAAATTAGTTATAAAAGTAAAATGTCCAATTAATTTTATAGTTTTTCATACATAGTTTATAAAAATAAAATCGTGCAATTTCCACATTAGATTTTTTACTGATAATCCAAATTAGATTTAAATAAAAAATGATTAAAAAAATTCGAGGACTTTTAAAATTAATTTGTGCAATCAGTCAGATCCATCATAAACTAATCAAAGAATATCTCACGCACCAGAGGACGTTAAAAGTGGGAAAAAAATCTTAAAATAAGGTTAATTTCTCGGTTCCTTGCATTTGATAATTATCGGGAAAACGACACTTTAACACGCGATGAATGTTTGTTTTGCTGTTAATTGAATTTCCAATAGAATGGCAGGTGGAGGTAAAAATAGAATTCGGCGATCGAATTCAAAGGATCTGAAAACCAATAAAATCCATTTTAAAGATATTGCATAGATATTGCTTATACGAAAAATATCGCCTAACGAAATTAAATACGCTGTTTGTTTTTTCTTCGATTTGATTAAGGTATATATTCCATATTTTTCCGATTTATTGGAAAAGCTAGCTCTGTAAAATAATACTAAGTCTATATTTAAGCTTAATTAATGTTGACAGAGAAGAAAAACTCACTTCAGTATTTATATCTAGGAGTTCACTTAATATTCTTAAATTGCAGCATCTGAATTAAATACAGTATATATGTCTTAGACCAGGGACGGACAAACGTTTTTGGCTGCAAGCCAAAAATTGAGAGAAAATAAGTTTGGTGGCCCAAGATAAATAGTTCTATAATTTTAAAAACAATATACAAGTACCTATCGGTTTAACCCCTTCCAGGTTCATTTTATTTTGAGATTATGAGTCAAAAAATGTCAATTTTTTAATGCTTATTTTCATACATACATAACTTTTTAAACATATTAGCATCATTTGCATACAAACATTCTTAAAAATTAATTTAATATAATCAATTTCAATAAATGAGTAATTTACTTGTATAGTTGGCTTTCTGTGCTTCAGAAATCATTAGACCTTGGAGTCAATTCACACTAATTATAAATATAAAGATTAGAATACGTAACTTTTATTTTGAATTTAACTTTATTTATATCATTTGTATTTACATAAATGGTTATGAAATTATGAATCAAAATTTGATCATGTATGATACAATCAGAAAAACAGTACTATATATAGTCCAACATCGCAATCTGGACAATAGACCCTGGTTTCTCTGCTTACCTTCTTCTCTCTGCTGTCTCTCTTTGAGCAGCAAATAATCTAGTAGCCAGAAAAGTAAACAAAAGCATTCGAAACCATAAAAAGCATATGTGAGATAAATTGGGAGAGACTGATTGCACATTGTAAAATTTCACAGTGCCTGAGCTACACTGGGGATGAGCCAGGATTGTACATTTCGTCTGCCCGAGTTCAGCTCGTGAAAAACTGGGAAGGGGTTAAATACTTTAACTCATTAGAGCCCAGTGATCTATTTTTAGATCGCTAAACATAGCGTGGGTAACTTGCTTTTAGATGACCTTCAACCCACACCACACATTCTACACTGCACAGGGGACTAGACAAGGCATGTACTTCTTTACCAACACGTGGTTTTTTTGTTCTGTTTGGTCATTGATCTAAAGTTTGTATCGCCATTTTGTTCTGCACTTCTTCGACATTTCTTAGTATAAACCTTGAAAAAACCTAGGAGATACCGGTAAGTTAAACTTTTTTTGGGTGTTTTAATATCTTCATAGATGTAGCTGTTTGTATTTGTGAAAATATATCCTCCGAATGCCCAGTGATCTATTTTTAGATCACCATCTTTAAAAAAACTAAGGTATGTATTGATAAAATTTGATAATAATATTTATGTTGATATTAAAAGACACCCAATTTATGAATTATATGCCATTGTGTCAAAATACATAATTTGGTCGTTAATGGGTTAATGAGAGGAATGAAATTGTTATATCATTTTTAAAAGTTCCTTATACTGAGGTTCGAAATGAGGTGTACTGATTTTAAGGAACGATGCTAAATGCTCATCTGTCAGTCTATTTGTGAAATTATTCTGTCTAAGGTTCAAAGTTGAAAACACTTGTTCACATATAAGAAGCAAATATACCGCTGATCTTCTGGACATGAGATAATAAATTTGGGATATTATATATAAGTAGAAAAGGAGATGGATATATAATGTATAAATATACATTTCTTTTAATTTGCCTCCGAACGGTAACTTAAAATTCCATCCGCGGACTGAATTGCAGTATGTGAATTAAATACAGTATTTATGTCTTAGACCCTGTCTTAGACCATAAGAAAATATAAATCCATTCTGACACTTTAAATATCTAAAAATTAAATAAATAACCCAGGCTGTTTACACAACTTATAAACGTCTGTTAGGCTCTGTAATTAATGGTTTAAGCAAATAGATTAGTTCCTTAACTGTTCCGCTAGATAGCCTTTTCTCTAAACTATTAATCTAAATATAGATTTCTAAGATAAAGAGCTTTTCTTAAAATTGTGAGTGGTATTTTACTGCACTTTTGTTCCTAGGCTGCCCATAATTCATTCACAGTCTTATATCCGAGTTTAGAAATAGCTCTTTTTAATAAGCCAGAAGTGTCGAATTCCATTGGTGATACATCAAGGGGCTTTGAAGGAATATGAGAAAAAGGTATAGATTTAATACCTGTCACATTACTCATTTTTTTCTCAAGAAATTAAGTGGTAGAGTTTGATGCATGACTTGTGGCTTTATCTTGATAAATTTCTAATCTTAAAGACGCTGCGGGTTTAGAAATGATAGTTCTTTAGATAAAAGTACTAAAATATTATATTTCTGAAGTACTGAATTTAATTTAACACTCCTTTTTTCGTTTGGAATTTTTACTTTCCTATTTTTTAGAAGAAAATATTCTTTTCTTTCGAGGATGATGTATTTTTTACAGTAACAAAATATTGCCGCTTAGAAAAAGTTACTTCTTCTACTGTAATATATCATCTGAAATCATTCATAATAATAAGGTTAGGTATTGACTACATTATATAACTTATCTGGAAATTAAATTTTCAGCTGAATCAAAATTTTAATTTCTATAAAAATTGTGTTTATAGGATAGATCAATAATATAATTTATTTTCATACATTATATATGGAAAAAAGTAACTTTATCTCTAATTCAACCCAAAGGAATATGTTTTAAACTACTTTATCAATTTATTATCTTGACAATGGTATTCATTGACATGCTGAATAAATCTGTCAAACTCTAAATTTAAAATAACTGAAAGAAATATAAGCTTATTTTTAAAAGATAATTAGTACCTAAATAACAAATTCCTGATATTTAGAAAATACTACACATATAAGAGTAATACAGAATTTATTAATAACGACTAAATCGATTTTTTATTTCCACTTATAATTATATTACTACATAATTCACAATATCCCGCAAATCAATCAATGAACTAAAATTTTGAATTCAATTCAATACATTATAGTCAATTATAAATTGAATTAATATTAAAGATTTATTTTATTGTATTCAAACATTTACTAAAATTAAATAATACTTAATTTTGTTTACAATGATTTAGTAAAACTTTTGCATGAAGCAAAACATTGTTTGACATATCTAGTCAGTTTTGATAAATTAAGAACTATACCTGAGTCGAAAAACAGATTTTCAAGTGTCCCCATCTCTTCCCACAACACCACGAGGTCAACTGTAGAACATACTACATCTCAATTAAGGCCGGGAGCTGAAAATGATAGATGATATGTTGAATATACTTTGTAATAAATGTTTTAACAAGACAAAATGTTGTCTAAATGTTTAAGTCGTGAAAATCTCCCACTAGAGATGAAAGTTTGAACATTTTAAATTCGTTTAATCAAATTTTCATTATATCCTACTTAATATTTCGTAAATTTCTAAAGAACAGTTCCATCTGTTGACAACTTTAAAGTAGAGAGGTTAAGAAGGACACTCTACATTTTGACAAAACATTTTTTTTTAGACTGGTAATAGAAAATATTCGCAGCTGTTTTTTTCTTTTCAAACGATATGAAAGGTGTATAGAGAAATTTCTATTATAAAGTTGGCATACATAAAATTTAAAAAACTGTTAAATTTTTATTATTTTACTGGGTGTATTTTTAAAGCTTGATCATTTTTGTAAGAATTTCAAAAATGTCTTACTTTGAAGTTTTACTACTAAAGTTTTAGAACTTATCAAAAGATAATAGATTATTTGGAAAAACTATTCTAAATATTGCATTGAAACAGAAAAAATAGACAGTATGACTCAAATACAAAAGAAACAATACAAAATACAATTTACAATTGTAATACCTATTAATTCTTTTGGGTCATCATTTTATGTAAAATTAATTTGAAAGTAAAATCATTTCCAGACTTATTACATGCGAAATGATATACACGAAACAATGGATAATGCCTCTTAATATCAATATCCATTATTAAAGCATTTATTTAATGTTTAAATATTCTTTATGTGTTGCAAAAATTTGTAAATAAAAAAAAAACGTTTTCATAAATCCTCTTAAAATTATTTTAAAAATATAGAAATATAACGGACATTCAAAGTTAGACCAAAAGTTGAGTATCTATAGTTAAAAAATTTAAACATGATTAATATTTAAAAAAAAACAATATTGTTTTTAAGATAATAATATTATTATTATATCATTCTAATAGTTACCTTGTCGGTGATTTTAATTAAAAATTATTTTTATTGACTTTTTGTTATTTTTAAAACACATAAATATTTTGATATAACATTTTAATTTCAAGTGTGAATATATTTAGAGAGTTGAAAGATTAAAAAGTAATTTTTTCATCATATATTGAGATATATTAGTATACAATGACTTTTACCAGTACATACAATTTTGATTGATAAATGTAAACTTAAAATCTCAAAATAGCTCTAATAGATGATTTTTCAAATACTAAATATATCATCAATTCTAGTTGCATACGTTATTTTAGTAATACAGTTATACTACAAACTTTTCTATTCAATGACTTTTATATGCACATACAATTTTGATTGATAAAAGTAAACTTATAAGCTCAGAATAGTTATTATATATGATATTTCAAATACTAAATATTTCTTCAATTCTAGTTGGTTGGTTGGTTGATTGAAGTTGATCCTCTCTGGAAAAACTGCGCCAAACTAAATGTGGAAATAAACTAAATCAATTCTATTTGCAAACTTTGTTTTAATACAACAATACTGAAAAATTGTCTATCCAATGACTTTTCCCAGCACATACAATTAAGATTTATAAAAGTAAACTTAAAAACTCAGAATGATTATAATAAATGACTTTTCAAACACTAAATATATCTTCAATTCTTGTTGCATACTTTATTTTAATAGTACAGCTATACTACAAAATTGTCTGTCCGATGACTTTTAACCAGCAGATATAATTTTGATTTAAAAAAGTAATATTAAAAGATCAGAATAGTTATAATAAATGATTTTTTAAATACTAAATATATTTTCAATTCAAGTTGCATACTTTATTTTAGTAATACAGCTATACTGCAAAATTGTCTATTTTAAAACAAACGTTATTCAAAATCATAATATGTATTAATGCGAATGTTAATTTTTTTTTTAAGTTTTCAAAATATTTTTGGAATCTGTTTCATTTTTCTTAATGTGGGCTCTTCTTATCTCAGAAAATTGTTATTGATACAAATTTATTAAATATATGGCAGCTGTGGTTGCTGTTCTACCATCTGGAACAATCTGAATGTTTAAAATAAACGTATAGATTGACAATAGAAGGTAGTTTTAACAGTCAAAAAAATTATTTTAGCCAAAATTTCAATTCCATTTTCTTTGCGCAATACTGGGAAAATGGCATATAGCATATATACTTGCAAGTTTAATTTTTTTTCTGGATAATATCTTTTCAAAACAAATTGGATGCTAC
>CM063511.1:101546657-101564157 GCA_032207245.1 Pardosa pseudoannulata | reverse complement strand
TCATATAATTAAGTACAATAAATGATTATTAGTGGTAATTAAAGTGCACACAATAAATATTTTTATTTAAATTTTATATTCGGTTATTTTTACTATTGCAAGTTGTATGTTTTATGTAGAAAGTAGAAAGACTAAAAAGAAAGACTGATATTAGATAACTTGTATTTGTTTCTCATAATTATTAGACTTGTAAATATGGGGTGTAATAATTTTTAGAGAATTTATATATATATATATATCATATATTTTTATATATATATATAAATATATATATATTATATATATATATATTATATTATATATATATATATATATATATATATATATATATATATATATATATATATATTATATATATATATTATATATATATATATATATATTTATATATATATATATATATATATATATATATATATATATATATATATATATATATATATATATATATATATATATATATATATATATATATATATATATATATATATATATATATATATATATATATATATATATATATATATATATATATATATATATATATATATATATATATATATATATATATATATATATATATATATATAACAGCGTATAGCGGATAGAAAATTCTGTTTTCTTTAGATATATATATATATATATATATATATATATATATATACATATATATATTTCGGAATCTTTCCATTCTAAAGAAAACAGAATTTTCTATCCGCTATAGGCTGTTGTAGTGAAAACTTTTCATCTCGAAATGTACTATGTCCCCTTAAAAAATAGTTTGCTGTTAGTTTATTTGCAGTGTAACTTACATTAACCCTGTGTGGTTTTAATAAAATAACTGAAAATTCATCAATATAATTTTCAAAGAATAAATGACCCAAAATAAAATATTTTAATATTTAAGAGAAAGTATTTGCTTGTTAAAAATTATTAGTTAGCTTAGTTTCAACACAATTATTTAACTTAAACAAAAATATATAACTTTTATCTTATAAAAAACTTTAAATTTTAAGTTCCGAAAATTCATTAAAGATGAAGCTTTCGCTATTAAAAAAAGGCTTTCAATTATGCCAGAAGCAAAAAAAAAGTTTAATTGATTTTATCTGTTTTTAGAGCACTTCCAGATCAATAAAATTCTTTAATCAGAACACTGATCGATCAGGGAACTTGACCAATGAGCCTTACTTGGAAGATCAGCGAGGAGGAACGTGCTTTCACTCACAGAATCTATTATTTTATTTATTTTTTCTTCTTCTTCAGAAATTCGTGATAGACGTGAGAAATAAAAATAATCTTTCTCCGAAATCTCTTCGGTAGAATAAACTTGTTTTATTTGACTATCATATAGGAATTTGAACAAATTACTTTTTAATACTCTGCCATAAATGAAACTACGTACACTGATAAGGGGTATCTTCGAACGATTATGTGAAAATGCGTCTTGTACTCATGAGAAAAAAAAGATTCTTGAGTTATTGAGATAACTTAAGATTGAGCTCCGTCTTTCCCCTTTATATAAGCTACAAATGATTATGAATTCATATAATAGAAAGACTGATATTAGATAACTTGTATTTGTTTCTCATAATTATTAGACTTGTAAATATGGGGTGTAATAATTTTTAGAGAATTTAGTTATATTTCAAATCTTTTTGGTCTATTAAAAATCCACATCTTGCATTATATTAAATAAATATATATATATATATATATATATATATATATATATATATATATATATATATATATATATATATATATATATATATATATATATATATATATATATATATATATATATATATATATATATATATATATATATATATATATATATATATATATATATATATATATATATATATATATATATATATATATATATATATATATATAATATATATATATATATATATATATATATATATATATATGTATATATATTATATATATATATATATATATATATATATATATATATATATATATATATATATATATATATATATATATATATAATATATTTCGGAATCTTTCCATTCTAAAGAATCCTTTAATCAGATAATTCTTTAATCAGAACACTGATCGATCAGGGAACTTGACCAATGAGCCTTACTTGGAAGATCAGTGAGGAGGAACGTGCTTTCACTCACCGAATCTATTATTTTATTTATTTTTTCTTCTTCTTCAGAAATTCGTGATAGACGTGAGAAATAAAAATAATCTTTCTCCGAAATCTCTTCGGTAGAATAAACTTGTTTTATTTGACTATCATATAGGAATTTGAACAAATTACTTTTTAATACTCTGCCATAAATGAAACTACGTACACTGATAAGGGGTATCTTCGAACGATTACGTGAAAATGCGTCTTGTACTCATGAGAAAAAAAGAGTCTTGAGTTATTGAGATAACTTAAGATTGAGCTCCGTCTTTCCCCTTTATATAAGCTACAAATGATTATGAATTCATATAAATTTGGATGAATTTCAATGGAATCTCATCTGCATTTTGCATCCGAAATAACTAAGTCCAAAATTTATCATTTGTTTAGGGCAATTATATAACAATTAATGGATTGAAATTTACATTCAAATTGATAGCTTTGAGTATTTTTTAAATGCAGGTTTTGTTTTATTAAATTAATTTTTTATAAAATAAATTTATTCTTAAGTTTTTGTTTCATTAAAGATATTACTTATCCTGATATGACATAATTACATATTTATGACATGTCGTGGTCCAGAGTTCAGATGAATGAAAAACAGTCTTCTTGATAATAATTATTATTTTATTTAACTCATCGTTCTTACACAAAGGAACTTGTGCCATTTTCATTGTTCGTGACAGAGCTATGCGTGAAATATGTTGACCGCTCCATGTTCACTCGCTTCCTGAAAACTTATTTGTTTGCAACCTCATCAAATTGTTTCTAAATGTTTCCGCCTAACCGGTTTATCCTAAAAGCTTACGCGAGCGTGGGTTTTTTCATTTATTTTATTAGTATAAAAAAGTTCCCCTTTTTTAGACCTGGCATGTGTAATTTAAGATCTGAGAAAATGCAGATAACAAATCTGCATATTACATCCGAAATAACTAAGTCCAAAATTTATCATTCGCATCTGGAAATTATAGTTATATAACAAGGAATTGATTGAAATTTCCATTCGAATTGATAACATTTAGCATTTTTTAAAATTAGGTTTTGTTTTATTAAATTAATTTTTTATGAAATAAATTTATATTTAGGTTTTGTTTATTAAATATATTACATATCCTGATATGACATTATTATATATGTATAATTTAAGATCTGAGAAAATGCAGATAACTGATCTGCATTTTACACCCGAAATAACTAAGTCCAAAATTTATCATTATTGTCAGACAATTATAGTTACGTAACAAGAAATGATTTAAACTCAGCATGCCAAATGAAAGCTTTCAGCACTTTTTAAATTTAGGTTCTGTTTTATTAAATTAAATTTTTATAAAATAAATTTATATTTAGATTTTGTTTCATTAAATATATATTACATATCATGATATGACATTATTATAAATGTATATATAAGATCTCAGAAAATGCAGATAACTGATCTGAATTTTACATCCTAAATAACTAAGTCTAAAATGTATCATTCTTTTCGGGTAATTATATTTATATAACAACTAATGGATTGAAATTTCCATTTGAATTAATAGCATTGAGCATTTTTTAAGTTTAGGTTTTGTTTTATTAAATTAAATTTTTATAAAACAAATTTATATTTAGATTTTGTTTCATTAAATATATTACATATTGTAATATTACATTATTAAATATGTATAATTTAATATCAATAAATGCAGATAAGTGATCTGCATTTTACATCCGAAAAAACTAAGTTCAAACACTATCATACGTTTCGGGATATTATAGTTATATATCAAAGAATGTATTGTAATTTCCATTCGAATTGATAACTTTTAGCATTTTTTAAGTTTAGGTTTTGTTTTATTAAATTAAATTTTTATAAAACAAATTTATATTTAGATTTTGCTTATTATATATATATACATATCCTGATATGACATTATAATATATGTATAATTTAAGATCTGAGAAAATGTAGATAACTGATCTGCATTTTACATCCAAAATAACTAAGTCCGAAATTTATCATTCATTTCAGACAATTATAGTTATGTAACAAGAAATGGTTTAAACTCAGCATGCCAAATGAAAACTTTGAGCATTTTTTAAATTTAGGTTTTGTTTTATGAAATTAAAGTTTTATAAAACAAGTGTATATTTAGATTTTGTTTCATTAAATATATTACAGATTGTAATATGACATTATTATAAATGTATATATAAGATCTGAGAAAATGCAGATAACTGATCTGAATTTTACATCCTAAATAACTAAGTCTAAAATGTATCATTCTTTTCGGGTAATTATATTTATATAACAAGGAATGGATTGAAATTTCCATTCGAATTATTAGCATTGAGCATTTTTTAAGTTTAGGTTTTGTTTTATTAAATTTTTATAAAAGAAATTTATATTTAGGTTGGTTTTCATTAAATATATTTTATATTGTGATATGACATTATTATATATGTATAATTTCAGATCTGAGAAAATGCACATAACTTATGTGAATTTTACATCCTAAATAACTAAGTCTAAAATGTATCATTCTTTTCGGGTAATTATAGTTATATAACAAGGAATGGATTGAAATTTCCATTCGAATTATTAGCATTGAGCATTTTTTAAGTTTAGGTTTTGTTTTATTAAATTAAATTTTTATAAAACAAATTTATATTTAGATTTTGTTTCATTAAATATATTACATATTGTAATATTACATTATTAAATATGTATAATTTAATATCAATAAATGCAGATAAGTGATCCGCATTTTACATCCGAAATAACTAAGTTCAAAAACTATCATACGTTTCATAAAATTATAGTTATATAATAAGGAATGGATTGAAATTTCCATTCGAATTGATATCATTGAGCATTTTTAAAATTTAGGTTTTGTTTTATTAAATTAAATTTTTATAAAACAAATTTATATTTAGGTTTTGTTTCTTAAAATATATTGCATATAATGATATAACATATTATATATGTATAATTTAAGATTTGAGAAAATGTAGATAACTGATCTGCATTTTACATCCAAAATAACTAAGTCCGAAATTTATCATTTTTTTGGGGCGATTATAATTATATAACAAGGAATAGATTCAACTCAGCTTTCGAATTGAAAGTTTTGAGCATTTTGTAAATTTAGGTTTTGTTTTATTAAATTATAATTTATTAAATAAATTTATACTTACGTTTTGTTTTATTAAATATATTACATATTCTGATATGACATTATTATATATGTATAATTTAAGATCTTAGAATATGCAGATAACTGATCTGCATTTAACATCCGAAATAACTAAGTCCAAAAATTATTTTTCGTTTTACACGATTATAGTAATGTAACAAGAAATGGTTTAAACTCAGCATGCCAAATGAAAGCTTTGAGTATTTTTTAAATTTCGGTTCTGTTTTATTAAATTAAATTTTTATTAAATAAATTTATATTTAGGTTTTTTTTTTCATTAAATATATTACATATCCTGATATGACATTATTATATATGTATAATTTAAGAAAGAAATCTACTTGGGATAATTTAGAAACATTTAATAAAATTTAAAATTATTTAATGTTTAAGTTTTAATACTTTATAACTAATGTGTTTGTATTATACCAAACATAAGTTTTATAACATCAGGAATAATTGTTTGGTTTTTAACGCTATATTCTAATTTTTTTTTCTCCAGTTGGCTAATGACACCGAGACCTACTGCTGAAAGATACTGAACATGTACGAACAACCATGCCAGCAATGGTATTCAAACCTGTGAATTCCGGTATCGAAGAACAAATCTCTAACTTTCAGCCATCTATCGAAGCAGAGTGGAATTGAATTTTCAAATAATAATTGTATCATATTTGTATATTACATCATAAACAATAAAATATATGATTTCTTTTTTTTGTTGATTAGAATAATATACCAAGCATATTAAGATGAATGCATAATAATATGCAATCATCTTACCATTCAAAAGCAAATCCTCTTAGAATTTCGTTTTAATAAAATGTTTCGTATATATTATAAAATGTTTTTGCATAAATAGTCAAAAATGTGATTTTTATCTATTAGTATAACACTTGTGTTAATTAATATACTATCTGGTTTTGGTTTGGTTTGGTTTGGTCTGCTACGGTCTACTTTTTGCAACACGAGGGCTAATACGACGGGGACCTACTGCTTAAAGCCGATTCCGAACGGCTACGAACATCCATGCCAGTGTGGGATTCAAACCCACGAACTCCGGGTCCGAAGGCCAGCACCCTAACCATTCGGCCATCGTTCGGCATATACTATATCGTACATAAAAGTAGTAAGCTTATATACATATTAAGTGTAGTACATTTTGTAGTATAACATAATAACTCTACATTTTAAACACTATAAAATAGCTAATTTATTTATTAATAAATTCTAATAATGTTACACTACTAGATAATGCAGTTTATTTATATTTTTTTAATACTTATATCGTTTGTAAAACGAAAATAAATCTAAATTGAAAAATGTAAGTAAAAATTGTAACCAGAGTTCTTAATACAACTGCCTTCATAAATATTAAAGAAAAGAATCAATATTTTGTTTTATAAATAAATTTAATTTTAAAATAAGAGAAAAAAGAAGCTGAAAAAAAACGGTGTTAATTACTTTTAAATTTCGGGAAAACGTCCATGTTCTGGTTCTGATAGGTATTATGCGTTGAGCCACGAAAGTAATTATGTTCTAATACAACAATTAGATAATAATTATGAATAACAATTAATAATTAACGCAAAGCTAACAACTGTCATATATTAATAAAAAAATACTAATGAACTACCTTTTATTTTGATAATTGCATTACAATTCGGAAAACTCTCAACATAGATAACAGAAAACGTGAGCTTATATATTAGTATTTTATCTGTGAATGTGCGTCCTTAATGCAGCTCATTCTAAGGAATTTAATTTCCCCTTACGCAGCGCAAATAAAGGATTAAATCCCATAAATGCACGTATTCCTTCTTGCATTTCTGTAGAGGCAGCAAAATATTGAAATCGACAGGAATTTCCACAATAATGAGTTTGCAGAGAAATTTCAAGGACTGCCTATTGTTATATTTAGAAAAACATAATTCGTACGGAGAAAAATGTTGATCTCTCCTTTCAAATATATTATGGATTATGCACACACATATATGTACATATGTAGGCATACACATATATATATATATATATATATATATATATATATATATATATATATATATATATATATATATATATATATACATATATAACCATTCGGCCCATATATATAACCATTCTGCCGAATGATGGCCGAATGGTTAGGGTGCTGGCCATCGGAACCGGAGTTCGTGGGTTCGAATCCCACTATGGCATGGATGTTCGTAGCCGTTCGGAATCGGCTTTAAGCAGTAGGTCCCGGTCTCATTAGCCCTCGTGTTGCAAAAAGTAGACCGTAGCACTCCAAAAAAACCAAACCAACCATATATATATATATATATATATATATATGTATATGTATATATATATATATATATATATATGTATATGTATATATATATGTATATATATATATATACATATATACATATACATATATATATATATATATATATATATATATATATATATATATATATATATATATATATATATATATATATTATATATATATATATATATATATATACATATATATATATATATATATATATATATATATATGTATAATGTAATATATCAAAATTATTTAACTTTAATATTTAATTAAAAGCCTCCTATCTGCCATTATAATTCCTTTAAATCTTTTTCCAGCCTCTAAATATTTTAATCAGACTTGTATTTTTCACTTAACAATCTTAATAAAGCTTTCTATCCTAAAAATTTAAATTTTCTGTCTATTCAGCATATTTCCCGGCTGTCGGCGGCAGATGGCTTCGCGTATTTGCTACTATTGAATTTAATTCGCTTGTTAAGTTTTTTTTATCTACCTTGGGTAATTTCTTTCTGCATTTGCTCTTGGATCACCCTGTTCGATCAGAGTAATTTCTTTGGCTTTTATTTTGTCTGTTTTCCGTAGAATAGATGTGCGTTGTGGCAGCTCTGGAATAAAGTTTCAATCAGACTGTTGCATATTCTCTTCAATGTCAGCCCTACTGCATTTTTATTACTACTAGCTGTTTACCTCTCTCCTTGCGAAGGAGTCTTATAAAAATGGATTAATACACACACACACACACACACACACACACATATATATATATATATATATATATATATATATATATATATATATATATATATATATATATATATATATATATATATATATATATTATATATATATATATACATACTAGGGGGTTACTTTGAAATTTTTGAAATACTTGAAAACTAGAATTTACAAAATAAAAATAACGGTTTAATTTTAAAATACAAATTTAATGCAACAGACAATTTTTTACTGACTTACTTCAACTTCTTTTGCGTAGGATAAAATTTAAAAAGAACAGAAAATGGAGTTGACGCGAGAACATTTTCGTGCTATGATTTTCTACGATTTTAAAGCATTATCAAACCCAGCAAATCAATGCTTTCAACGGTTGTAATTTGTATTTTATGACAAATCTTCAACTCTTGTACTGTATTCAGATGGTTTAAAGAATTTATCAGAGGTCGCAACTTTTTTTAGGATGAGAACACACAGGAAGGCCGCCGTATTCAGTAATTCCGAATAATGTGATTGCCATACGAAAAATGTTAATTTATGATACCTATCAAATTATACAGAAGAAATTTAGCATTGGATCCGCAGACATACACAAAATTATTAATGAAGGTTTTATATAAAAAAGTAGTTTGCCGTTGGGTCTCCCAGTGAAGAATTTCTTCAATTCCTAATTGATGGTGGCCACCGCATCATTTTTAAAATTGTAAAGGATGATGAAACTTACATACCGTTTTTTGACGTTCCAACAAGTCAAGAAACCAAAGTATGGATCTTTCAAGATGATCTCATGCGAACAATGGTGAAAAGGGAACGCTCAGTGAAAAAAGTGATGTATGCCGTTTTCTTCAGAATTACGGGATTGGTCAAAGCGATCAATTTGGAAAGACAGAAGACAGTGACAACAAAATGGTATACCACTAAATGTCTTCCACAAATACTACGAGAAGTGAATGTTAGGAGTCTAATGTTTCACCATGACAATGCATCTTCACATACAGCCGTATTAACAGTTGAGTTTCTTAAACAAAAAGAAAATAAAGTGATAGGACATACGCCGTATTCACCTGAAATAGCTATGAGGGACTTTTGGTTAAACTTTAATCTAAAAAAGAACTTACGTGGACGTCGTTTTCATTCAGACGAAGAGATGGATATGGCTATAAATGAATTTTTGCATCTATTCCAAGAAGTGAATGACATAAAGAATTTAATATGTGTAAAATTTGTCTACAAAAGTGTATTGATGCTGGAGGAGACTACTTTGAACACACCCAAAATTTTGTAAGTTTAACTCTAAAAACCTAGTTGTATCTTAAAAATTTCAGAGTGACCATCGTATATATACACATGTATTGATGTGTGTGCGTATGAGTGTCTAGGAATGCATGTATAGGTAGTGCGGTAAAGAATGGAAAGATTTCAAATAAAGTCTATTAAGTCAAATTAAGTCTTGTTAAGTTAATTTTGTCTAGACACTCTGGGAAATAATTATCCAGAACTTTAAGGGATGAGTAAAGCGAGTTAGATGTTAAATAGATTTCCAAAAATTTAGCTAAGTATATATGTGCAAATATAATAACTTCCAAATATTATAACATATAACATAGTAAATAACGAACAAATATGACTTATAGAACAACTGATATATAATATAATAATTACAAATGAATTGTATTTTATTTCAATATATGCATCTCGAAAATTGTCAACAAAGATAAAAAAGATTACATATTCGTATTTCATCTGCGAATGTTTCCCTTTATTCGAAGGAATTTAATTTTACCTTACGCTGCACAAATAAAGGTTTAAATCCCAGAAATTCTCGTATTTCGTCTACCATTTCTGTGAAGACAGCAAAATATGCAAATCGTCAAGAATTTCGATAATAATAAGTTTGCACGGGAAGGGAACGATTGCCTATTATTAAGTATAGAAATTCGCAATTAATACCTAGAAGAATGTTTAACCTTTTTTCAAAAAACACGCACCACATATATGTGTGTGTGCTTGTATATATATTTTCTTACAAATATATATATATATATATATATATATATATATATATATATATATATATATATATATATATATATATATATATATATATATATATATATATATATATATATATATATATCCTGTCACACTAATTGAGATCAAGGTTTATAACCTGAGACAAGGGTCGTAAAAGATTATAGCAACTTTTTTAAGAAATTAAATTCTTTTAAAAATTTCTTAATTACCAAAAAGTTTTTAAAGAATTGGTGTATAAGTATATAGACAAGGTTCAGAAAAAGAAAAATGTGATGCATTATAGTATTAAAAAAGTACATTTGACTTACTTTGCATGTGATTGTTTTGCGAAGATTTAATAATACAATTAAAAATTAGTTGGAACACATATCCCTTTGAAATATGTTCTCCGCTTATTCACTGCTTGAATTAGATTTTATTAGAAATGACCTGTTATGTAGCTACTTTCATTGAACAGACAATAGTTAAGGTTTGAACTGAACTAAATAATTAAATAAGTCATTTTGTTCTATTAAAATTATGTATTTTAGTTATTTGAAAATATTACATAGTTCTCTGTCTTTATATTAAAAGATGAAATTAATGCCCTAAACTTTAAAATTGTAAATTATATTAGCTCTTAAAAATCCGACAGCTTCACTCAAGTGCTGATTTTTCATTTATATAATACCCTGATGCCCCAAAATAGCCAGTGTTTTAAGATTATAAAAACTGTGGACGTTAATAATTGAAACTAATTTACGTCATCACATAATTAAATAGAAGTAGTTACATAACAGTAATTGAGCTAAGCAAAAATTAACTTTCTGTTCCAGTAATCGTCAAAAGGTTACCAGAATTAAAATTTTTTAAAAAGAAAGAAAATAATATTTTTCTGACAAACATTTTACAACTTTCCTCAAAAATTATTATCTTAAGTAAAGATTATAATAGAAATTTATTTTTGAATGTAAAATATTAGATATATTGATATTTTAAGAAGTATAATCGTAATCTTATCATTTGGTAATAATTGATTTTAAAATTCCAATTTACTTAAAATACTATACATATCATTTTAATATAGTTAGCCAATATAAGTTTAGCTACTTGCAAATATACCGTACTTTTTAAACACATTCCGTGCTAATTTATACGTTGTACTAGCTGCTTCGAATCCAGCCTTCGGTCTTAGTTTTAAAATATTTCGATGAAAGATTTAGAACCACTATTAAAGATAATAAGGCGTATTAATAGAAATGCTGAATAAATCTCGTATGTTTCAGACTGTTGACGATTATAACAGTTAATTAATAACTGAATGTCCAGTAAGTGCACTGTGTTGCCCGTGAGCAGATGCATAATTATTCCCAATTCACGACTTTTTTAATGTAGGAGTCAAATTTCATAATACTGTGGAGTGTATTATATATGTACTGTTTTGAATTCGATGATTGATTTTAGAGATTGGATGTCTTTTAGTACGATTAAATCTGCTTCGAATTTGTGTCTTATATTAAATTTTTGCTCAAACGTTTTTTTTTATGGTAAAATATAAGTTTAACCCTAAATTACATTACTGTATTACTACTGTACGTTGATTAGCACCGTTAATATACCTTGCCATATTACGTGGTAGAACAGGAAGCAGAGGTTTTGACAGCAACAGTGCTAATTTTGTTGGTAGTAATAAATGTTTTCCAAAATTAAGAAAACTTATGACAAACCATATAGTTTTGCATGAAACAGAAACTCACATTCATACCGACAACTATATGAATATGAAGATAACTATATAAAATTATAGGTTTTTATTTACCCATGGGAGTCACTGAAATTTGTACTTTTTGTTGTTAAAATATTGTTGATAAACATTTTATTGTAACGTAAAAATTAACTAAGTATTAAATTTAAAGTAAGTTCTCATATAAAAATATTATAATTTGCGTCACATAGAAATGAAAGTGAATCACTTTATATCACAATTTCCAGGTCAAATCGAATTGATACTACCCAGGCGATGTTTAAATAATATAAAATAAGAAATAAATAAATCAGATATTTAAAGTAATGACGCCATAATGATAGAAAATATCATTTTCACCTATGTATTATGTGATAAATTGAAATATTTAATCTTCTTTTAACCGAGGAAAACTGCGTTTCAAACAACTACTTGGGATGACGTCACATTGCTAGAAATATTGCTTCATTCACTTAGTTATGATGCGATAAATTAAAACAATCGTTTGCGTTTAACCGGGGAAAATAATGCTTGGAATAATGACATAAAATGCTCGAAAAAGGGGGAAGGAATGGATTTCGAACGTTAAAAATTTACAAAAATCTTCCCAGGAATGTACCTAGACATTTCCCAAATTTTCACGGCTATTGGATGCATGGTGTTTGAGTCTATTGAGTACATACAGACAGACACAAATTCAATTTTATATATATAGATTAGCATGTTGCAGTAGTAATAAGCCGCTAATTTTGTATATAATAATACTTTATATTCCGAAAAATTCTACTTATTTAAAGAGACTGGGACATACATTTTAAGAAGGGGAATATTAATCTTATCTTTTGGTAATAATTGATCTTAAAATTCCAATTTATTTAAAATACCATACATATCATATTAGCATATTTATCCAATATAAGTTTTACGGGTTTCTAATATACCGTAATTTTTAAACGCATTCCGAGCTAATTTATATGTTGTAGTTCTAATTAGCATATTGCAGTAATAATAAACCGCTATTTTTATATAATTATACTTTATATTCCGAATATTTCTAAGTATTTAAAGATGCTGAAATATATATTTTAACAAGGAGAATAAGATTCTTATCATTTGGTAATAATTGGTTTTACAATTTCAATTTACTTAAAATACCATGCATAACCTATTAGCATAGTTATGCAATATATGTTTAACTGCTTGCTAATATAATGTTCTTCTGAAACACATTCCGTGGGTTTTTTATGTTGTAGTTATAGTTAGCATGTTGCAGTAGTAATAACTCGATAATTTTTATATAATATTACTTTATATTTATTATAATTCTACTTATTTAAAAATTCTGGAGTATATTAATCTTATCTGGAAAATATTAATCTTATCATTTGGTAATAATTGATTTAAAAATTCCAATTTACTTAAAATACCATACATATCATATTATTATAGTTATCCAATATAAGTTTAACTGCTTGCAAATATACTGTACTTTTTAAACACATTCTGTGCGAATTGTTATGTTTTAGTTATAGTTAGCATGTAGCAGTAGTAATAAACAGCTGAATTTTTATATAATAATACTTTATATTCCGAATAATTCAGCTTATTTATAGATGCTGTAACATACATTTTAAAAAGGAGAATCGTAATATTATCATTTGGTAATAATGGATTTTAAAATTCCAATTTATTTCAAATATCATTTATATCATATTAGCATAGCTATGCATTATTTGTTTAATGTCTTGCTAATATATCTTAATTTTTGAACACATTCTGTCCGAATTTATGTGTTATACTTCTAGTTAGCATGTTGCAGTAGTAATAAACAGCTAAATTTTTATATAATAATACTTTATACTCCGAACAATTCTACTTATTTAAAGGTGCTGGAACATTTATTTAAAGAAGGAGAATACCAACCTAATCATTCGGTAATAATTGATTTTAAAATTCCAATTAAAAAAATACCATACATATCATATTAGCATATTTATCCAATATAAATTTTACGGGTTGCTAATATACCGTAATTTTTAAACGCATTCCGAGCTAATTTATATGTTGTAGTTCTATTTAGCATGTTGCAGTAGTAATAAACAACTAATTGTTTAGATAATAATGATTTATATTCCGAATATTTCTACTTATTTAAAGATGCTGGAATATATATTTTAAGAAACAGAACCGTAATCTTATCATTTTGTAATAATTGATTTTAAAATTCCAATTTACTTAACATACCATACATATCATATTAGTATAGTTATCCAATATAAGTTTAACTATTTGCTAATATACCGTACTTTTTAAACACATTCCGTGCGAATTTATGTGTTGCAGTTCTAATTAGCATATTACAGTAGTAATAAACCGCTATTTTTTATATAATTATATTTTATATTCCAAATAATTCTAAGTATTTACAGATGCTGAAACATATATTTTAACAGTTAGAATAAGATTCTTATCATTTGGTAATAATTGGATTTACAATTTCAATTTACTTAAAATACCATGCATTACATATTAGCACAGTTATGCAATTTATTTTTAACTGCTTGTTAAACTAATGTTCTTCTGAAACACATTCCATGCTCTTTTATATGTTGTAGTTATAGTTAGCCTGTTCCAGTAGTAATATCTCGATAATTTTGTATATAATAATACTTTATATTCCGAATAATTCTACTTATTTAAAGATTCTGGAACATATAATTTAATAAGAAGAACAGCTATCTTATCATTGGTAATACTTGATTTTAAAATTCCAATTTACTGAAAATACCATGTATATCATGTTAGCACAATTATGCAATATAATTTAAACGGTTTGTTAATATACTGATCTTCTTAAACACATGTCGTTCGTTTTTATATTTTGTAGTTCTAGTTATCATGATGCAGTAGTAATAACCAGCTAATATTTATATAATAGATGAAACAAAGTGGATAAAATTAAGAACATTTTTATTTTATTTGTAATTAAAAAATGATATTTGGATTGAAAAATTTATGATTTTAAAAGATGTTTTAATTGAAAATAGCTATTGCACATTTTTTCTGTCGATAAACAATAGAAATAAAGAAAATATGAAGTGAACACCATATAACTGTTTTGTATGTCTTTTATAAAGCTCTTTTATTTTTCATAATGTTTCATCGGAGTTATTGTATGCACATTCTTCCTAAGGTTGTAAATAGGCTTAGTTTCTAAAGGTGACCGTTCTGCATCACTAGAGCTTACATTTTGGCAGTAATAAGCATTGATATATATTGATTTAACTTTTTGAATCGATACTCTTTTATTACTTAGATAATTCATACTAAATCAACATTTAATGAAATACTTCCATCACTCTATAAGAGGAATGAAACAGGAAAAATGGACATTAAAAACAAAGTACCATTGTAAAATTGTAACAATGGAAGAACAGTAAAAATTAAAAATTATTGTTCTCAAAATACCGATATATTTTATGTTTTTTTATGCAAAGGTAATCTATAAAAATATTATTTCTATTGTTCAAATAGCATTGTTATAACTGCTTATAAATGCTCCAGTTACTTTAAGCTGCAAATTTGTATATTGGTTTCATTCATAGACCATACATGAGGATTGTCCGGTACATAAAAAAGTAGGTTGCAATCAAAAGGGAACACACACATCTAGTTATTAGAAAAAATAAAAAAAATAAAAACTTTAGCAATTTAAGGCAGATAGGCTTGGAGTTATGCTTCAAAAGTCATAGTATTTGTTAAACTAAAATTATTCGTTATGCAGAATGATGAGAGAAATCCAACGGAGAAATGTAAATCTAGATATTGTAATACATTTTAATGTAACATTTTCAGCATTTTACGGTTGTTTATTAATTAAAACATTAAGTTAAAATATAAATATTTCATTATCCATAGTACAAACTGTAATCATAAGGGAAGAACAAGAAAAGAGGTTAGACGTTATAAGAATATGAAATCGAAAATTTCAATATATATGATAGACACATTTGTACATACATACGTAGAGACGTCACATGTTAAATAGTTAAAACAGTTCAGGAATTGTTGTAATTATTATTTTATGTTTGGAAACAAAAGTTTTCCTGTTCTTAGATTATCATAAGGTAACACTTATGTGATTTATGTAAGTAGAAAAATGTGAAAATAAATACGAAGCGCATGTGTATTTACATTTGACTGACAAGTGTACACACACAATACACAAGGTTTTCCATGAAATTTCCCATACATGCATATCTACGTATTAGTTAAATTAACCAAAATAGGTAATAACTAATTTTTATCTAGCTATCTTCATAAAAACTAAAATTATACTTTTCTTGAAATATTTTTCTTAATAATTTCTCAGCTCTTATTAAATAAATTTATGAGTGATATCATTAAATAAAATTAAAGTTGTAGTTTTCCTATTGTAGATTAACAAAAGATAAAAGTTTTGAGATTTAAATAAGTAGAAAAATGTGAAATTAAGTGCAAAGTGAGTGCGTATATACATTTGAATGACAAGTATACAGTTTGAAAGCCAACTTTTATACATAGCATCTTGTTGAAGAATACACAAAAGTTTTGCACGATATTTCCTGTATATATATATATATATATATATATATATATATATATATATATATATATATATATATATATATATATATATATACATACATGCATATCTACATCATACTTAAATTTACTAAAACTGGTATTAACTGATTTTTATTCAGCTATATTCACACAATCTAAAATTATAATTTACTTTAAATATTTATCTTAATAATTTTTCACCTGTTATGAAATACATTTATGAGTAAAATTATAAGAAAATTTTAAGGTTGTAGATTTTCTATTGCAGATTAACACAAGGTAAAAGTTTTGTGATTTAAATAAGTAGAAATTTGCGAAAGTAAATACAAAGCGCGTGCGTATATACATTTTAATGAAAAGTGTACAGTTTGAATTGCATTGTTTATACATAGCATCTTGTTCGAAAATACACAAGAATTTTGCACAAAATTCCCTATATATATATATATATATATATATATATATATATATATATATATATATATATATATATATATATATATATATATATGCGTATCTGTATATTACTTAAATTTACCAAAAGTGTTACTGGGTTTTATTCATCTATTTTCTTAAGATCTAAAATTATACTTTTCTTGAAATATTTTTCTTAATAATATCTCATCTGTTATTAAATAAATTTAGCAGTGAAATTATTAAAATATTTTAAGGTTGTAATTTTCCTATTGTAGAGTAACACAAGGTAAAATTTATGTGATTTAAATCAGTAGAAAAATGTGAAA
>CM063511.1:101536657-101544157 GCA_032207245.1 Pardosa pseudoannulata | reverse complement strand
TTTCCTGAGCACTCATTTTGTAAGAAAGAAGACTATTCTTATTTTTAAGATGCATTTTAAATTTTAATTAAAAGCGCATTACTAAATATTTATTAGAAATTACTAAATTTAAAGTTTTAAATTATTTTAAATCTGACAAAAAATTTAAAAAAGTACCTAAAAACCTTAAAATCTTTAAATTTATTATTTATTGTGCTGAAACATAAAGTATATTCATTGTATTTATATAATTTACATTTCCAAAATAAAAATAAATTTATTCATATTGTTTTATTATTTTAGATTTTTCTGATTAAAATCATTCTTTCGGTAAACGACTTTTTCTATATTTTACTTGTATCTTTGCATAATATAAAGATTGTTTAATATTAGAGTTTCAAAAAAATAATATACTATTTTATTTTGTTTTAAGACTAAAAAGAAAGCTATTCTTCTAAAAAAACAAGTTACTTATTTATTTAACGTGTTTCTATCTTTAATAAGAGACTATTATTCATTAAGAACCAATATAGAAGAATTACATATTTTAAAAATTTTAAAACTAAATTTAAATATTTACGATACAAACTAGATACATGATGAATTCTAAATTTATGCGAGTTTTTAGAAACTAGAAGGATTAGTTCAAATATAATATGAATATTTAATATAATATTTTGGTATAAAACTATTAAAATTGCTGTTGATATTTTATAGCAAAACCTATTCTGAAAAGTGTATTAGCCTCAAGTTAATTGCACATTTAAGGACTATTTGTAATATCTATGAGATAAAAGTAAAAATATATATGTCAATCATAATTATACTTCTTTATTCATTGATATTCTAATGTCTTAGTCTGAAATTACAATATCCGAGGTTAAAGTTGCAGATCCCAATAGGACAGGCCAGATGCACGTTTCTTGATTGACATTTTTAAGTTAATTGAGTGTAAGTAAATTTTTGATATGTTTTACACAATTTACAAATTCAAAAACCGTCATTGAAAATTCAAACCGAAATTATTGCATTAATAATTATCTTACATTAAAATTATATTCTTCATGATTGCTCAGATGGAATAGACAGATCTGTTCAGTGCAATTCATATACAACCTGCAAATCTAAAAATAATTTTAACACACTTATTTAATTAGTAATGCTAACCAAATACATAAAATTTAATTTATTGAATACATTGACACATCAAGTAAAAAAAAATAATATAATGTCTGGGACGGTGAAATGTCGGATGAATCTTGAAAGGCCTTCTTCTGGTAAACATTATAACCTGTGTGACATGGTCTTTAACATTTTTAAAATTTTCTGGTCTATGTGTTTTCATATTCATTTTAGGTTTGGTTTGGAGCACTACAGTCTACTGTTTTTTCATACGAGGGCTAATGAGACCGGGACCTGCAGCTTAAAGCCGATTCCGAAAGGCTACAAACATCCCTGCCCATAGCTGGATTCGAACCCTCGACCTCCGGTTCCGAAGATCAGCGCTCTACCATTAGGCCATCGTTCGGCCTCACATTCATTTTAAACAAGGCAGTAATGTAAAGAGGCTGGGAATAATAAAAGTGTGGTCGTTAGGGAACAATGTTGACAATGGAAGCACTGTGGCTTGTTACACTATTTTGATGAAGTTTCCAATAGTTCTTGCTTTTCTCTCTGCAGAGCAACATTTATTTTTTCAGTTTTTCGTTTTCAACAATTCAATGTAGACATGTCTAGCGTTTGCAAATGTGTTTACACAGTTCTTGGTATATACTGTCTCAGACATTGAGGGGAACATTAAATATGGTTTTGATACTGGACTTTTGAGATATTAAGGTGTGTCACTCTGAACTTTGTATCTTTTATAAAAATTTGTATTTAACAATCTATAACTCATCATTGGCTTCAACATAATGGTCAAAAAATAATTTTCCCAAAATTCTAAGATTTATTCGCATTAGAGATCATACGTTTCTTTTTTGTTAGACTGACTATTTGAAATTGTTTAGAGCATATCGTTTTCATGTTCAAATATTTAGCTATAATTTGACAAATGTGTGTTTTTCTCAATGTTTAGATTCAAAGCTATCAATTGAACAGGTATTCTTTGGTCAGTATTAAAACAATTATATACACTGGTCATATCTTCAGGATATGTTTCAGAAGGTTCATGGGCGTCGACTAAGGGATTTGTCGATGGTCTCCTCTCATCCCACCTTGAACAAATTGTGCCATCAAAATCGTGATTTGAATGAGAAATCACTTAAAAATGTCATTAGCTTGATAGAAAACATTACAGATGCCAACTTTTCAAGTTTAACTCTAACTCAGATGGTTAACTACTCAGATAGCATAACGTAGCTAACAGAATAATCCATCACATCCTGTTCCATAACCTCAAAACGAGGCTCAGTAAAACACAGGTCATCAGACTTCTAAGGATGATAAGGAACGAAGACCTTGAGTATTTTGAAGCTAACAGAAACCCTTGATCTAGCCCAGCTAGATAAAATTCTTTGTAATCCATCGTTACTTCTGCAAAAAACAATAGACTAATTAATTCTAATTAATTAAAACCATTATTATGCGATTTAAGAGCTATGAGTAGTAGCATTACTTTGAGTAGTACACATCCCCTATATAAAAATAGCTTAAGTTTTCTGTTCATCGGTCATCAAAGTTTATGAAACAATTGAGCATTTAATGGACAGAGGCATCTATATTGGATTCTTGAAGAATTAGTGTTAGCAAAATTCAAAGCAAATAAATTTTATCTCCTCCTAAACTATCGATCCGATTCTAAAAGAATTGGTATAAATATGCTTCATATCACAGCAAGAAATACTTGTAGTCTTTAAAAAGTTCGAAATCCACCCCTTCCCACTTTTCGAACGTTTAATGACATTATAAAAACAATATTTTTTCTAGTATTATGTGCCATTCCTTTAACCATCTCATTTAATTATTTCTGATTTTAAATTATTTAAATATCGTCTGCATTATTTTCATACTTTATATCACTTAACGTAATACTACGTAAATATTTTTTTTATTTGGCTTAAATATTAGATTAGATACATACGTAATAGATTTAAACTTAATCATTGATTATATTTTATTGCAATGAAAATTGTATCACCGGTATCAACAACAAATTATTTCCATAAAAGTCTAGTAGACTATTTAACGGATTAATAAATATCTAGTGTTTAACTTATATATTTTTGTAAATTAAGAAGTTTGTTCGTTTGTGTGTTTACTTTTTATACATAACCGCACTGTTTGGAACTACTGTAAGTATTCAAATAGTTCCATCGCTGATCACTGTATCCCTGATCTAGCTCGATTGCTGTTTGGGATTTAACCCCCCTCGATATTTGACACCGCTTTCCGAGTATCGCTGTTTTTCACCGATTGCACATTTTTGAATAAATTACATTCCAAACTAATTACATTCTGGTGGTCAAAAGACCTGGAGGCATCCATATTGCATTTTTTATGAGTTAGGGTTAAAAGAATTTTATTCATCCCGTCTTATGACAGGCTGTATGATAGTATTGTATGTTTCTTCTAGGACTACCGCGATTAGAAGTGAACAAGTGGGAATTAACTTTTAGAGAGAGCAAGGCTTTTTTAAATAATAAACATGGTTGATTCATCTGAGCGTAAGAGCTCTAAAACTACTAACCAGATTATAATGATGTACAACTGGAGCTCAAATTAAATCATTCGGAAATCCGGGCAATTTAACCCAGAGCAAGTCTGTGCATGATTTCATGCCATCTTTCACATCTTCTCAAAATAACAATCAGGTTTATTATTTTAAAATTCATATCACATTATAACGTTACCCCAAGATAGTATAGCGGGGAGTATGGGATATGCTAGTTAAACCCCACGCTAATATAGTTGTCCCGAGTTTCTTGTAAATATGCGCATTCTGGAAGACGTTTACAATGGCACTAATACAGTCGTCTTAATTACATGCTGAGCCACATCTTTTTATCAAGGCCAAACTACCACACCTTTAACTACAAGAAAAAGAAAGAAATACAGTGTTCCCTCGCCACTTATTGCTTCATGTTTTGCGGCTTCAGTGCTTCAAGTATTTTACCAAAATATTCATCAAAAAATAAAAATGAAAACATACAACCATGTCAGGAGCCACATTGCGGAAAGAAGCGTTGTTTCACGTTAATGCGCGAGAGAGAAGGATCCCTGCATGTCAAACAAGAGTTGAGATGAGTTGACTTGAGATGACAAAGTCTACAATTGAAGAAGAAAATAACGAGGAAGAAGGAGAAGAAAGTGAGAAGCGTGGATTTACCCTGAGAATCTGAAATAATTGAGCAATTTGGCAAGAACTTTCACAAGACATTGACGACAATATGGTTCGAGCTGTCGAGTTTGGCAATCGCATTGAAGGGTATAGGCGATTTTTGAAGGAAAAGGAAAAAGAAAGACAACAGCTACGTATCGCCATGTTTCTCTCCAAAGTAAACTCCCTGTCTCTACCGTCAGTGTCTCCAGCAAAAGAGTCTCCGAGGGAACCTAAAACTTCTACGAGTCAAGTGAGAACTTCTCCTTAGCCACCAACAAGACTCATCGCATCTCTCAGAGCGCAATGTTGATTAATATTTATTATTCTATAAGGTCTTGTAATTAGCCTTATTAATTACTGGCACAATTAAGTAAATACGTATACTGTTCTAATTTTTGTCTTAAATGTATAAAGTATAAATACTGTTTACATATTTAAAACATTCGTGTACCCACATACACGAAAATTCCTAGGGGCAAATCCTACTTCGCGGTTTTTCAGGTTCTGGTCCACATTATCTGTGAAATTGAGGGGTTACTGTATAACTTATATAACTTATTTTTCCTTTGTTCTAATTTTAGTATTAAATTAGAGAAATTACAAATTATTAAAATAACAAAAATAATTGTATTGTATATTAACATTTTAAACCAGTATAATTCGCAAAAGATACTGTATGATATATAAATAATTATTTAATTAATGTTACATTTAAAATTATCCCATTAAGGATATTTAACCATAAAAATATATCTTAAAAAGCTTTATTTCACTTTTGTATACCTGTTATAAAATTTTAAGTTTGAAATATAAAATTAATCCTACAGTCCCTTAATTATTATATTAATAAAACGATATTTATTGTAGGTATCTATATGTTATATTATTAGATTCTCAGTTATGTTATTAAGCCTAAAGCACATAACTGAGTTAGTTAGAAATTTTTAACTGTGCATAAATAATAATAATCTAGAAGAAGTTTAAATCATAAAAGAAATCCTCTAATGTAGCATACATAAACAATCTCCTCAAATCTGTAGGTATATTATATGGGATGCATTTAGGTTTTCAAACTGCTCTGGGGTAAAACAACCGCTTTCGTTATCGAACATATTAGTATTTTTAGTCTATTCACTTTCCATTATTTAACTGACATCTAATGAAAGTATAATTTAAGCTACTTAATTATAAAATAATAATAATAAATGCAATCATCAACATATACACATTTTAAAACTTTCTATCCTTTAAAGCAGGCTTGATGGTTTAAAACTGTTATTTGCATGGTATAACATTATTTTCACATTCATATATTTTCTATAATTACCCTAAACTTGTATTTAGAGAATTCATAAATATTATCTTCCTTTTTACTACGACAGAATGATTAACGAGAAAAACTCTAACAACTTATTATGTGTTCTTTAATTATTCAAGGCAAGTAATTAATATTATTTAAAAGACTACTTTTAGCTGTCATCAATAGTTTATATACAGCTTCAAAAATTTTAAAATTACTTTTTGTTTATAATTTATTACGGTCTTAAAAATTCTGCAGGAAGCAATTTTTTTTTCAGCGTCTAGAGAAAAATATACAATACATTAGCTTAATGAGAGACTTTCACAGATGTTAAACACAGATGGAAAATGGTTTAAGTTTTTAAACTTTTTTCTGTCGCTCTCTGTTTAATAACGCTTCTAAAAATGCTGCAGTCTACGGGTGTAATCAATAGAAAAAATACCAACAGATACAAAATGGCATTTTTCTACAGAGTCATCTGTAGTGTGCTGAGAATTCCCATACTTTACGAAGCCAATTTTCTGTTTAAAGCGCCGTTTAGAAGAGAAAATTACAAACTGTTTCCAGCAGATGAATTAAAAACGTCAAAATTTCCGACAGAAGTTCCCCGCAGAAGTTGGAAAGTAAAGAAAAAAACTGGTGTAATGGAGAAACATTTATCTTTTTCCTAAAATGGTATGGCGGTTTTATAAAGTAAGGCTTTCTTGTATAAAATGAAACAAACACACCTATATGTTAGAGCGAACTTTCCGCCAAAGGCTACAAATTACCGCTGCGGCTGTTTCTAATAAATTCTGCCTGCTTTTAAAACGAAAGTTTAGTAAAGGAACAGAAGATTTCCCATTCTTACATTTTTGCATTTTAGCTAACATTATTATTGATTGAAATGTATTTAGTGTGCCTTGGTTCTTGTAGAGTTAATCGTAATAAACTTAAACAAAAACAGCTGTTTTACGTAAACTTTAACGTACTTTGGAAAAAAAATCACTTCCAAAATTGAAGAAATATTTTACTCTTTAGCAAAACCTTATTTGCTTATATGATGATACAAGAAGAGTTACATTATTTATATTTTACTTAATTTTACTTTAATGCAACTTTTTTTAGCATATTAAACAATTCAATTTAAAATCTATTGAATATTAAATTTAATAATAAATTAAGAAAAGGGAAATAATTTTAAATTCGGCATGAATTTAAATGTAAATCTTCTAGTCAAGGCATATTTTACAGATCCTTGGTAGATCAGTTGGCAAAGGCAACTCTCTCGTAAGAGGACAGTTACGGGTTCGGAACCCGAGCAGGTTTAAGATCGACCCTGTTTGTTAAAGGGGACTGAGTCAAGTAAAATATATCAGTGATTACAATGTCCTCCAAGTTCTCAATCAATACCTCTCGGGGTGGCTGGCAAATCCTATGGGTTTTCTGCTTGATCTTTGCTACTATATAACGAGGACCTACATCAGCATAAGTCGTTTTCTCACCCTTGCTATGGTCATTAAAAGAGAAAGGAAGACACCTTTGTCTTACTACGAGTAACATCTTGCTCAATCGTGATTGGTTTAACCCTTTTTATCCTGACGGCACTTATAAGTATTGTTCAGTACAGAATATATTAAGATTTCAATCTTCTAAATGTTGATGTCCAAATTGGACATCAATATCAGTGTCATAAAAAAGAGTCATAGACACTTAAATTAAGTAAGATAAATAATATAAGTTATTACTAGGTTTTTCTATGCGTATGTATGTTCGGTATGCACTCTCAAATGGCTATAACGATCTTGAGGAAATTTTACGTGAAGATTCAGGTTCACAGGGAAAAGGAGTTAGATCAAATTGATTAAGCAACAATCTATATTATATATATATATATATATATATATATATATATATATAT
>CM063511.1:101526657-101531657 GCA_032207245.1 Pardosa pseudoannulata | reverse complement strand
TTATATTGTTTAAATGCATAAGTTATAGATAATTGCTTTCAAGAGCATTTAAATTCATTTTTATAAATTTTTCTGAATAATTTTTGCTGTATCTCAGTCAAATATTGCTATTTGAAAGTTATTTATTGGTAACTATTATGTCTTAATGAGGCATAAATACTTTAATTCATTTATTACTTATTTATTTATCTTTGATATATAGCAATGGATATTTAAAATCTTTTACAGACTCAAAAAATTACACACCTAAATCAAACATCAGTTTTCTAATTCTCAGGAAATAAGTACATTAATGTACACTGGCTTTACTCAATTACATCTTTGCGATAAACAAATGCATATGTGATGATTGAAGATCCATTAAATATAAATTCAATTTCAGAAACTATAAACAACAGCATATATTTTAAAATAAACGAGGTTATGAATAGAGGTGCACATTACCATAAAAAAGAATAATGTCTTTTAATAATTATATTCTAAAAACTATTTCTGCTCATGCACTGAGCATTAATAGACATATTCTGTTTAACTCCAATCCAGTTTAGAGTTCACGTCTAAACAGGAAGACTACTCTAATTTATTCCTTTTTTTGTTTTTTTCCGTGGGTTTTTTTACAGCATAATTTTAAATTTCTTATCTTTATTTTCGAAAGAAACCTTTAATTAATCTGATATCAGAAATTCATTTTCGTAAATTTTTTATTGTAAATATCGTTTTTTAAGTAATATAGTTAAATATTATTTTATAACGATAAGCATTTTAACATATCAGTAACTCTTATTAAAAACTTTATTTATCCTGCAATATAACAATAAATCTTTAAAAGGCATTAAAAATATTAAGTTAGTTAAGTAACAAAAAAAAACTGCTTAAAATGTCATCAAGTAATATAGTTAAATATTTTAAATTATATAAGTAATATATAGTATTTCAAGTACCGTTTTAGCACAAAAAATCATAAGATCTCTTTAATATTAATGCATTTATTAGGATAATAATAATGCATTTTAAAAATTATAAATATTCTAGAATCTATTTCCTCCTCATGTACTGACTATAAGCAATAATAGACATATTCTGTTTAACTCCAATCCAGTTTAGAGTTCACGTCTATACAGGAACACTACTAGAATTTATTTTTTCCTGTTATTTCAGTGGGTTTTTTACAGCATAAATTTAAATTTCTTATCTTTATTCTCGAAAGAAAACTTTAATTCATCTGATATTAAAAATTCATGTTTTCAAATGTTTTAATGGAAATATCGTATTTTATGATATATAATTATTTTATAACAATGGCCATTTTCAGATATCAGTAACTCTACTTAAAAACTCTATCCTGCAATATAACAATAAATCTTTAAAGGCATTAAAAGATTCAAGTAGTTATATAACTAAAAAAATGCTTAATTTCATAAGTAAAATAGTTAAATATTTTAAATTATATAAGCAATACATAGTATTTCAAGTACCGTTTTAGCGCAATAAAAATAATAAAATATTTTTAATATTAACGAATTTATTAGGTTAATAAATTAAGTACTTTTCTTTATTTATTTCTGCTTAAAATGTTACTTAAAAATATATATTTTCAGTTCGTGTATTTCATGTACAGTATGTTTATATAAATATCTAAAAAAATATTCTTTGTAGAAATATACTTTAATCATTTCTTACATTACCCGTGACATTTAGTTTTCCTAATTTCAATATTAAAATAATATTAAATTTATGTTACTATTAGTTTTTCTACTAATTTGAAAACCGTTGCAAAATATGTACGCTTTATAAATAAACTAATAATAGTTACTGTTTCGTAACTGTAGCATTCATTACATAATTCGATGTTATTTTAATGAATTCTAAACTAAATACTATTTTTACTATAAAAACACATTTGCAAATTTGACTAATTAGCATATGTAAAAAGAAAAATATCGAGACCTAAGCATATTAAACAAAGATGCTATAAATGAAATTGCAGTTAGGACAATACAGTCTTTTAATTTGTAATTTTTTGCAATACCTTATAGTTTCTTCCTTGTCTAATTACCTCCTCTCCTACCACATTATTAATTACATCTTCTAATGCTTTAATTATACAATAGTGGCATACCAGGGACTTACTAATTACGTGGCTTTACATTGGTTTACGCAAAAGAGATAAAAAATGTAAGTCCGCCGAAAATACAAGTAATTTGCATCGAAAAATAATTAAGCCTCCCTAGTGAAATCATTTTATTTGAATGTGTATTCTATGAACATTTCATTTTAACTCTGCTGAAAAGAAGTGTAAGTATATTAGACGAATTTGATTTTTCTTTTCCATAACCAATTTTAGTTTTTTATATATAATTTGTTTACGAATTCTCTTTAAATATATCGTGTAATCTTCATTATACACAAAGGATGATTTCATGTCTCTAGCGATATTAGTTTGAAATTTTCAACAGTTAAATTAGTTTAACGATAAAACAAACGATGAAAAATCATATTAACCAAATTCAATTGTGGATTAGTTTCTTAACAAAAATGAATATCCAATGCTATAGATTTGTTTTATCCATGTGATTTCTTTCGAATACTTAATAAAATGCACCGGTTTAAAATAAAAGTCTAATGGGATACTTTTTATATTGTTTTTTTTTCTTAAAAGAAACACATAGAGTAAACGTAATGCATTTTCATTTGTAGATTTAAAGAGGAAAAATCTTGAAAATGGTTTATCTAATTACACATTTTAAGACATTTCATTGGTTTCCCTCTATATTTCCCTATTATGATAGTTCACTATTATAAATTATTTAAATTATTAGAAATAACTGGCAACAGGATATGTATAAAACTAAAATTACTACATATACGAATTGTTCTTTTTAATTTAATAACCGTATTATTTAACTAGACTAGCATAGCCCGTCATATGACGGGATCAGTAAAATTTTATATTTTCTAAAAATGTAATGTACCATATGAGGCAGGTTAAACAAATGGTTTGTTTTTCGGCTGAGAACTATCTTTCAACAAAAATAATCCGTTGAAATTATCATATATGCACTTAATCTATTATTTAAGCCAAACACGAAAGAAAATTATTTACGTAATATCTAAATTTAGAGATAAATTTAGTGATATGGAAATAATGCAGAAGATATTTCAATGATCTAAAATTAATGATTAAATGAGATGGTGAAAGAAATGACTTCATAATGCTAGAAAAAAAGTATATTTTTTTACCTATTTATTATGTGATAAGGTGATAAATTTAATCGCCTGCTCTTAAACTGGGGCTTGATATAATGCCATTAAACGTTTGGAAAGGGGGACGGGGTGGTTTTATAGATGACAGTATTTTCTGCTGTGATAGGAAGCTTATTCATACCAATTTATTTTAGAATCGGATCTATAGTTTAGGAAAAGATACACTTCACTCGCTGTGAATTTTGCTAACCGGAACTCATGAACAATCTAATATGAATTATCCTATCCATTCCATGTCCAACCGCTTGACATTAAGAAAAGTTTGTCTGCGTCGAGAACAGAACCGTCAATATGAGAAGTATGACTATCAAATGGACAGACACTCTACCGAACGTGCCAAGCCTACACATGGTAAAAGAACTAATTAGAGTATATGAGGTTAAATAAAAACATTCCAGAAATTTAAATATTACTCTCCACCCTTGCCATCCTATCAAGAATGGTTTTAGTATAGAATATGAGGGGAAATAAGGCTTCAAATAATAACATAAAAAGCTTGAAAAGTGAAATGGTTTGAATTTGGATCTCGCTTTGAATTTTGTCAACCCCAACTCTTTAAAAATCCAATATGCATTCCTGTATCCATTCCAGGTACAACCGCTTCATAAATTCGCTGACCGACGGACAGATGGACACACATCGTAGGCAGTTATTATAAAGGCGATAATTAGTGTATGACACATTAATAGTAACATATAAATCATTGATTTCTGTATCAATTGAAATAGGTGAGGATGATAGCGTAATTGAACAGAAAAAAATTATGTTAAATCTAATTTACTATATTACACGATAATCGTTGCTAAACTAATTATTACTAGGATTTTTTCATGTATGATAGTACCTTATCAAAATTATTTAGATTATTAAAAATGGCTTACAACAGAAAACACATAATATTTATAAAATTAAAATTACTACACATACGAATGTTTATTTTAAATTTAATAAATTTATTTTTTAACTAATAATTAGTGTATGACACATTAATGAAAACAAATAAATCCTCTATTCCTGTATCGATTGAAATCAGTAAGTATGTTACCATAACTGACAAGATAAAGATTATTTTAAAACTAATTACTATGAACGACTATATTAAACGATAATCTTTGCTAAACTAATTAGTTATTAGATGTCTCCCTCTATGATAGTGCCTTATCAAAATTATTTAGATTATTAGAAATGGCTTACAACAGAAATAACAGAATATTTATAAAATTAAAATTACTACACATAGAAAATTTTAATTTTAATTTAATAAGTGTATTTTTAGCTAGATAATTAGCGCATGACATATTATTGAAAAACATAAATCATCTATTTATGTATCAATTGAAATCAGTGAGGATGATACCATAATTGACTAGAAAAAAAATATTTTAAAACTAATTACTATATTACACAATAATCATTGTTAAACTAATTATTACTTGGACTTCTTCATGTATGATAGTATATTATCAAAATTATTTAGATTATTAGAAATGACTTACAACAGAAATAACAGAATATTTACAAAATTAAAAATCCTACATATGCGAATCTTTTGTAGTAAACTTCTGATTCGAATAATTTAACAAAACATTTAGTATATGACATATGAACTGAAATAGAGAAACACTCATAATCTGTATCAATTGAAATCAAATGAGATGATTCCATAGTTGACCAAATAAGGATTATTTAAAAAAATACTGTAATCGACGATATTACACGACAACTGTTGCTGAAAC
>CM063511.1:101501657-101521657 GCA_032207245.1 Pardosa pseudoannulata | reverse complement strand
GTAAAAGTGATTCATAAATTCAGTATAAGCATTAAGGTGTAAAGGGTATAGGTAATAAATATTGAGTTAATTAAAAGCATGAGTTGTTTCTTTTTTATTGTAGTTTCTCCCTGCCACTATGATAAACTTCATTTATGAAATAGAGACTACTTGATAGCAACGAAACTGTAAAAAAATATATTTGACTTTAAAATAAATCCTGGTAATTTGGAAAAGGGATTAAGTATAATAACCTCTGGTCCCGCCATCTCCGTAGGTATTGTTTGAATTTAGAGGATATTGCCACAACGATAATATACGGATATATGTGCTCCAACCGCTATTAGAAAACTTGGCGGTATTTAGCGGGCTCAAGCTTCCAAATCACAACTAACCGAAGTGTACTCTGCTATTTTCTCCGTTATATTTATGTCATGGGATATCTGCTTTCCTTGATGCTTTGCTGAAGTGTATTCTTCCTTTAGTCTCGAGTGGGTGCCCTAAACGTGTATACACCATGCGAAAATAATTATTATTGTCATTAGTATTTGAAATCAAAACCAGTAAATATTAGTTCAATTAATAATCACTTGGATTCTAATAAGCATTTTCTCATGGTTACAAGTTGCTATTTTCGTTATAAAATTATCTTCTATCTTTTTTTATGATTAAATGCAAAATGTTGCTCAAGATGTTTGTAATGCTTTTCAGTACCTAATAGCACAAATACAAATATCTGTTCAATTATACGTTACTAATTCATATCACTAACAGGCTGCGCTTAGGGACACTTCATTTCTTTAAAGGTATAACTGTGTTAAAAGTCAATTGTTCTATATATCATTCTGGAATCCAAATAAACATTCCACAAAAAAGGTCATCGTTTCAGGTTTGGCTAGCTCTTAAAATTATTTTGGTTTGAAATAGCCTCTTTTGTTTTTAGTATTCCACACTACTTACATTAATATTACAATCGGCTAGGGTTATACTTTCTTAATTTCTCAACCTTCTTTTAATATATTTTAAACAATAGATATCAATCAGGAATGCCTCATGAGTATTCTCTCATACATTCTTTTTTTCTTGATTTTCATTAATCCTTTTCGAGTAAAAAGTTTCGTGTAAAATAGCTCAAAGCCTAATACTTAAAAAACGATGTTTGTCACCAAAACTGAAAACACATTTTAAGTAACCCTTTAGTACACTCGCATTGGTATATACCAGTCGCTTTTCAATTGCAAAGCTTTAACTAACATGGATAAGACTCCTGGTAATATATTTTATGTGTTACACCTACCAACGTGTGGGGTAAAGGTAATCTACTGGGTTTTGTGGAAATTATTGGTTTTGAAAGAGAAAATCATTCGTTTCGAACGTGGCCCAATTTTTTAGTCAGCAGCTTTTTGACCTGACGTTACCATCGTGTTATGTTAACCTTTTCTTATATTTCAACTATTTCATTTTCATTAACCCTCTGGCTGCTCATCCGGCGATTTTCACTGGTGTGTAAGTTTATTCCTTTATTCAGAAACTAATCACACCCTACCACCGTCTAACCAGTGGAATAAATTATATACAGTATTAGACGTTTAATTATGTAATAAATAGAATTAAATAAATAGAAATATGGTTGTATTAGATAATAGAATTGTAGGTATATTATGTAATGCATAGGAACTAACTGTACTCCAATTGAAAGTTATTTAAATGTTTTTAGACAACATCTGAAATTGTTTTTTCTGACAGCTTAGTTTCTCATAATAAAAGACTGTATAACTTTTTCTAGAAAGTAAAAGGAATATTTCAATCTACCAATGTATATAGATTTAAAATATGCAAAAATTACACAATTTTTGAACTATTGGAGTCCACAAATTGAATAGTCAGACAGAATTTTAACCTATTTTATATTATCTGGTTAAAAATTTTGTAACTATTATTCTCACCACATTGATAACATCCGGTAAATGATCGACAAGTGACTTCTTACACTGTTAATACATTCGCAGCTGCTCTAGAGTTAAGATTCTTACCTGCAAATTAGTAGAAATACTTGAAACGTTTCGTAGAGTTAAACAACTCTTCTTATGTAACTGTATGGAAGAATTTTACTTCTACAACTGCCACATAGTTTATGAGATATTCGAAATATATACGTTCATACGTCAAGTTTAAACTAGTAAAAAGCATTCCGGGGAGATTGAAATGATGTTACACATTTTAACACTAAGATGGGGCGCTGTGACTCAGTCGGCAAAGGCAACGATCTCCTAACTGAGAGGTTGCGTGTTCGGAACCCGAGCCACCTTAAGGTCGCCATGTTTGTTAAAGGTGACTGGGGTACTTAAAATTAGTTCGTAGTCACAATGCCCTCCAAGTTCGTGGTCCAATGTCTCCAAAAGTAATATTTCTGGGGGTGACAGGCCAAGTCTATGTGTCTTCTTCTTTTTACTTGCTTCAAAATTATGAGGACCTACTTGAGAGAAGTCGTTCTTTCACCATAATGGTGCTCATTAACCCCTTTCGGTACGATTTAATAATGAAAAACTGTGCGTGAAGTAACCATTTATTTTTTATTTAAAAAACTTGTTTTATTTTACAATTCTTACATATTCTTAATTAAAATCCACTTTTTACATAGTGTTAAGTATCAGAAACGGTAAAATTAAGATAATAGTCTTCAAGCTAGTGGTACTTTTCAAAACAAAGTGCAAAGGAATTCTGAATTGTTTACATCGCCAGGGAGTCTCACTTCTAATTTGATTCTTGTATCACACACGACATTTCTTAGAGCCGATCCCACCAAAGTCGTTTAACGGCTAACTACGATTAGGCACGATTAACCCTAGCGCCAACCAATGAGGGAACGCAATTCTCCTTTTAAACCGAGATTAACCGCGGATAGCGTTAAACGACTTTGGTGGGATCGGCCCTAAGTAGGTTTTCTTTTATTCTGACTCATCAATTTGGCAGTGACTTGTACTAAGAAATTTTAAATAAACAATATGTAATAGTGACCTGGTATTTCCACAAGTAACAAATGTGTTGCTAAATTCAGTACACTAGAAATTTTAAACTAAATTAAGTATCATATTTATCAGTAACTTTAGATGCATGACGAGTGTAGCTCGTCATTGTGCGGTATGGAATGAAAAACCAATGACGAGCTAGACTCGTCATTTTATCGGAAGGGGTTAAAACGAAAGTCGCATCCCTTGGCCTTAATATGAGAGCCTACAAGTTCAATAGTGCTTGGTTTATCCAAGTTGTTTTAGTCTACACCCTAAAAAAGTTCGTTATATTCCCTTTATCTTGCAGAGGGAAACAAAATTCAATATTTCTTTGATAACCATATTCTTGATATGTTTCTAATTAAATATAGTGACTTTTGAATTGTATACAAATGTAGCACACTAAAAATACCTGCTCTTAATACTTATACACATTATTAAGTTCCCATAAAATGAAAATATGCATTATATTGGTGATATGAGTTATTATGATGAGTAGAATTTGTAATCTATATCATTTAAAATCTACATTATTAATACATAACTGATATTTAGAGTGCATCAAACCTGGAATATGACATAAAATATATTTAACTTATGGTTACAATTGTAGAATGTTATAATACTTGAATTATAGATTGAGAAATTCGTGATCATTCTTCTATTGTGAAGAGTATTTATATGAAATATCCTGATATAATTACTTATAAATAAAAATGATCAATAATTTTTTCCCTTTTAGCATATTATATTTTATACCCTAAAATTTCATATTTGAAACAGTATTTTAAAGGTTAAAATATATGCTGGAATTTTCCTTTTATTCAATAGGATGTTTAATGATTCAGCACATATAACCTAGATGAAAGGAGATCAATATAATTCCGCGTTAATGATGCATAATATAAAAGTTTCTCTTGAAGAACATTTTAAAATTTTATTCAATCCCAAGGGTTCTGTTAATAAGTTTAAAAATCGTCCGAATTCCATTCCTGAACATACTTTTAAAACCATTTGCAAGAGTTCTCTCTTTCTACATAGAAGAATATTTATCAAGAAATCCATTAAGAGAGCTTAAAAGATTTTGTGACATTAAAAAGTACTCACCTGCTTTAAAAAAGTATAATAAAATGGCTAAAAAATAAGTAAAGAGTAATTAGGATGTCATTGTAAATTTTCTTTTTTCTGTCATTAAAAGCGTAAGAAATGGATTTAAAAAATTGTTTCCTTCGGCTCTTTTAACAACTGCATTTTAAGAGACTAACAGCTTGTAGAGCATTGATAATTTTTCAAATGGTCTAGTAATTACCTCCTGTGAAAGAGTTGACTTTTCTAATATTTGAGTACCTTAAAAATTCAGGCAATACTATATGAAGAACACATTTCTTTTATTTTATATTATCATACCTGTTTAAGTGTACATAAAACACAGCTTTTAATTACTTTGCTTTTCTGTTTAGAATTTTATAGTTAGTGAACCATATCTAGATAACTGCGTTTCTTTTCAGACACTGAATTATAAAGTAAACCATTTTGTTCATTTATACCTGAGTTCCAAGTATAATTTTTGCAATGGTATCTGAGTCATCGTAACATACCCACAAACGAAAAATCCGATTATCTTGCTAAAATTGCTTTCCTTCGTCTCTTTTAACAACTGCATTTTAAGAGACTAACAGCTTGTACAGCATTGATAATTTTTCAAATGGTCTAGTAATTACCTCCTGTGAAAGAGTTAACTTTTGTAATATTTGATTACCGTAGAAATTCAAGCAATATTATATGCATGACACATTTGTTTCTTTCTTATATTATCATACGTATTTCAATTTATATAACACATAGCTTTTAATGTTTTTGCTTAGAGTTTTATAGTTAGTGAATCATATCTTGATTACTGCTTTTTTGCTTAGACACTAAATTCTAAAGTAAACCATTTTGTTCATTTATACATGAGTTCCATGTGTACATTTTGCAACGGTATATGAGTCCCTGTAACATACCCATAAACGAAAAATGAGATTCTCTTGCTAAAAATGGCCGCAATTTGCCACAAGTGTCTTTGTCTAATTATTAGTAAAGCTCGAAAGCAAATAATACAAAAAAGAATATACTAAAGTAAAATATGAACAAGATTTACCTAGTAAACCGTGAAACTATATCTCTGGTTTCGTCACCAAGTCTAATGGAATTTCCTCATTTGGTTTCTGCAGAAAATTTGATATATGTGAACGGAAAAAACGTTGCACGTGGACATATGCAAGTATTGGAGAAGCATATTATTCCAAATGTATTTTATACTTTTCAATCAATCATATTTATTTAATTTGATAAAATTCAATCCATTTTCTTTATTTCATTTTAGATGAGAAATTTTACATTGAAGCTAATTTTATTGAACTTATTAGCCAACCGACTTAAGGCTGTTAATGCTCATGCCTGAGGTACAATAATAAAAAAAAAGAGATCCATGTATTTAACACCATTTATATCTATAGATGTAACTTTATTATTGTTTTCTTTTATTATAAAATTTATGGCTATTATCAATTTCTTTATACCTATACTATTTACAACCTATCTACTGAAAGATCATCCGTACTAGTGATCTATCGGGTGAGGTTTGCAATTCTTGAAACCTCTGAAATTTCGGCAGATCATTCAACAATGGTGAAGTGTGAATAGCAAGTGCAATTAGACATTCTATACACATTTTTTTTCTCTCTTTAGTTGGAACATGCAATGTCTATACAATCTCATTATTTTTGACATTCCTGAACCTCAAGAATAAAAAGTCTACCCTGCAGTTTCTTGAAATAAACATATACTGCTTTGAAAAGATGACTGAGATAAATCCTGAAATTAATAATTGTTTTACCATTGGCTTTAGTAAACATAGCCAATATTTTTTTCACATTTGCCAAGGGGTACCCTATTCTTAAGTAATGTCCTAAACTGTAAGCACCAAATTTCTAGTGCTGACGCATTGCACTATTCGTATTGAATTATATTTTTGAATTGAAAAATGAATAATTGATGAGACACCTTACATAATACAAAAAAACTAAGTGACGAAATAACATATTTAGGGAATGTAAAATTAGTTCATATATAGAAAGCACACATACAATGAAATACCTTCTAAAATCACACAAGGTTTTAGTGTTGATAAATTCTACTATTCGCATTCAAGTAAATTTTTCAATTGAAAAATACCTAAATGATTAAATTACCTAAGCAATAAAAAACTTCTGAGTGATGAAGGAACAGATTTGGGGATTATAAAGTTCGTAGAAACCTAAAATAGACACAATCAAAAGACTTTTTTATCTGATCCGGTAATTTTCAAGAACTGAAGCGTTATACTATTTGTGGTGAATTATATAGCAGAATTAACATATAAAAGAACAGATCTGGGAATTATAAAATTCATACATCTATGCAGCATAATTTCATAATAATTTATAACGCAAACAGTAACTTAGTCAAAAATGTCAGAAGAATTAGCACTATCTTTGTTACCGAAACTTCAGAAGTATTTATTTATTTTGGTGAATATTGGATTATCTAAGTTGCCTGCAGATTTATTTAATTTTCAGGTACATTATGCTCATTATGTAGACTATAGCACTAAAACACAATTTTGTAACATAATATATTTCAACTCCATTGTGTTCATATATGACAACTATACAATAAAATGCTTTAAATTGTTATAATGTTTCAATATATTTCATCAGTTTCATTTAGTGTCTAGAAATTATGTAAATTTCGGATTTAAAAGATTTGAAAAGTTAATAATATACACTAAGTTTCATACTTTCGGTAACCATTATTATAATTTAATCGAGTTTTACAAATCTGTTTAAGCATGTACATTTACTTAAGTTTGTTTTTAATCCCTTTTTTATTCAATAAGACCTCAATTACGACGTTAGTTGAGGAAAAAATTGTTCAGATACAAAAGAGAATGAAAGATTAGCATCGTGAAGTCAACGTCCAAATAAAGGGATTTAGAAAGTTCTTTCAGATGCCTGTAAAATATACATTTTGTAATATCACTAAATTTTATTCATTTTCTTTCAACCTGATTTCATCTTCGAATTAATGTAATTAATCTTTGGCATGATTCATCAAAAAAACAAAAAAAAACTTTCAGTTTTTACAAATTTGAATTTATTTAAGTGAATTTTGTCTAGAGAAATTAATATATTTATGTTTAGTTTCTTACTTAGATCCAACTTTAGTAAATGTAAAAAATCTAGATTTTCTAATTTTTGCTAAAAGAAATCCTTAAATTTATTGAAACCTGGCTTTAACCTCCAATTACAGCAATTTTTGGACCGATTTCCAGAAAAGAAAGTTAAAAAGACTTTAAATTTTCTTAAATTTTAATTTATTCGTAAAGTTTATCACAGAGAGAGGCAATTATGAGTATTGGGGTTCTTTCATAGAGATCTATCTTTTAAATTAATATAACAATATATAAAGGAAGGATGTATAAGATCTAGTTTTTTGTAATCTTATTTAATTAATTTTTTAAATTTAAAAATATCATAAGATGCATGCTTAGTTTATTGGAAATTATTTGAGATTGTTTAATATGATCTGAAATGGATATGGTTATATCCATTTCAGATTAATCTCAAACAAAATAATTAAACTAAAATAATATCCACTACCAACGATAGGTGAGCTAAAGGTAGGTTAAATATTTCACAATTCACTGTGTATAAACTACAAAATTCATTATATTTAGTTACAAAGTTCATTATATTTAAGTCATTAGTTATCAAATTAAAAACTAGCCTATAGTTACATATCCCAACTTGCGTTATTTTAAATAAATAATTATTTTTATTGATTTGATTGCTTTTTCTTCATAAGTTATATATTATTTAATTTGGGGTCAAATGCAAATACAATTTTACCAATATAAGGAAATAGAGACCACACTTTAATTTTAGTTTAAAAAGAAAAACCCTCATCACAAAGTCTTTAAAGTACATCTGCGATTACAAAATATAGATTTCTAGTAAAACTTTTTCATTGATTTTTCGCAAGTCAAGAGAACTTTCTTTCCTAAGTTCACCAGATGTATTCAAAATGACGTATATTTCCCAAGTCAGAGCTTAAGAATTTTTTTCTTTCCAAATCGGTAGAAATTCGAACATTTAAAGGAGTGGGATATTTCAGGATTTGCACTGCTGAATTTTTTATTTTCTAGTTATTCCGATCATAGGTCATTTTTAGGACTGACGTTAAGCTGGAGACAAAATTTCAAATATGGTCTTGGGGAAACGAGAGAAAAAAAATTTAAAGTTTTGTGAAAGAAATCTTTCATCATTGAAAACTGACTTTTTTCATAAAGTATATGTATAATAAAATGTATCAAAAGAAAAATCAATGTGTATCTTAAAAACATGCAGTTACAAGTTTATAATTGCATCAATTTTATACATATACCTTCTAGGGCAGTTTAAAAGGTAAGGAAATAAGCTCTTTGACAGATATATTTAACTTACATTTATTTTCATACAAGTAAATATGAGTTATAATTTTCCTGTCGTAAAAATTATATAATGCTGATCTGAAGAAAACTTGATTTTTTTGTAAATATTTCAATTTTTTTATCACATTCATGTTAAAATTAATATAATTTTCAGATTTTGTGAATTATCTCCAAAACTCTGAACCTACTTTAAAAAAATGATATGTAATTACATGAATACCTGTGGTAACTGGTTCCCCTCTTTCAGCAACCTTGTTTTGGTTTATGTTAGGTCCTGGATGACTTTTTGAGGCGAATAAGAGTAGAAAAGGAGGTAAACCACTGAATATTTTAATTTTCTATCACATGCATGTTTAAAATTAGTTTAATTCTCAGATTTTGTGATTTATCTTCAAAACTCAGGACCGATTAAAAAAATTGATACGTAATTACATGGATCCTGTGGTAATTGGTTCATCTCGTTTAGCAACCTGGTTTTGGATCTTGTTAGGTCCTGGACGTTTTTTTTGAGGCAGATAAAAGTTGAAAAGGATAGTCAACTAACTATTGAATATTTTAATTTTCTATCACATTTATGTTTAAATTAATATAATTTTCAAATTTTGTGAATTATCTCCAGAACTCTGGACCCATTTAAAAAACTTATATGTAATTACATGAATCCCTCATCGTTCAGTAACCTAGTTTTGGATCTTGCTAGGTCCTGGATAGTTTTTTCAGATGGATAAGAGTTGAAGAGAATGGTCAACAAATTAATCCTTACTCTAATCTCTATATTCTTTTCACCGTGCTAAACGGACGCTCTTTTACGTATAAGTGAGCGTAATGCAAATAGGGTTTTTGTTTTCAAACAAACCTCTCGCATGAAGTCTCCTGGAAATAGTTAATTATCTTTTTGAATTTATAGTGCAATTTTGATTACTTCATGTGGGGATTTTACTTAAATTTGTACTCTTTTATTCCCATTATAGTTCTTTTTTACCTTCACTTGTGCTAGATATTAATCCTATATTATATGTATATACAATATATATGTGTATGTGTATATATATATATATATATATATATATATATATATATATATATATATATATATATATATATATATATATATATATACAGAGAGAGTAAGATAGATAGATAGATAGATAATGCAAAGTATATAGATATACGTGCAGGAATGAGAGAGGGAGAGATTTTACAATCGGTTTTCGCACCCATCACATTTTTATGCTTCCGTTATCTCACATATAAAACTAAATATAAATTAGAAGAAGATATTTTCATAGCTGACTAGACATGTATAATAGCTGTTAGTAAAACTAAGGTACAGTCACGTTGATCCAAATCTAAATGAGATGCTGTAAACATTTTTTTGAAAATTTTCTTTATTCATAGTAAATGTATATTAGTAGATAAGTAGTTTTTAATTAGTTTGCATAGATAGGTCTTTTTAGAAAAAGCTACAAAACAGTTTGTATGATTATTTGTATCTTGGAAATGAATCTTATTTTTAATCATTGTAGATGGTCTAATAAACAATTTACAATTTACCATTTATTCGCAATTACTTTAATGTTGTTATTAATATGTACATTTTTCGTATTTTTCAGACATAGTTTATACAAGTATGACATAAATCTTCAAAAATAGTTATGTGTATATGTACAGTAGTGTAAAGAATACTTTGACACTATTGTATTTACATTCTATATTAAATAAATCTCTTATCAATTAATATCCCTCTTTTCTTATAACATGCTGGGGACAGACTACCATCTTTGCCTCATATATCTATTTTTTATTACTAAATAGTCTATAAAAATTATATTTAAGATAATCATCAGAATAGTTTGCATAGCCTCGGTAAAGGATGAAATTTAAAGGTAACTGACTTGAAACGAACTTATTTGATCTTTCTTATATTTTGTTAAATATTATTATGAGCCTTATCGTTTCATTTTTGACAACATATCATGCTAAAAATTTTGAAATGTAATATTTGTTTTTCTTAATTTTTAATTTATAATTTTCGGTTATTTTTCATTTTTTTGTCAGTTGATGATTATTAAATTATTTTCATACAATATGCGGTTAAATATTCAGGAATATTTTTCAATATTTTAAACTCATCATATGAAGTTATTTTTTATCGAGAATTTAAATTTTATACTTTAACAGAATATGTTTTAATTGAATATACCAAATCATCCATGAAATAATTTTCATTAAAATAATTTCGTCGTATTCTTTTGTTTTAGGAAAACTATTTAAATTTTCATGCCATTCAGTCAGAAAAGCGTAATTAGATTTTGACGCTCTGAAGTTATGTGTTCACTTTCAATGAATATTTAATATTATTACTAATGTTTAAGAAAAACTCATTTTAAAAGATTATTAAAAGATTTAAAAGATTATTAAATTTTCCCTTTTTTCTAAGGAATGAGAAATAAATTAACCCAAATTAAAGTCGAAGAAATTAGCTGGTGAGAGAAGATTATTTAAAAGAGAGTAATTACTAAAAACTATGTGGAATGATAATGGTATAGAAAGGTAATAATTAATAAAAATATTTCAATATTTCGTGAATATTACATTACTCGATCTAATGACAAACGTATAATTTTATAAGATTATTAATAACTGTTTCATACGTCAAGAAGGAAAATAAGTTGTCTTTTAATAGCAAAAATTAATTCTGAAATACGACAAAATGGTTTTGAGTAGTTTGACACAAATATGACAAAATTATATTCGAAAAACTTGTTTGAGGTATTTTAGCTATCATTCTGAAGAACATTTGAGAACATAGTCATATTATAAATTTATAAAACCACTAATACAAAATGTACTTTACTTCAAAATTTTCAAACGATTTTATCAATTAAAACAGTATTATTGCTTTATGAAAACCAGTAATAAAACGCATTGAATAATTCATGTGCTGGGTTCAATAAAGACATGAAATAATATACGTATAAGCTGTTATTCTTTGGTGTTTATCAAAACCATTCTAAAAACCTATTCAACAATTTTAATGCTTGTAATTTTTGTGCTATTTTACAAAATAAGATAAGAACAATATATACAAAACAGTATATAGATACGTTATTGTAAAAAAAATTATACAAAGAAATGCACTTATAATTTAAAATACGAGAAACATTGTCTATTTCATTTTATTATAAAATATAAATCTATGCACTAAACTTTATATACACTTTATAATTGTAAAATATACCCTAATATAGCACTAATACAGAATGTGCTTTACTTCAAAATTTTTAAACGAGTTTATCAATTTGAACTGAATTATTGCTTTATGAAAACCAGTAATAAAAAAGCAGGGAATAATTCATGTGCTGATTTTAATAAAGACATACAATAATACACATATAAGCTGTTATTCTTTGGTGTTTATGAAAACCATTCTAAAACCTATTCAACAATTTTAAAGCTTGTAATTTTTGTGCTATTTTAATAAATACAATAAGAACAATATATAAAAGACAGTATATAGATAATTTATTGTAAAAAATATACAAAGAAATGCACTTATAGTTTAAAATACGATGAACATTGTCTATTTCATTTTATTATAAAATACATATCTATACATTAAACTTTATTTAAACTTTATAATTGTAAAATATACCCATTTTATCCTATGTGTTATTTGAAAATCTGAATATTCTCATTTAGATTATAAAGAAGTAACTAAATCTTTATTTGTGAAGAATTTTAAAGAAATGAGTAAACTTTTTTGTTATAATTTTTTAAGCGTCAAAAGATTCTATTTATATAATTACCATTGCTCTGGAAAGCAATGAAGTTTTTTAAATTTTTGTATCGATAGAACATTAATCGAATATTTCTTAGTATGGAACTAAAAGCCAAATATTCTTATAAATGTTCACAATGGTATGAGAGTGGGACAGGTATTCTAATTACAGTGGACTCAGCTTAATGGGATCAGTTTAGGACACTGTAATTTTGATAACAATAACCGATTGATAAAGTAAACGATATACAAAATTAGATAATCATTCTGGAGAAATTTCTGAGTTCATCAAATGCTGCAACTGTAATGGAAATCATCCAGCCAGTTTTACGGTCTGCCAAAAATTCCCTAAACCATCCTTTAACGCTAAAATCACTTCCCCGAATTCTGCAATTTCTACTAATCCTCCTATTCCCTCCTCAAGTATTAAAAATAATACTTATGCGTCAACCCTACAGAAAAATAATGGAAATAATTCGTATCAAAATAGCGATAAAGCTCCCACCCCCCTTGAAGCCAAAAAGAATGAGACTTGTAACCTCTCCCTATTCAAAGAAATAATTGAAATAGGAAAAAATATTAAATAAATAGTTAATCCGCTTGGGTTCCCCAATATAAATTCCTTAATTCAAAAACTAAAAGAAACTACTAAACAGCTATCAACTAATTCAGACCCCAGTAGTCGCCTTGATATTATTTTGGACCTCTGTTCAAAATTAAACTAATTCTCTCCATATTAGTTTCTCTCACCACTGCTAGTCTCCATCTTGTCAGTTTGCTATGTTTTTCGGAGTTGGAGGGCTCGGTCCAGGTAGCTCCGTTAACTATTCCTCCTGTGAAATTAGATAAAATTCCCCCCCCTATAATTCACACGTAATAAATTTCAAAATAAAATGAAAAAACTCACCTTATATTTATGTACTGTATATTATCCTTTAAAACATAAGAATGGAATACATAATTTTAAAAAACTGATCCATTGTTGGCTTTCTACAATTTTTTCTAAGATGCTCATTGATAAATTCTTCGTAATCATAATATTTCAACACTTTCAATGCATTTCTCATTTCAAAACTTGTAGGAGGTGGCTCAGTATCAAGAGATTTTTCATCTGACTCATCAGTTCCATCATTCGTCAGTTTTCCTATGACAATCTGACAGACTTCAGATTCTGTTAATGTGGTAGCTACTGGCATGTTTAAATTTTCCTCCTGTGATCCTGTGATTCTATGAAATTAGATAAAATTAACCCCCCCTTAATTCACACGCACTAAAACTTCAAAATAAAATGAAAAACTCACCTTATATTTATGTACTGTATATTATCCTTTAAAACATAAGAATTGTATGCATAACTAAAAAAAATTATCAATTGTTGGCTGTCTATAGTTTTTTCTAAGAAGCTCATTGATAAATTGTACGTAACCGTAATGTTTCAACACTTTCAATGTATTTCTCATTCCAGCAGTTGTAGGAGGTGGCTCAGTATCATAAGATTTTTATCTGGCTCATCAGTTCCATTATTCGTCAGTTTTCCTATGACAATCTGACAGACTTCAGATTCTGTTAATGTGGAAGATTCTGGAATGTTTTGATATACTTTCACCCATGATTCGAGCTCTTTACAGGTCATATCATAAGGATTTCCTATCATTTTCTGGTAATGTTTTCCCCAAAATCAAGGAATAAAATGTGAATACCCTCCTTCTCAGTTCCGATTAGAATGTGGTGCTTTCTGCTTATCTGACAATCATTAACCACCAGCAGAGTGTACGTATTTCTGAAAAATTCCAGGAACGTGTGATTTCCCACTCTTTGTTCATTCCCCATTTTCCTAAGTGGAGGAGGGAGAATTCTCGGAAATTCAAACAACAGCGAAGGGAAATAAAAAAATGAGTTCCTTCTGATTATATTGTGAATATTCCTTTGCCAGTTAAAATGAGGTTCAAAAACTGATAACATTAATCAATGTAACGATCACTTAAAGAGATAGTTTTAACATACAGATGAATAGAAAAAATCGGGAGTAATTTCGATAACAATAAGCAATTGATAGTGTTAACCATGATCACATTAAGCAGAGTCTACTGTACTTATATGCAACCTTTAGAACACATATTAAAACGATTTTAATAAATTAATAGCAAAAACGAAAGTAGATATCATCCAAATTTAAAATAAATGAAAATAATTCAATTTTACGATATTAAGAGTTAAATTATAAATATTTAACATATTAGATTATTTTCAACACCCTAAACATGAAATAAAACTAAGTCAGTATAGCTATGAAATACATCTAATCTATACTCTAACTGAATTAAAATATCTAATTGCTTATATCAAAATATAAAACAGCCATTAAACCCTCCTTTTCAACTCTTTCTGTTGTATAATTTGTCAAAATACCACAACCTTCTTGTTACATATTCTTCATTACTTCCCGAAAGCAGAGCGTCTCTTAAATTTTCGCGTTCTCAGAACATTAAACATGTTTTTCATCTCCCGAACAAAATAGCGGAAAGCCATCAATAAGTATCCACAAAGAGATGTCAAAGGCAGAGGAAATTTAATTATTTATATGTAGCCTTTTGCACAAAAATTACGGGAGACTTGTTGGGTGCTTCATTAAAGATTCCTACTTCCTAGATTATTGCCTTCCCAAATAAAATGTTGTGTTGTAAGCCTTCAGAGCGAGGCGACATTCCATTAGCTACGTAATCAATCTTGTTTTCGGTAACTTTCTTTGCGCAGGAAGACCTAATGATTCTGGGTTAATGCGACTTGGCCCCGAGCGGGATACGAGAGGGTACTTTGACACGGCTCCAGAAGGAACTCTTTTACATGAAAGCTACGACCGATTTTTACATTCATTTTACGCGATGTTTTAAAATAAGATTAACATATTGATATTTTTTGCATAACAATAGTGGTATAAATGTAAAATGTTTTTGAATTCTTCTTTGTTTATTATAATTTCTGCATCTTCTAATAAAAAACATTCTAGAATATTTAATGTAGAAAATATTAAAAAAATATGAAAAATAATTCTGAAAGTTTATAAAATTAAAAAAAAAAATTCTAAATATTTTTCAGCATGTGGATTACAATTCCATGGTGCCCTTGATTGTTTAAATAACTTAATTAGTATATGGACGCATAGGCCACTTATTTATAGGAATCCAGGCATTTTATTATATAGTCTCTATAATAAGTTCTAGTCCCTTCCGTCTCTCTCCCTTCAAGCTGATGGTTTGAGGTTTCACTTTCTATTTCTAGCTTCCGTTCGATCTGGAATGTTCAGTAGTAATGTGACAATATAGTAAAAACTAAGTCATTTTTGCAGCCTGAGCCTCGGTAGCTCAGCCGGTAAAGACAATGATCTCTTAACTCAGAGGTTGCGGGTTCGGAACCCGAGTGGGCTTAAGATTCTTTAGTTAAGATTCTTTTAGCCAGTGTTCTTTAGAGGTGATTGGGCAACATATAATATGTTCGTGGTCACAATATTCTCCAAGTTCTCAATTGATGCCTGTGGGGATGTCAGTCCAAGTCTCTGTGTCTTCTGCCGGGTCCCTGATTCGAAACTGCCAGGACGCACTTGAGCATAAGCCTTATTTTCACTCTTGTGGGGCTCAATTATGTTTAATTTAAAATTTTTCTTCTTTGTACCGATAACACATTTGCATCAAAGGAAACCTTATATATTGAGATAAAATGTTATTTTGATTAAGGAATATATAAAGGAAAAAAATAGAAATCTATGTTTTTTATACGTGTATATGAACAAACAAGCATAATATGCATGTTAAATCTATTGCATAAAAAGAGATCATCTCTGGAGATTTATTTATATTTTACTATGAACAAAATTAAATATAGTTTAATTTTCTGAAAATAAGCCGATCTAATTATTTTTAAACATACTTGTTGCTGCAAGGCAAGTATTAAAATTGATTTTCTTGTGCAGATGTGTTTGTGTTACATCATAAGTTATAAAACACATAAAACACATTTCAGAATAATTAAAATGACCTTAGGTTACTTAATTAGACGAAACAATTTACAATCAAGTGTGAAGAACATCATGCATATCCCCATTTCCTGAAAAAAAACATATCAGCAGATATTGTTTCTGCGATACTTATATTTAAGTTGGATCCTTCTATGAAGGATTATAATAAAATGTATTTTATGAAATATTTTTAAAAAAAGTTTCATTTAATTACCCAGGAACCAAGAATTTACCCACAGACTTAACGGCAAGATATACAACTCTTTACATTTCGATTAACATTCTAATATCTTCATTCTAATATCATCATAATTGTAAAACAACAAAGTAAAAATGAAAGTTGCAAGATACACAGAAAAAAAAGCAAGGAATGACAGTTGTTTCTCCTTTATTTTGCATGTATGGTATTTATGTTTAAACATAATTTAAACGAATCATAAGTTATTAAAGAAATTAAAATTATGTCAGTTACTTAATCACATGAAATAATTTACAAGTATAGAAAACACCTGCACATCCATATTCCTGAAGAAAGAAATCTAGGGTTATAGATATTACATTTAACTTATTTATAGGATTAAAATATAAAGTAAGTTATAAATAATGTTGATATAGAATTCTATTTTACCTTGGGGAATTGTGAATTATTCTCAGACATGCTCTTAAGATACATCACTATTTACATTGTTATTAACAATCCATTACCTTAATAACAGATTTTTCAAATAGATCCATTTGGTTTACCTTGCATGTTCAAGGGTGTCATTCCTGATTCATAAGCATCCTGACTTTTTTTTGTTAGGGAATTTCAAAACCTCATAAGAGGAAAATCAACCTTACTGTTATATGCAGTTTTAAATTATTAACTAAAATATAAGTCTATAGGATTTTATCAAGTTTAAGTAAGACTACATTTAGACTGATTTCAAAGCAAAGTATTATTTTTTGAGGGTGGAAGTTTTTCTTTAAATTGTAGTTAAATACTTAACTTTTTCATTTGAACTATACTCCTGGAAAGATGACCACTCTGGTAGTCTTCACATAAATCTAAAATTTTTCCACTTGAACGCAACATCTTTATTTCTGTGCTTATAGTTTATACCTCGAGGGTACTAAATTTATATTCTGTTATTTTCATTAAAGTAAAAATCCATTTGGTAGCTACTATAAAAAATATATACTATTTCGTGTTTACTGAAATGACTATTTAAACTAATATTTTGTGGAAACCCCAAAATATTTAGAATGGATTTGTATTCCTATCATAAATTTATATAAATATATGTTACCCGTCTCAATACATAACTAAAACTTAAATGATGCGAATTCATCAAAATGAAAGAAACTTTATTCCATTTCAGTTTACATAAAAAATACTTTTATCAGAAAATTCAGAGTATATAAACTACCTTAAAATACTACTGAACTTGACACATTCCTCTGTTCTTAATATTTGCTTAGTATTTTTTCAATAAAATCAATTTATTCTACCAATAAAAATCCCTTAGCTGTTAAATGGAATATCCTATTGTACTTCCTAATTTACTTAGAAGAAAACCAAAATACTTTATTGCTTCCAGCATCGAATTTTTGTATATACTTCCATAAAAACGTTTAAATATTTTATGATTTTATTATAGAGTGTCTCTTTAGTTCTTAGTATTTTTATGTGTTTTTTCTTTCGGTAATGTTTAATTTTATTTCTGCTATACTTAGATAACGTTAATTTTTTATTTCAACAGTTGTTCAGACTTATACTGCTTGAATTGTCATAAACAAGAGGAAGCCAAAGATATTAAAAATAAAACAACTTAATTAAAGTGTCATAAAACTTTTATTAGAGACCACCCTTTAGCTTCCCGTTTTCCTTTAACAATTTTTCTTATTTTTAGCTACACAGTTTTAAGCTCCTTTTTTTCTGTCAAAGCAGATTGCGTAATAAACAGCAAATTGAACCAGTCTTTAGTCATTCATTTAACAAAATCGTTTTGTTTCGGAAGGAAATGTTATTAAAGCCGAAACGTATTGAAAGCCGATACTAAACATCGAAGAATATTAAAAGAAATAATGATCTGAACAGAATCCATTTCGAGATTCATAAATCATGAGTTTTCATGGCTGTTACAAGAGACCGGAAATGAGTCTCGGATATTGTCCCGGATGCATTTTCACAGCTCGAAATGAGCTAGTGAAATTTCTGTATACGAAAAATGGTTTCAAGGGAAGTGGTATAAGCGAAGCACTAAGGACAAAATGAAGCGAATAAATAGGAAAGTTAAAAAAGGAAAATAGTCATTAATTCTAAATGAAATCCAGTTTTCTACAGAAGTGCCATATTTTTTCGCTTATTCTATTCGCTTATTCATACTGTTTTCAATGTTTCCTCTAAAAATAATTTTCATCAATCAATAAACGAAAAACGGCAGATTTTCTAAAACTGTTTTGTTAATGTGCTCAATGATATTTAAAAGATTTTTATGTTATGTAACATGGAATTTGTGTGTTATTTTCAAAGCATTTAAAAAAACAATAAAAATATCAGAAATGATTTTTGCGTGAAGGTTTCGTAGAAAGATTATATTATATTTTAATGATAGAAATTCTTTATAAATCTTGACACATTGTTTTGTTCTTAAACTTTACTTAGTATTTTATTTATACAATAAACTTATTTTATAAATAATATCCCTTTAGCAGTTAAATGCAATATCCTAATATATTTCCTAATTTATGGAGAAACCCCCCAAAAAATCCATTGCTTCCAGCATTGTATTTTTTTATATAATTTTATAAAATCTTTTAAATATTTTATGATTTTATTATAAAGTGTCTCTTTAGTCCTTAGTAATTTTTATGTATTTTTTCTTTCGGTAATATTTTAATTTTATTTCTACTATACTTAGATAATGTTATTTTTTTATTTCAAGAGGCGTTCAGAGTTATACTGCTTGAATTGTCATAAATAAGAGGAAGCCAAAGATATTAAATAAAACAACTTAATTAAAGTGTCATAAAACTTTTATTAGAGACTTCCCTTTAGCTTCCCTTTTTCCTTTAACAATTTTTCTTATTTTTAGCTTTAGAGTTTTAAGCTCCTTTTTTTCTGCCAAAGCAGATTGCGTAATAAACAGCAAATTGAACCAGTCTTTAGTCATTCATTTAACAAAATCGTTTTGTTTCGGAAGGAAATGTTATTAAAGCCGAAACGTATTGAAAGCCGATACTAAACATCGAACAATATTAAAAGAAATAATGATCTGAACAGAATCCATTTCACCATTCATAAATCATGAGTTTTCATGGCTGCTGCAAGAGACCGGAAATAAGACTCGGATATTATCCCCGACACATTTTCACAGCTCGAAATGAGCTAGTGAAATTTCTGTATACGAAAAATGGTTTCAAGGGAAGCGCTATAAGCGAAACACTACGGACAAAATGAAGCGAATAAATAGGAAAGTTAAATAAGGGAAATAGTCATTAATTCTAAATGAAACCCAGTTTTCTACTGAAGTGCCATATTTTTTCGCTTATTCTATTTTGCATTCATGCCCGTTTCAATGTTTCCTCTAAAAATGTATTAGCGAAAAGAGTCTAGAGTAATTTTCATTAATCAATAAACAAAAAGCTGCAGCTTTTCTAAAACTGCCTTGCTAATGTTCTCAATGATATTTAAAAGATTTTTATGTTATGTAACATGGACTT
>CM063511.1:101449397-101501557 GCA_032207245.1 Pardosa pseudoannulata | reverse complement strand
ATTAATTATTTTTGTGATAATATGAAGTAATATTTTTTTAAAATTTATTTTGTTATGTGCATGTTCAGTATTTCTATGTCTTATGTAAATATATGTAGTTGCCTCTATGCCAAATTTAAGATCTTCGAATTTTACTCTTTGTCATAATTTATCTACTAATATTATGGCTAGTAATATTCCCGCTTTCGATGGATCGCCTACTCAGTTGGAGTTCTTTTTCCGAAACCTGGAAAGACTTCAATTAAATAATAATTTAACGGATAATGAAATTATTTCTCATCTCGTAAATAAACTTGAGGGTAAGGCAAAAGAATTTTTTATTACCTGTCCAGAGTTGCAGAGTCAAAATATTAAGTTAAGTGATATCAAAGAAAAATTTGCATTCTACTTTAGAAAACAGTCACTTGCATTATCACAGTTTCAATATCAAAATTTAAAACTTGGAGCTGGTGAATCAGTAATTCAGCTATCCCACAAAATTGATTGTCTAGTAGTTGACATTTATCCCACAATTACAGACAAAAACGCCTTAGACTCAATTAAATTAGCAAAATTACTGGAATCATTACCTGATTATATAAGAATTGATTTGGAAAAAGAAAATATCAATAAATATCATATTGCAACAGAGCGCGCACAAACATTACTGGATATTTCTCAAAAGCATATCACATCTTCCTATGCACATAATATTGATTCTCTACAAAAATCCATTCGTAATATTGAATCAAAGTTTGATTCAATATTACACAAAGCATCTGAAAATCAAGCTGTAAATAACATCCAAAGTGATAGAGTGAAATGTGACAAGTCGATACAAAAACGAACTAAATGGTATCCTCGGAAAGCAGGACATCAAAATTATCAATACAATCGTCAAAATTCTAGACATTTTCCAAATTATGACCGTCGGAATTTTATAAATAAACCCAAAGTGTTTTGTCAATATTGTGGCAAGCCAAACCATATTCTAAAAAACTGCTTCAAGTTCCAGGCCGACATGAAAAGTAATAAAGTTAATTTAAACGAGTAGAGAGGATATGGAGTGCTGATGGCTATAATCCTCACGTAACATCCTACCCTGCATCAGCGGCTAACTTTCGACTTGAATCTACATTAAATCCTAATGCCACTCCCTTTGTATGTAAGAAAATGATCCAGAATAATTACAATGATGATTCTAATATTATTCAGTTAGAAAATAATAATCCTGTAAATTTAACACCTTGCCAAAATGAAAATGTTGGTGCTTTAGATGATAATAAATATACTTTGCCCATTGTCAATGTTAAAATTAATAATCAGGTTTTTAAAATGCTTTGTGATACAGGTAGTTCTATAAGTTTGATTGATGTTCAAATTTTCAATAATATCAAACACAATATTAAAGCCAAATATCTTTCTCGTCAAGTACAGATCTCAACCTTAAATTCTAAAGTTAATTATTACTCATGTGTAGAAATACCTTTTAAAATGTTTGATAAATCATTTCGGCAAAATTTTTTTACAACGGACTTTGTATCCTCCAAATTTCATGGTATTCTGGGATGTGACTTTATTCGAAAGAATCATCTCTCTCTCACACCTCATGAAAACAAAATAACCATTCAAGGCATAGATTTCTTCATAAATGAACCTTCTGAACAATATCAAAACAATGCATCTAACCCCAATATGCCATTAAATTTAGAGCAAAATGACAATAGTTTCGAATATGAAATAACATCTCCTGACTCGACTGTAAGAGAAACTACTTTAAATATTCAAATGAACGAGCCTGCACGAGTCTTCCTATCAAAGAAAGTAACTTTACATCCGCAAGAATGCCAGTTTTTTGAAGTTCACACAAATTATGTCCACGCCTCTCAATATTGTCTTTTCGAATTTTCAAATGATAAAATTAAAAGTATTGAATGTCCTGATTCAATAATAGCTCCTACTCCATTCAAATGTACCAACGATAATTCACGGTTTTCTTTCTATGTATTCATGCAAAATAATTCAGAAAATATTGTAAATTTAAGTAAAGGTCAGGGCATTGGAATAATTTCTAATTTTGATTCTATTCAGGAACTTCATCAAAGTAATGAATTCACCAATAATATAAATTCTCAAGAAACTGTAAATTTGATCTCTGCTTCAAAGGAAATCATAGACCTCAGAAAATCTGAAATATCAAAAGATGATTTTAATCTTGAACATCTCAGTGATCAGCAAAGAACTGCCATTTCAGATCTTTTACTACAAAATTTCTCTGCATTTTCGAAGTCGCTAAAAACTTTAGGTCATACCGATAAAGTTGTCCCTTCAATACAACTTATTTCTGACTTTCCGATTAAAACTTTACCTTTTCCGATTCCCCAAGCTCTCCAAGACGAAGCTTATTCTCAAATTAGAGATCTTGAAGAAGCTGGTCTAATTGAAAAAGCTGCCACAAATTGGGCTGCTCCAATGCTTCTTGTAAAAAAGAAGCCAACCAAAGATGGGAAACAAACATTTCGTATAGCTTTAGACCTTAGACTCCTGAACACTATGATTAAAGGCTCCGCCTATCCCTTACCTAAAATATCCGATATTATTCAAAATTTATCAAAATTTTCATATTTTACAGTTTTAGACCTTTCAAAAGCATACTGGCAAATAGATCTGCCTGAAAAATATCAGGAAATTTTAGCTTTTACAACCCCATGGGGTACCTATAAAAATAAAAGACTGGTTTTTGGTTTAAAATCAGCTAGTTCATGGTTTCAGGCATTAATTGATTCCGTCGTGCAAGAAGCAAACATTCCAGGTCTCTATGCATATCAAGATGACCTTCTTCTGGCTACACATAATTTTGACGAAACATTACAACATCTTAACGTTGTATTGAAAGTACTATCAAAATACAACCTTACACTTTCTCCAAGTAAGTGTTCCTTTCATGCTGAATCAATAGATTATTTAGGATTTCATGTCTCTCAGAACACCATTAAGCCTGTAACTTCAAATATTATTAAAATTACATCTTTTCCAACTCCTAAAAATAAAAGACAACTGAAAAGATTCATAGGTATTGCAAATTACTATAGAGGTCTTATAAAGAATTATGCCAAACTTATTTATCCTTTAACATGCTTAACTTCAGTTAAAGTGAAATTTATTTGGGGAAGTGAACAGCAAGATGCTTTTCATGCATTACAACAAATTTTTTTCAGTGAACCCTTTGTCAGACTTCCGGATTTTTCGAAACCTTTCTATTTGAACACCGATGCTAGTAATATAGCAATTGGAGGTGTATTACTTCAACCTTTTGAAAACAAACTTTGTCCTGTAGCTTACTTCAGCAAAACTCTTTCTGGAGCTGAAAAACTATATCCGCAAATTAAATTGGAACTTTTGGCATTACATCGTGCAGTATTGGCATTTAAACAGCATTTATACAATAGAGAATTTATTGTCCTCTCAGATTGCAAACCCTTGCAATATTATAAAAAGACTTCTTCTCCTGCTAATGTAACCACCCGTTGGTTGATGGATCTTAGTGAATATAGTTTCACATTTAAGCATATTCCAGGTAAACATAATGTCCTTGCTGATTATTTTTCTAGACTTGAGGAGTCACCAATTAAAATAGATATAAACTCTGACCCTTCTATTTTAAAAGATTCATCCCAAATTTTACCAATTGTCTTTAATAGCCACTCCATACAAACTTCAAATTCGGATAATCAGTTAGAAAGCCAGGGAATCTGTAATGTGACTTCTTTTTCTTCTGATAATGAAATTTCATTAGATAAAATTAGAGAGGAACAACTGAAAGATGTACAACTTTCTAACATCATTGAAAAGTTAAACAACAAGAAATTAGACAATTCAACATCTAAGTATTACATGCATGATATGTATAATATTCTATGTCGGACCAATGTCACCAAACATAGAAAATATTCAGCTCACATCATTGTTGCTCCTAAATCACTTCATGCACAAATTATTAAGTTATACCACTATAATCATCTTGGAATTCATAAAACATATAATTTTATTTCTGCACGTTATTATTGGAAAGGTATGTTTTCCGATACATCGAACTATATTAACTCATGTCATACGTGCATGACTCAAAAGAATCATGCAATTCATCCTGCTCCCTTGCAAAAGTCTTACATTCCAACTGCTCCATCTCAGGTGATAGCATTAGATCTTGTTGGTCCGTTTCAAAATAATCAGTATATACTAACCATAATTGATCATTTTACACGTCACTTAGAATTATTCCCTATTTCTAATATGTCGTCACAGACCATAACCCAATGTTTATTTGAGTACATTTCAATCTATGGTCGTCCATCAGTCACATTAAGTGACAATGGAAAATGTTTTATAGCTGAAGCTTTTAATGCATTTAATAAAATGTTAGGGATTAAAATTGCACATTCAACTCCTTACCATCCACAAGGTAATGCAATTAGCGAGCGTGTAAATTCGTCTTTGAAAGCATCTATATATTCCCTACTAAGTGATGGTCATAATTTTAAGTCTGCAGTTCTTATACATAAGCATATGTATAATAACTCACCTCACCCTGCAACAGGTTTTTCTCCAAATATGTTACATTTCGGTAGAGAACACTCTCTTTTATTTGATACTCTTGAAAAAGATATAGAAATTTTAAATTTTGATAAATCCTTTTATGTATCTAATTTATTATATTCTCTAAATAAAACTTTTCAAAAATCTTATGAAAACTTAACAGCTTCTCAATCAAAGCAAAATGAGAACTACAATAAAAATAAGGTATTAAGATCTCTGGAAATTGGTGATATTGTTTATGTAAAATCCCGTGAACAATTCAACCAAAAATTAAATGGTCCATTTGAAATTGTTGAATGTAATTCCAAGGTAACATATAGTATTAAAAAATTAAATGACAACTTCTCACCACTTTTAAAGGTGCATATTGATCGTTTGAGAAAAATTCAGTCAAGGAGATCTGATCTTCAGGAAATAGAGGGTAAAAACTGTAAGGAAACTGTTCCCTTTCCTGAAAAAAGGTATTTTCTAAGACCACGTAGTTAATAACATAATGGTTGTATTTCGAGCGTTGTTTATTATAAAATATTTGTAATGTTGTAAAGAGAAAATGAACGCTAAAGTGTGTCGAAATATTCGTATGAAACATGATATTTTTGTATTGTAGTCAATTTTACTATATTATAGTTCAAATTTTGTATATTATAATCAAGAATATGTTATTTATATGCTCATCCTACTAAATTACATGACATAAAGTCATAATTTGGGTAACATTTCAGACGCTTCTATTGTCTGATATGGCTAATCTGATCAATTAGTCATTGTTTTCATCCTTTTCTATGCTGCAGTTCCTTCAACATGTTTTTTAACGATTTATTGATGTATTTACATCAAAAGAATACTCTTGTTTTAATAATATTATTCTGTGTTTATTAATATGATTGGATTGATACTTATATAATACGCATTTTTTTTGTTTTTGTTTTGCATATTTGTGTATGTTTATGGAATAGAAATTTGTTACTGAGCTGTATTGTTAACACTATGTCACGTGCATAACAAAATTTATCGCACCAATATGAAGGTATAATGGTAAACTACAGACTCTTTGATTTCTCATCAGGCATCAAACTGAATTTTATTATTAGATCTTGCGTCCTCATTACATTTTACGGTCTATGTTGGATGAAAATCAGACACACAAAAAGTAACTTCGACTCAAGCAAGATGATCTAAATGTGATGAACTTTTCTCACAAAGAACTTATCGTCATGCACCCTACTGCAGAAAAATTAAGTTCAGATGCTATTCTGATGTCAAGATAATATTCCATAATTTTGTGCCTCCTTAAGTGCTCTTCTGACAAAAACTGCACCATACACTTTATATGTCTATTCAAAAGAACTGATTTGTCGTAATTATATTTTCACGCCAAGGACTTATCTTTTTTCCTGCGTCTTCAACAGTTTTCAATTATTATCAAAAATATTGTGTTTATGCATTCATGCCCTTATTTTTTACTTTGAACCTTTTATAATAAGGTATTTTATAGTGAATTGAGTTCTTTGAAAAATTCTTCGTTTTAAATTTTTGTGCAACATATTTCAAATGCATCAAAATATTTGCATTATTGAAAGTAATCCACCATATCACAGACGTGTGGTATTTACATATTGAATATATCTTTTTGAAATTATAAGGTGGAATTTTATAAAACTTCGAGTTTTAATTTAAATAAGTTTTTGCACTCTTTCCTATGTATAGGAAATATATAATAATAATTTGATAGCATAGGATTGTTTTTATTTATTTTTGTTCAACTTGCTGCTTATACAAAATGCAATTTAATAGCATTTGTTTTAATTTGATTTTAAATATTATATTTGTTATTTGTGAATTTATGTCAATAATTACCCACTTAGTACATCATTGAAAATCTTAACTTTAATTTTTTTTTTCAGTTTAAAAATTATCTATTGTGAATGAATTTATATCTGTTCTGGATTCAACTAAAGTGATCATGATCATTGTTTGTGAGGCAGGATTTTTTTTGTATTTTTCCTCTGCCACACTTAACTACATTGTACTTTTACCGTTCCTCGACTGATTTAAAAAAAAAAAAATTTTTTTTCTTGTTTCTTCTGGTTTAAAAAATTTTTTTTTTTCTGGCTCTAGGTGTGGATGTGGTATAGCCACATTCTATGTAAAAGGGAATGCCAGGAATTGCCGGCCTCCTGACCCCTTATTTTATGGAATGGGGCTTGTCCATGTCCGAGTCACCTTGAATTTTTCCCGCGCTGACCATCCGTGGGTTGCCGTTTTGCTCTCCCCATCTTTCATCTTTTGTCCAGCTTGAGCGCTGCTTGGCGCCCTAAGTTTCCTAGGCTGTTGTTCCTATTCAAGCTACGTTTGGCGATCGTCTTGGGTTCCCGCTGGCGGGATTTTTCCACTGACCTCGCCATTCGCGGGGTTGAATGGACATCATTCTGGCCGAAATTGGGGGAGAGTTCACCCGCATCATTTTATGAGAAAAAAATATTTCTTTTGAGCCATTTTGCTCCTCCTCTTTTCTTTGATTTTTATGCATGTCGAGGGACGAGTATTTTTTGACAAAGTCAGCAAGGAATAGTCATAAATAAAGACTCCTTATAGCTATTTAGTAATTGGACTATTTTTGTTTTCGTCAGTTTGCATTTTCCTTTGTCATAAAGTTTTGAAGCATTCAATATGAAGACAGTGAAGTGTGTCTGCCGCCATTTTGTTCCACCAAAGAACCGATCAAAGGTTATTGCGGCTAAGTGAAAATATGGAATATTCAACTACAACATTAATAATACATCGATAAATCTACAACCATTATTCTTCAATCATTATTTAACAATAGGAAAATTGAGAAGAAATTTCTAATTTTTTTATTTCTAGTAGACACTAAATGACTTTAAAAATACATAATATGCATTGAATTGTTTTTATGGGATACCATACTTTGTAAAAGAAATTGGTGCAGGAGGATATTTTGCTTCTTCTTTTTAAATGTTTTAAATATAAAGATCACGTATGCAACCTATAGAAAAATGACATTTTAAGAAAATGCAGACATCTATTACTTAACGTATATTTTATTATTTTAAGAAAACTTCAGGATGAATTTACATAAAAAATTATTATCCATTGTGTATAAAAAGTAAATGAGAGAATATAACAGGAAATGTTTATATAACCTAATATATAATGATTTGCAATTTTCTTTTAAATGCTTTGTGAGCATTTTTTACAGAAAACACATGTGCATGTAAACTTCAAAATTATGTTGTATGATAAATCTACATTGTCTTCTGAAGAAGTTACATTTTAGCATACACCTAAAGTATTTATTACAATTTGCAGAAAAGGGATTTTATTCTTATATTAAAAGAAGAAAAAAATATGATGAACTTCATACAATTATTAAAAGGATATTAAGAGCACAAACTTAGAATTGGGAAGAAATTATGATATAGTATGATACACACGAATACCTAAAAATATTAAAAAAAATTCAATAGTTTGAAATGAAGTTTTATTCAAGTTTCAATATAATTGGTTTAAGAAAGTGTAATTTTACAGTTAAAAATTGTATGCATTTGCAAACATTCTTACCAAAACATTCAGAACCTATTAGGTCATTTAATTATTTAAAAAATTTCCGTTACTTAAACTGATATGATATCATAATAAAAATTGATTATTTAAAAACATAAGAGTGATCTTCCTCTTTAATATCCCTCTATAAAAATTCTTTAAATATACAAAACTTGATTCATCTCTCTTAATATTATTACAAATTACTCATTAAAATATCATAATAAATTTACAGTATTAATATATACAAAATAAATTAAAATTAGAATATTAAAAAATTTGTGTTTACATGATGCATAGGAACAAACATTTTTAATCAGTTGATAAATATAATTTTTTCTTTGTTATTATATTTATATTATCTATCACATGTGTCAATATGGTTCATATAATTAAACACATGGTTTCATTAAACAACGAATGTGTTATTTCAATCTATTTAATTTTTTTTTCAATTTTGGATGGGTTTTTTTCTTGGAAAAAATTACTTTTGTATTTTAAATCTTTTCTATCTTTTGTATCTTTTATATCTTTTTGTATTTTAAATCTTTTCTGGTAAATTTTATTTCATTCCTTTATAACTATTTTCTTATTTTTATTACTTCAAAAGCTATTACATACATTGGAAAATTATGTTTTATATAACATAAAAACAAATACAAAGCATAAGCTATACATTTTACAGCATAGTGTGCTCAATAGAATCATGGGGACACAATTAAGTCAAAATGATATATACGTATGAAATTCCGTGTGTAGTCATAGAAATAATTTATAAGTTTGATGTCATTACTCTATTTGAAATCTAATACACATGTTGATTGTGGCAATGGATATTTTAGATGCATGGTATTACATCCATAATATTTTCACTTTAAATGTAGTTATTTTACATCATATCCCATAAGCTTATTGATATTACATTAATAATTCAAGAAATAATAATTTTATAATATATATTTCAGAATTAATTCTGTTATTTTAAATAAATTTCACCATATATTTCCAGTTAAATTGATCAGTAAATAATACTACTTTACCTAATTTTAAAAGAAAATTATTAGTCAATATATTGAGCAGCAATTTTTTATTAATCGTACACGGAAGTTACAACTAGTCATTAATGAAACTGTTTCTATAAAAAAATATATTTAACGTTACATGTTAATTCTACAAAAATTTATTTTGTATTTCAAATGTTTGTTTAAGAAAACATTAAATGCAATTTACAATTATGTATTATATAAATTGTAAACTTAAGACTGAAAATATTTAAATAAGATGTAAAACAGATAACCAAAAAGTTAATCTCAATTATATGTCATTATATTTCATTGAATATTTATCACACGATTTCAGTGATGGTTTCGTTTTCTTTAGAATAAGAATCACTGTCCCACTATTCAATAAGAAAATACGATGTTCTGATATTTTAAAAGCGTAATGTAATGTCCACTTTTGAAATACAAATTAATTCTAATTTTTGTAAATAAAAATGTGCATGGTAATGTTCTTTGCAATGAAAACCTACTGAATTTGGTTTATTTTTATGGTCTAGGTTCCAGAACTGAAACAAAAATACAAATCAAGATTTCTTGCAATCTATGTAAAGTTTTTACCATGTAAATAAATTAAACTTTGACTATTCAAAACTAGATGAAACTGAAAAAATAATTTAATATCAAACCCAAAATATAGAAACAGAAATAATTAGATAAAATAAATTTAAAGTGATAAACTCTAAAATAAAATATAATTTTACTTTCAGTATGAAATATTAGACCATTTTAAAATTTTTAATTAACAAGGAACAATGAGTGAGAAAAATATATATCTAAATGAGGAAATACTTTTACTTTTATGGCATATATAAAATAAAATTAAACATATTAATAATTAATAAAAAATTTAAAATCTAAAAGTTTAATCTAAAATAAAAAAACTTAAATTCTAATAGTTGATTAACACTTTTTTATGTATATATAACTGTATTTATCCTGGACCTGTAAAAATTTTAAAATCGATAGTTACCTTAATAATCATTATTCTATTAAATAACTAAATCTCTTATTTCTTAAAGCAAAAAGCTCATTGAAATTTTAACAGAACGTTTACACTTTTTATGTAAATATTCGAATTATGTTCTATATCTATGGTGATTACACTCACATACTTTTGGTGCAAATATTTTAAATAGAATAAATAATCTTCATACTAGGGAGACAGGGCAGAAGTAATGATATCAAAATCTAAAGAAATATTTAATTTACAATTTATATATATTTGAAATGCTTAATATTAAGTTTCATATTTAAATATAGAATAGAAAATTAATTCTCTGTATACCCTTACATTTTTTATCAAACATTTAATCTTCCTTTAATTTTTATCTGCATGTTAGATATTCCTCTATATTTCACTAATGAAATAATTTTTTGAATGAAATAAACGTAAAATAATATTTATATAAAAATTTCTGCACATATACACACACATGTATATTTTTGTGTCTTTTTAATTAAAAATAATATTATTTTTCCTGAAAAATTCTATTGTATAAATATATTGTTTAATATAATATGTTATTATTCAATGCTAAAAATGCAAGAAAGTAATCCAATTGTTTCCAGCATTATAGTTTAACTTTAATAATTTTTTTATTTGCTTTTACTACATTATTCAACCAAAATTGCAAGGTTATAAAAATGTTAACAAGTGTATCACACAATATAACCAAAACTTTCTAGGAAGAAAATTTACATAAATTATGGATCTTTAATCGAGAAGCTTATATATTTCTAACCAGTAATGTGACTTTCAGTAAAGTCGAGATAATAATTTGTTTAGTAGAGTTGTTTTAATATCCGTTTTGTTGTGTATTATTTTATATCACTTGTATAAATTTAATTTATTTATTTATTTATTTATTTTATTTATTTATTTTTTATTTATTTATTTATTTATTTATTTATTTATTTATTTTATATTGTTCACGAAAGAGACTTGAGAAATTATTGTTAAGTATTTGGGGTCTAAAAATATTAAATCCATTAAAAATTACAAAATATTCATGGATAAATATTTGAATTTATTAATATTAGATTTAATACATAAATAGAGAATCGAAAATTAATTCTCTGTATACTCTTAAATTCTTTTATCAAACATTTAATCTTCCTTTAATTTTCATCTGTATGTCAAATATTCCTTTATATTTCACTATTGATATAATTTTTGAATGAAATAAACGTAAAACAATATTTTTATGATAGGTTATATGTACAAAAATGTATACACATATACACACATATAAATATATATAGTTTTGTGTGTTTTTTAATAAAAATAAAATTAATTTTCTTAGAAAAAGTTGTATTGAAATATAAATTTGTTATTTCCAACACTATGTTATTATTCCATGATAAAAATGCAAGAGAGTAATCCCTCATTTTTTCCTGCATTATATTTTAACTTCAATAATTTTCTTAATTTTTTTACTATACTATTGGACCAAAGTATCAAGATCATAAAAATATTAACAAGTGTGTCCACACAATGTAACAAAAACTGTCTAGTAAGAAAATTTACATAAATTATAAATGTTTAATCGAGAAGCTTATATATTTCTCACTAGTGATGTGACTTTAAGGAAAGTTATAATAAAAAGAATTTGTTTAGTAGAGTTGTCTTAATTTCCATTCTGTTCTTTATTATTTTATGTCACTTGTATAAATTTCCTTTAATAACAAGTTATTTTATGTTGCTCACGAAAGAAAGTTGAGAAATTATTATTTAGTATTTGGGGCTAAAATTATTAAATCTATTAAAAATTACAAAATATTCAGTGTAATTTTTAGAATTTTATCTTATTTTAAAGTCATAATATTTAACAATTGAATAATTTTAACTTCATAATATATTGTTTAACTCTATCCAATTATATTTTAATTAACGCATGTAATATATGAACACATACTATATTTTTGAGTAAAACTGATTGATATTCATTTTCTTTTCCTGCATATGTTATTGGTAATTAATCTTTTAAACGCATGATCTATTGCATACCTTTTATTCCTAGAATTAAACAAAATTTTAAGAAATATGATAGGATAAAATTCACAAAATAAATTTATATTAATAGTCAGAAATTATACAATAAAAATGACAGAAAGATTTTTTTTTTTACAATTTTAAATACCCATAGTGTTATGAGGGATAGAGGAGTTTTCAATAACTTTTTTTCTTAATTTGATTATTAAAAAACTAGTTGTATTTATTAATGGATAATTATTAAAGCATGCAATATTATTATTTTTATGAATTTAATGCAAGGTAAATTAAAAAAGTAAAACGTTCCTAAACTTAATTATTTTAAATGTTTCAAAAGTTAAAAAAAATATTTCACTTTTCAAATATTACTACATTATTTCTGAACTTAATAAAATATTTTTAACCATCTGGTTTTAAGTTATTATTTAATTGTAATTGGCTAATATTTTCAAAAATATGAATTATATAATTATATGAATATGATATTAAATTACATAAATCACACGTAAATATCATTCTCAGAACAGTAAGGATTATTATGAATTTTACTAAGCATGTTATAAACTAAATACTGTATTTCGAAATTACTGTATTTAAAAATCTTTACATTTTTATTAGAAATAATATATTTTAAACGATATTTTCGGTTCAAAATTTCCATAAATTTATAAACATACTTAATGGTTTTTATAATTATATTCACCTTTTTGTGTAAACAAGTAATTTTCACATAATTCAAGTAATGTAATTAATTATTCATTATGCAATATTCATTTTAATAAGTAACTTCTATTAAAAATTATACCCGAAAACATTAATTTTTAGCATTACATGTATTATCTAAAAAATACTTTTAAATGTTTATAGGTTATAAATATTTTAAGTGATTTTTACTTTTCATTATATTAATTTTTGTATTCTCACTTTGAAAAACATGTGTTTCTCCACTCGGAATTAAAAATATATTTGCAATCTTCCCAGGTATGCATGTTAATTTTTTTTTTTTTTAAGATTTAATGTGATTGTTTCTCTCAATGTTTGAAACATACATTTATACACATCATTACGTAAAGGTTCCTAAAGATAAATGTATTCTAAAATTTCTTAATCACTTAATGACTAGAAAACCACTTAAGATTTGAGATAAAGTTCATATGCTGTGTGTTTTATAGCTGTACTATCGATTAACTATTTTTTCCCGTTTCTCGAAAAACGTTTAGATCATTAATCTAGAAAAGAAAAATATCCATTTAAATTGTATAGTTAATTAACGAGATAAAAATTATAAAGTTAATTCACCAATTTGCGACAGTATATTATTCACTTTGATCTTCATTTGTACTTAATTATTTTTAATGATTTCGAAAACACATATTAATATATATATTTTTTACAATTGTATAATTATTTGAATTTTCCAATCTATTAGGTATGCATGTTAATTTTTTTTTTTTTTAAGATTTAATGTGATTGTTTCTCTCAATGTTTGAAACATACATTTATACACATCATTACGTAAAGGTTCCTAAAGATAAATGTATTCTAAAATTTCTTAATCACTTAATGACTAGAAAACCACTTAAGATTTGAGATAAAGTTCATATGCTGTGTGTTTTATAGCTGTACTATCGATTAACTATTTTTTCCCGTTTCTCGAAAAACGTTTAGATCATTAATCTAGAAAAGAAAAATATCCATTTAAATTGTATAGTTAATTAACGAGATAAAAATTATAAAGTTAATTCACCAATTTGCGACAGTATATTATTCACTTTGATCTTCATTTGTACTTAATTATTTTTAATGATTTCGAAAACACATATTAATATATATATTTTTTACAATTGTATAATTATTTGAATTTTCCAATCTAAATGTAACATAACTCTATATACGTAAACAACATTATTTATTTATTAAAATTTAAAAACAGTTTGGGGGCACAAGGAGTTGAGAGGTTTTAAAGTTGTAGAAAAAAAGAGTGTATAATAAATTAACTTTCTGTAAATTGTGGATGTTTCAACATTAAAAAAAAACTAGATTAAAAATACCAGGCAACCAATAATTTATACCCTGTGTTATACATTAGGTCACTTAGGATTGTTTCCTTTAGAATTTACCTCTCGAAATATGAGAACATTCACCGATATTTCGAAGATTAAAAAAAAAAACAAAATCTAATCAATAAAATGTTTTCTATAAGTTAGTACACGTTTGCTAAACACAAAAGGAATGCATATAATGTCAAAAATTATAATATTTTATTTAGTGTATTTAATAAAAATCAACTTAATGTTTCTCAATTTCTTTCTGAATTTTATCTGTGACTCCTTTCTAATGAAGCCAATTCGTTGTACAGACCTAACATTTCTGATAATTTTAACATAAATAAATTTATATAAAAAAGTATGTTGTAGTTCTACTGATAACAAAGATTAATAGAAAAATATTAAATATATTTTAAAAAATTAGATAGCTAATTTTTATAGATTTATTTACTTTACGAATACATTATTTATGAAATGCTCTAAATTACATTGTTATAAAGTGAGTAACATATTGAAGCTGTGCTCAATTTTACATAATATTTATTTAACCCATTAGCGCCCAGTGATCTATTTTTAGATCGCTAAACATAGCTTGGTAAACTCGCTTTTAGATGACCTTAAACCCACCCCCCACATTCTATACTGCACAGGGGGCAAGACAAGGCATGCACCTGTTTACCAACAAGTGGTTTTCTTGTTTTGTTTATATCATTGATCTAAAGCGATAAGAGAAAGTTTGTATCGCCCTTTCGTTCCGCCGTTTTTCTACGTTTCTTAGCATAAACACTGAAAACAGCTAAGTAATAAGCGAAAGTTAAATTTTTTTTGGCGATTTAATATCTTCATAGATGTAGCTATCAGAATATAAACCGATGTTATCTTAAAACAAATATAAATAGTAAAAATTAGTGTCAAAATACTGCTGATCTAGAAATAGATCACTGGGCGTTCGGGCGTTTTTTTTCCTGACCCTGGTAATATTACGTTTTTTCACCTTTAGATGAAAATATGAGTTGAAAAGTATTTAATAGCTTTCAGGATGCAGTTGATTATCTGTTTTCTGAACAAATTAAAGAGGATATTATTGCCATATCCACTGATGTAGATGAACTGACAGATGAAGAGAAAATAGATGATAAGTTACATGCTCCATTTGTAAATGATATTGTTGGTAAAATAGAAGTAATATCAAAAGATGAGTGTGATTAAATAGATTTACCTTCAACGTTTGAGAGGAAGCCTAAAATATTAAAAACAGAAAAGCCAAAAATTGTTTGGAAAAAAACCCGAATTATACCAAATGGTCGGAATTAGGGGAAACTTATAAGAATAATATTTTGGCAATGGAAAATGATCTTGCAAATGCATCTTGCATCATTGCTTTGAAAAACTTTTTTCTGATGAAGTATATAACGTAATTGTGGATGAGACTATTCTCTATGCTAAAAATGTCAAAAACGACCATGATTTAATTATCACTAAAGAAGATATAAAGATATTTATAGAGTTTTTGATATATTTTGGCTATCTTACTCTTTCAAGTGAAAGATATTATTGGAGTGATGTAGAAGATTTAGTGATAGGTCTTGTACAGGACTCTTTTAATAGAAATGCTTACCTAAAAATAAAGTCATATATTCATTTCCAAGACATTTCAAAAGCAGATGAACGTAAGAATGACAAATCAAGATAAAACTCCTTTTGGAGAGAATAAGAGGTAAAATATGGTACTGGTGTCTATTCACTCGAATAATTGATATGGCTGTAGTTAATGCAAGTATTCTGCACAGAAAGGTGATTCTATGCCCATGTAAGATTTTCGAAGAGCTGTTGCTGTAAAATATCTAAAATTGGGAATCGGAAAAAAAGTTTTGAAAGGTCGACCTTACAGTTTTCCTTCATCCTCAAAAGCTAATCTCAGTCATGATGTTCGCTTTTATAAAAGGGATCACAATATGGGACAAAGAAAGGGCAAAAGACGCTGTCGACTTGTAGGGTGCCAAGGAAGGCCCCTAACATATTGTGTGAAGTGCGATGAAACTTTATGCAAGAAGTGTTTCTTCAAATTCCACACTAAACTGTAGAAACATTGAAATTTTATTATTTTAAAATAATTAAACTTTACTAAGTACATTCTGTAATATTGTGAAATTCTGCATAAATAAACGTTTTTTAAAAGAAAATGCATTAGTTTTTATCTATTTGGTTCGATTTTACCACGTTATTGAAGTACTAATGATTGTTGTGTATTTGCTAAAATATATCCTCCGAACGCCCAGTGATCTATTTTTAGATCAGCATTTTTTAAAAAAAACTAAGGTACGTATTGATAAAATTCGATAATAATATTCATGTTGATGGTAAAAGACACCCAATTTATGAATTATATGTCATTGCGTCAAAATAAAATAATTTGGGCGTTAATGGGTTAAATTAAATACAAATATTTTTAAAGAAGAAATAAACACCTAATTTATATTTAATACATAATTAAATAAAAATAAAAGGCATTATAGATAATTCTAACTATATATAATATTTACATTAAAATTAAGCAACATTTTTAGAAATTTAAACAATTATAGAAATATATTGAAATATATTATATTATAATACGAAACATATAAAAAATAATATACAATTAAAGATTTTATTGATCACATAGTATCACTAATAAGTCTATGACAAAAAAACAGATATTTTTATATTAAAATGTATAAATATAATTTTAAATTTTTATCAGAAATTGTTATCATTTTTTAAATATTTAATCAGAATTAATTTTTTTTCTCTTTAATGAAATTGCAATGCGTCTCTAAAGTATAAACATATTTATTTAAATCAATGTATATTATTGTATTTCATTCAGTAATTTAACAGTAATATTTTTTTGTCATATAAAAATGATTTAATGGCATTAAACAGAAAACATGGGGAAATACTTAAATACCGATTTTTAAAATTTGAAAATTTTTGTTAATTAGCATAATGTTCTAACACAAGAAATTAATAACGATATATTTTTGATTTAGGATAAAGCCATTTAAATCACCTCTCTCTAAATCAAAACATAGAATTGCTTATACTAAACCGACTCTCATCCATAAAATGGACACAACTCCATTGATCAGTTGTCTAGTTTTTGTGATCTCAACCACTGTAAACAGTGGCATCGGTGACAAACTTTCAAAACATAGGATTTGGCCAAATAATTTGTGAAGGCGTTTACAGTAATGCAGAGAATGCAAGACCACATCGGACTTTGTTTGTACCTACAGGAAAGTGAATATATCACTGGAATAATTATCGTACTCCCTTGATTTAAATATCGAAATGTGGGATTTCTTTAAAATTCTGCACGCTTAAGTTCTCCGGAAAATAAAATATGAAACAGATACTGATTAATAGGCATTCCATCGCCAGAAAGACCAACTGATTCTGAGTATATGATGCGAAACAATCATTGCAGTGATAGCATATATATTAATTTTTTGGTTTGGTTTTTAGCTAAGGTCTACTTTTTCACGAGGCTATGAACCGTGACCAATGCTTAAAGCGATTAAGGCTACAAACATATGCCATAGTGTTATTAAGGAACATCTGCTTGTAGTTCTTTCTTAGACAATCATGAATAAACACTATACGTTCAATAAATTTTGTGTTTCTTTGATTACATACCGTATGCATTGTACTCTTTTTTCAGCTCCTTCTTTATCATCCTTTATGTACTTAAAACTGTAAAAATATTTCTGAATTTCATGTCTCTCAGATTTCTCATATATGTCAAAAATTTGCTTTAGTTTTGCACAAAGTGTAGTTCTTTTACATACGCATTTCTGAACTATTTATAATATTATAAAATATATCATAGTATATTATTACAGTGATTATATAAGATTAAAATCTATCACCATTAGACTATATATACATTCATTTAAAACTCTGGAGGAACTGTGGAACATCAAAAATGTACTAATATTATATTAAGTTTTAAAAATACCAATGTGAGCACATTTCTCCATAAATAGCTGTTTAACATAGTCCCTGAAAACTAAAATCACAAATTTATTAAAACTAATTTAGCCTTTTATAATCTCTTAATATATGAATTGAAAATTTTTATAAGAGTAACAGATAAATATCTTTGCATTTATATCTGTAAGAAATATGTTATATTATGAGCTACATTCATTAGTTTTATAAATATAATGTAAATAAAAAATAGCTACTTTTCATTGCAAGTATCAATACTACAACACATAAATATTTTTTTCTTACAAAAATGTTTTAAGTAAAAATTATAATTAATAATAATAATAAAAATTATAATTTTTAAATAAAAATTATGATTTTTATAATTACATTCCAAACTTCAACATTCTAGGCATTATTTCACATTTCAAGATCAATGTTCGAATCATTTAAAAAAAAGTCTCAAATTTTAATTAATAGCGTATTTATTCTAAATTAGGTTTCATCTTAATTATAAAGAGAAAAATCGTTATAGAAGTATATACGCATAGTACATATTATTTTGTCCCTTAATGTAAATTAGTGCAATTTTTTTCACCTTATATCTATTTTTAATTTTCCTTTAATTGTATTCCACAATAAAACAACTTCAAATGAGTAATAAAAAAAAAAAATATGCTTTAAAGTGTTCCAATTAGCAAAAATGGATAATTATCCAAAATATTTTCAAAAGTTTTCATCTTCCTTACTTCGCAAAAAAATCTTATTAATGCTTGATTTCGATTTTTTTAACAATTATAGTTAAGTAAAAAAAAACTTTAAGCGTATTAAAGATGGACTGCAAGAAACTTGAAATAACATTTAGTTAGACTCAAAAAATACATTTCGTTATTTAAACAATCTAAGGAAAATTAATAATTCTAGTAATTTAAAATTTGTTCACGTATGTTTAAGAAGCTATTCTAAAAGAAGAATATATTTTAATTAAAGTATGAGCGAAATATTAATTTTCTCTAATGTTATCGTTTTTTGAAACTTTAATAGCAACTGTTTGTTAATACATGTCTGTAATTTTGCTTTGATTAAATTTGAAACATTTGTAACAATCCTATCATTATATAGTATCTTGATTTCTGAAATAATTTTAATGAAATATACATTCTAATAAAAAAATTCTGATTCATCTCCTCACAAACTATCCTATTTCACTCAAACTTTACAAACATTTAATTTAATAATTTAGTTTTTATTTTATCATAAAAAGTGTCAGTTTTCTCTATTTTTTTTAAATTTTTATGATTTAAATAATAATATTATATTAAGTTTTAAAAATACCAAATATGATTACATTTCTTCATAACGTATGTTTAGCTTAGTTCCTGACAACTTAAATCACAAATTTATTAGAAAATATCTAGATTTTTATAATTCTAAAAATTTCATTTGAACAATTTTATAAAAGTAACAGTTAAATATTTATGCATATATATATATAATAATATATATATAATATATAAAATATAGATTATATATATATAATATAAATATTATATATATATATATATATATAAATAATATATATATATATATATAAATATATATATATATATATATTAATATTATATATATATATATATAATATATATATATATATTATATATATTATATAAATATATATATATCTTACAATATTAAAAATATTGTACTAATTTTATGGTGTAATATACATATATATTTCCTAGAGGAATTTAGGACCCCAATTATCTAGTTTAACATAGAAGGTATAGATACGGAATTACGTATAATTACAGAGATGTAACCATTTTTACATAAAAAAGTAATCAGCTATACAAAATTATTAATGAGCCCATCAAAAGATGTGGGAAAATTTACAAGCGATTGAAAGGAAGATAAAGTTAAAACCGAGGTGAGGAATTAAAAGTGAAAAAGAATTAAATCGAGATTCCAGAGAAGACAAGAGTCGTAAACCCCGCTCGTCATCACAACTCGTCCCGTGCGCCCGGACCTACACCACATGAGAAAGTTGCCTGATGATTTGGAAGAAGGACCGACACAGTTCACATCACCAACTTGTGCGCCCAACACCGCTAGGAAACTTCCTGCCTTCTTTGTGCCTGTAATTGGTAAAGATAAAATAACATTTACAGTCACTTAACTTAGGCCTCTGTTAATAATTTAACCTGGTGATATTTAATAGTTCATTATAAGAGAATTGTAGTAATTATGATGTAAAATAAGACATAAATATATTAATGATTATGATATATGATAACCAAGGACCAATTTGTAAATGAATGTACATAATAAATATCTGAATATCAGTATGAAGTGTTATATTTTTACTGTGTTTTCTCCCTTGTAACTGAACACTGGTGTAGAGGTTGTAAGTACATTACAATAATTTTTAATAACTCATTTATATATTATAAATTTTAAAGATGGTAAATCTACTAAAAATGTAACTATGGTAAAATTAATCTAAATATGTAATTATGGAATGATAAATAAAACGGATTGAAGACTATATGGATTTTGTTGCAGATAAGACAAACGAAATTTTTGATGAAATCTATATCGCTCAACTTGTACTTTTTTATGCTCTATATTTATATGAGAAGCAATATTGGATTGCTGACTTAAATTGATATATTAATTAATGTCCTTTTTTTTCAATTTTTCGTCTTGATATTTGTTTCCTATCTTAATAATGTTTGATTTCGTTTTTTTAAACAATTATAGTTAAGGAAAAAACGTTAAGCCTATTAAAGATAAGCAAGAAACTTGAAATAACGTTTAGTTAGTCTAAAAAAAAATTTTTGTTATTTAAACAATCCAAAGAAAATTAATAATTCTAGTAATTTAACATTTCTTCACGTATGTTTAAGAAATATTGTAAGAAGAAAATATTTTAATTAAAGTAAAGAGAAATATTAATTTTCCCTAATGTTATCGTTTTCTGAATTTAATAGCAACTGTTTGGTAATACATATCTGTAATTTTTGTTTGATTAAATTTGAAACATTGTACCACTCTTATTATATAATATCTTGATTTCTGAATATTTTAATGAAATATGTACCTTATAATAAAAAATAGGAATATTCATTCTCCTTATAAACTATCCTACTTTCATTCAAAATTTCACAAACACTTATTTTAATAATTTAATTTTTATTTATATCGTAAAAAGTGTCAGTTTTCTCTATTTGTTTAATTTTTAACATTTAAAAATGTAATAATATTATATTAAGTTTTAAAAAATGCCAATGTGAGCACATTTCTCCATAATGTAGCTGTTTAGCATAGTTCCTATCTTAAATCACATATTTATTAGAAACTCATCTAGCTTCTACAATTTCTTAAAATTTCATTTAAACAATTTTAAAAGTAACAGTTAATATTTATGCATTTATATATTCTGTAAAATATTGAAAACAAATTTTAAATAAATGATTTATATATTATAAATTTAAAGTTAGTAAATCTCTAAGAATGTAACTAGTGAAATTAGTCTAAATATGTAATTATGAAATGAGAAATAAACGGATTGAAGACTATATGGACTTTGTTGCAGATTAGAGAAAGAAATTTTGGGATGATATCTACATCCCTCAACTTGTGTTTATTATGCTCTACTACCTATTTCTACGAGAAGCAATATTGTATTGCTTGACTTAAATTGATATATTAATTAATGTCCTTTTTTTCTTTTTAATTTTCTTTTGATATTTGTTCTCTTATGTTATTAATGCTTGATTTCGTTTTTTAAAAACAATATAGTTAAGGAAAAAAAATTAAGCTAGTATATAATAGACTGCAAGAAACTTGAAATAACATTTCGTTAGACTCTAAAATACATTCCGTTATTTAAACAATCCAAAAAAAAATAATAATTCTAGTAATTTAAAATTTGTTTACGTATGTTTAAGAAGCTATTCTAAAAGAAGAAAAATATTTTAATTAAAGTATGAGAGAAATATTAATTTTCTTTATGTTATCGTTTTCTGAAACTTTAATAGCAACTGTTTGTTAATACATGTCTGTAATTTTGCTTTGATTAAATTTGAAACATTTGTAACAATCCTATCATTATTTCCTTGATACCATATTGATTTCTGAAATAATTTGTAATGAAATAAGTACATACTAATAAAAAAAGATAATCATTCTACTTATAAACTATTTACTTCCGTTCAAAATTTTACAAACATTGATTTTAATAATTTAATTTGTATTTTTTTGTAATAACTAGTTTTCTGTATTTTAAAAATTTAAAATACAAGGAAATGGCACTGTTTTAAATATATGATATAAAATATCCAAATTTTTTGTAAGTCTTAGAAATTCATCATAAGAAAAAAATATTTTAAACATACTAAGTTCTTAAAATCTTGCCTTTATATATATAAATATATATATATAAAATATATTATATATAATATATATATATATAATATAAATATATATATATAAATATAATATTTATATATATATTATATATATATTATATATAAATATATATATATAAATATATATATATATATATATAAATTATATATATATTATATATATATTTTATATATATATAAATATAAATATATATATTATATATATATATATATATATATAAATAAATATATATATATATATAAATATAATATATAATATTATATATATTTATATATAATACGCATAAAGTAAACGAGATACGAATTAAAGTACGCGTTAAAATGTGGGTTCATTGATGGATTTTTTTAAAGTAAGGATTTTTGAAAAATTTATTTTCCTTATGTTCTGAATATTCTAGATTTTCTTAATATGTAAATTAGATATTTCTTTATATTCTGTTTAAAAAAGCTGAACAATAATTGTAGGAATCCAATTTTAAAATTGAGTTGCTACTAGCTAATAAGTCATCTGTTAAGTTACTTGTTCATTGAATCTTCTACAATATATAATATAAATATATATATAAAATATAAAAATATAATATGCTTTGACTTTAATGAAATAAAAATAAATGATTTTATTTATTAATACATAATTAAACAACAATAAAAAAATGCACCTCGCAAGATAAATATTAATTACACATAAATATATTACCCATGTATTCTGAATATTTATAATATTTAGTTATTTACAGTGATTACACAGGAGTGAAAACTATGACTAAAATACAACCAATCTACAGGCATTTAAAACTGGTATTAGAGGAAATGTGGAACATCAAAAATGTAATAATATTTTATTACGTTTTAAAAATACAAAATGTAATTAAAATACAAATTTATTAGAAACTAATATAGAACTTTATAATTTTTTAAAATTGCAATTGAACATTTTTTATAAAAATAACAGTTGAATATTTATGCATTTATTTATCAGTAAAAAATTGTAAACTAATTTTTATTAACTGATTTATATATCGTAAACATTAAAGTTCTATATCTACAAAATGTAATTTAACTATCGGTAAAATTAGTCTAAATATTTTATAAAAAATACAAATAAACGGATTGAAGGATATTTTTGTTGCAGATAAGAGAAAACAAAATTTTATAATCTACATAGCTCAAATTTGTGTTTTATTATCTCTACTATCTATTTCGACGAGAAGAAATATTGATTGCTTGACTTAAATTGATAATTAATTAATGTCTTTTTTTCTTTCAATTTTTTTGATATTTGTTCCCTGTCTTATTAATGCTTTATTTCTTTTTAAACAATTAAATAAACTTATTAAAAATAACTGCAAGAAATATAAATAACTTTTAGTTAGACTCACAAAATAGATTTTGTTATTTAAATAATGAAAGAATTAATATTTTCTAGTAATTAAAATTTGTTCACGTATTTTAAGAATTATTCTAAAAGAAGAAAATATTTAATTAAATATGACAGAATATCAATTTTCTTTTAAAGTTATATTTTCTGAATTTAATAGCAAATCTTTGTTAACACATATCTGTAATTTGCATTGATTAAATGAAACATTTGTACCACTTTATCATTATACTGATATTGATTTCTAAAATAATTTGTAATGAAATAAGTACATACTAATAAAAAATAAGAATAATCATTCTCGTTATAAACTATCCTACTTCCATTCAAAAATTGATTTTAATAATTCATTGATTTTAATAATTTAATTTTTTTTTGTAATAAATGTGTCAGTTTTCTCTATTTTTAATGTTAAAATACATGGAAATCACTGTTTTAGAAAATATCTATAAAATATCTCAAATTTTTGTATGTATAGAAAAGCATCATAAGAAAAAAACTCATTTAAAGATACTACAAATAAGTTCTTTAATCTCTTACCTTTCGCGTAATTTCTATAAGTACTCACGAAATGTTTCACATATTATATCAGTCAGAAAGAACCATTGAACTTAGTGCTAATAGACAGTCAATACTTTGAAAACAACAGTAATGTCAGTCAAAGTTGTAAAGATAGATTTAAAGAAAATATATCTCTTACACTTTCTTAAGCGAGTACAACATTGATTCTGGAACATTCTCCGCTAGACATAAAATCTAACTTTTTAGAAGATATGTGAATGTCACTTTTCGAACTTGATGGAATGGGAGTGGAAAATCAGTATGCGTACTGTTTAGATTTTCAATTCTTCAAGCTTTAATTAATTTTTGGGTTTATAGAAAATCCAGAGTCTGCGACAGAGATTTGTGAATCCAGTTCACAAAGGTGGATTTTTGTTGCTTAATACACAGACGTTACACGTATGCATGGAATACTTACATCTTTAAAATTGTACGCTAGTAGTACCACTGGTGATTTAAAGCATGTATGAAGTGGTCGAAACAAGTTCAGGACAATATTGCAGACTCATATCATTTAGGCTGTCAATAAACACATTGTACTCATTTCACATATCCTGAGTTTCATCTTTACTGCATCACTTCTGACCATAAATTCCATTGAAAATGAATTTTATTACACTTTCCTGTACAAACTTTAAAGTTTGTACCATCAATTATAAATCTCTCTGTATTTTCATATAAAAGCACAAAAAGAAATCCATAAGAAAAGCATAACTTAATTAACATTAAATATTGTATAAACATATTTTCTGTATTGAAATAAATATTATACGTTATTTAGGACCTTAAAATAGTAAATCTAAATTTGTGAACAATATTAAGGTAAAAATAACCTTCATAAATAAGAGAATGATATAAAACTACAGTAATAGAATTTTGATTTGATCATAAAATTGCCGGATTAATTCATCATTAAAGGAACAAACCGGCATTAAATAATCACTTATTACAATTTAGATAAGTTTTAGGATTAGAAATAAAGAATACATCCAATTAACCTTTTGCTCTTATATACTATCCTATAGAATATAAGCTGTCTAATTTATACCCATGTTCCTATATTCGGCTGTAATAATACAGAGAGCATATTATATTACAAAAGCATGTTTCATATTATCAAAGACATTCATTTATTTGAAGTCCAATTGTGAATTTTAACATTCTTTTCTAGCTTGAATGTGCCAATACCATTTAAAGATTAATATCATCTGCTACAGGAGGGATGTTAATCTTTGTAGAGTTAATAAGATCTGCATACAGATTTATATATATATTCTTTTTGAATGAAATCAATATCCTGTGGGATTCAGTGAAACAAGAAATATACAGTAACACTCTATATATTCAATAACATTAAATATATTTTTATAGTATATAGGTGCTTAAATATTTAAATGATTTAATAAAATAGGGTAATTATGTTATTTTTACAAATTCAATCATACATCTTGGTTCATTTTATTTCATTACATAAAAGAACTAAAATTAAAAAAACATATTTTTCTATCAAAAACTAAAGGTTCTTTAAAAAAATATTAACATCACAATTTCTTTTCTGAAGTGCATTTCATGGTAGGGAAAGCACTCACCAAAGCATTTACTACTACTAATTATGCAGCTAATTTCTATTCTATAATTTTTTGATGCGTTTAATCTTTCAGAGTCTTTGTTTTCTTTCTCTCCTCAAGAAAAGGATATCATATATATATATATATATATATATATATATATATATAAATATAAATATATATATATATATATATACTATATAATATATATTTAATATATATATATATATATATTATATATATATATATATATATATACACATATATATATACAAATATATATATTATATAATCTTTATATATATACATATATATATATATATATAATATATATATATATATTTATATATATATATACATATATATATATATTATAAATATATATATACATATATATATACAACACACACACACACATATATATATATATAATATATATATATATATTATAATATATATATATATATATATAGTATATATATATATAATATATATAAATATATATAAATATATATATATATATATATATGGTATAGAGTTTTCTTGCTAGGATAACCTTTAATTTTCCTCATCTGACGATATTAATTTATGTATCGTAATTCTAGTTACATCTTGTAATTTTTAGAAATAGAAATAAAAGTATAAAATCAGTATAAAAATCATATATATATATATATATATATATATGATGTGTGTATATATGTTACTGTTAATAATACATATATTTACCTATCTATCCTCTGTCTATCTATATATATCTATACACACTTACACACACACTCACATATATATATTATATATATTATATAATAAATAATATATATATATAAATAATATATATATATATATATTATATATATAATATATATATATATTTATAAATATATAATATGTTATATAAAAAAATTATAATATATATTATATATATATATATATATATATATATATAAATATATATATATATATATATATATATATATATATATATATATATATATATGTATATAAATATATATATGTATATATATATATATAATATATATATATATATATATTATATAATAATATATATATATATATATATATATATATATATATATATATATATATATATATAAATATATTGATATATGGGGGGGGTATAGTTTCGTTGGATATATATTTTTAACTTTTTCCTTCTTCACTTTTAATGTATTTATTGATATTAAAATATGTATCCCATTGCTAGTCACATGTTGTAATTTTTAAGATTATCTATAAGGAACAAGTCAGTTAAAAAGTTATATAAATTTAAAAGTAGAATTTTAGTCTCTATTTTAAACTATATTTATTTTGCTAAGCTTAACTTTTTGCATAAAGAGGTAAACTTAATTATAAATCTTACATAACTTTTCAGAATTTACATATATTTTACTTTTACGTTACATTAAGTATGCTCTTGATACCACAATTAAGTTTGATTTATTTTTTAAAAATAGAAGTGGAAATGCTATACATAAATTTTGACGGAACAATTCTTAGTAATAGCTTCATTTTCCAATAACTTTGTAGAAAGATAAAAATAAATAAACCAGATAGCGTTGACCCAGATCGATGATCTAACCCTCATAATATTAGAAATGTGATAGCAGAAGAAGAAAAAATAGAACATGTTTTGACTCCCTTTATTAAATTCTTTCAATGACATTTAAAATGCGTCGCCAACAGAAAATATATTGAATTACATTTGAATTTAAATTGAATTTGAATATTGAGAACGTGATAGAACAAGGCCTTTTTTTCAAGCGATCAATGCGTAATAATAACTTCAAAATGTGATGGGAATGTGAGAGTAATAAGTAAGGGACATTTAACGTAAATTTGTTGTTTGAAATTCGATGTGCAAGCATTGAATGAATTTTAATATGATGTATTGGAAAATAGTTTTATAAAACCTCGCATTTATTTTATTAATAAAACTATTATAGCTTTTTTTCCTATAGAAATATTTATTAGACAAACACACAAGCAAATGCATAAGTTTGTTTGCTTGCTTTAAAATAAATATTTGCAAGTTTTTTTTGTTAAATTTACTATATTTTAAACAAGAAGATATAGTTTATACTCTATTTTAAGCAATTTATTCAATAAAACTCTAAAATATATATCCCAAATAAAAAGAAATGTATTACATAATGGTTCATTTTTAAAATGCTTATACTTACAATTAAATTCTAGAATCAAATTTAATTTAAATAACTTTTATTTTGAAAAAAGCCGTTTTTGAAAAATATTTAAACATTAATATTTAAAAAATTAACAAATTTTAAAATTTAGAATTTTATAAATTTCTGCAGCTCTGACGTTTTATAGAATATAAATATATATATATATATATATAATATATATATATATATATATATATATATATATAATATATATATATATATATATATATTAAATATATATATTATATATACAATTTATATATGTATGTTTCGTTTGGATATGTATTTTTAAACTTTTTCATTCTTCAATTTTAATGTATTTATTGATATTAAAATATGTATCCTATTAAATATAGTTTTTAATTTTTAAGATTATCTATAAGAAACAATAGTTAAAAAGTTATATAAATTTAAAAGTATAATTTTAGTCTCTATTTAAACTATATTATTTTGCTAAGCTTAACTTTTTGCATAAATAGGTAAACTTAATTATAAATCTTACATACTTTTCAGAATTTACATATATTTTTTTTTTACGTTACATTAGTATGCTCTTGATACCACAATTAATTTGATTTATTTTTTTAAAAATAGAAGTAATTAAGTGTTATTAGAACTAAAATTCAAAGAAATAAATTTAAATTTTAAGTTTTAATTTATGTTTTTAAACTGTTAACTTGAGGGTAAAATATATATTATATGAAATGAAAAAATAAAAATTATATGAAAGCTAGTATCTTCTGATCAGTAACCCCTGAAGTCAACATTTTAATGTAAATATAATTTATACAATTTATTTTTTTATCATTTAAATGTTTTTATTATCTTAAAATATTAGGAAAACTGAAATACGAATAAAACAATTTACCAAATTTTAAATCTTTAAAATTTTAGTCTTTATTATACAACAATAAAAATATTCATGTTAATAATTAATATTTTTGATTCAATAAGATAAGTAGCTTAAATTATTTTTCTTTAAAATATAGTTTATAATTCAGGCTTTGAAATATTATATACATGAATATATATAGATTAAATATTCAGTTAAAGTTATTAATATATTACGGATTATTAGGACTATTATATAAAGTTTAATTTATCTTAACTGAAAATCACGTAATAAACATTTCCTTAGTTTTAAAAGTATATTTAATAACAGCATAAGGGACATTAGATAACAATTTGCATTACAGTTTAAAAGATACAAAAAATAGGTTGTTTTAATATTTTTTTAACATTAAAAATACAAATTACTCACTGCATAATAGGTTATAAATAAGCATTTCCTTAATTTTAAAATTATTTTTAAAAACAGTATAGGATATATTGGATAACAATTTTCATCACAGTTAAGAAAATACAAAATATGTATAAAATCTTTTAATAATTTTTTCTATAGCATTATAAATTTCTCACAATATCCTATGTTACCAGAATAATGAAATGTAAATGTCTCCAAGAAGATATATCTCTTTGCTAAATTTAAAATAGTATCCAGAACAGCAATCAAATACATGCAAATATTAAACTCTAAAATATTAAGCTATATTTTAATACGTTTCTATCTAGAGAAACGTAAAGCCACAATTATTTTTACTTTTTTATTTTGAGCTATTTTTTCTTTTCCTGAATATTTTTCTAATTAACGTACAGTGATTTTCTTTTCTACACACGAGTAACTGCTTTAGTTACAGGATGCTTTAATAACATATTTTTGTATAAAGTGTCACAAGGAAATGAAAATAAAGGGAAAATGTTAGAAACTAAACAAAAACGACGTAAAATATGTCCGCCTTTAAAAGGGAAAAAGTTTAAGCTATTAAGAACTTGTTTTCCAAAGCCATTATTAAAAATTTATATTTAATTTTTCATCTCAACTGTCTCTAAAACAAAAACACTTTATACGGTTGGTTAAATTTTCATTTGCTTTTTTAAAACATTAAAGTGTTTTTGTTGTTTATTTTAAAGCTTAATTAATGGATTACGAAGAAACTATTTCTAGGTTTAAATTAAACTATAATATATAAAGAAAATATTTTTTAAAATTATACAAGTTTACTGCCCTTTAAAAATAAAACTAAAAACAGGATTTTATGTCATATATAACTTTTTAAAAACGTTTTAATATATATAAACTTTAATAAATTAAAAGTAAATTTTCTATTGAATTAAATATACAAATTGATATTTAACACTTTTCTTCTATGTGTATTAGAATACACTAAGATGTCAATCATCTAAATGTTGATGACCAAAATTTATAATCAGTATCTGTGTCATAAAAAAGAGTCATACATACTTAAATTAAGTAATACAAATAATATTTAAGTGCCTTCATGTATAAAATTATTACTATGTGTTTCTATGAGTATGTGTGTTCGATATGAACTCTCAAATGGCTATATCATCTTGATGAAATTTTACTTGATGATTTAATAGTTCATAGTAGGAAGAGTTAGATCAAATTGATTAAACAACAATCTATTGTGTAACAACAATATATTTTATATATTTTTTCAATCTCAATAAAAAAATTTTAAATTCTTTTAAATAAAATTTATCACATGATCCTGTAATAATATTCTTTAAAGTATTAGATTTATCAATGTTTTTTTTATAACTGGAATAGTTGAACTTTTCTCTTTTTATTTATCATATGTGTTTCATTCAATTATATAATTCAATTATGTATAAAATTATTACTATGTCTGTCTATGAGTATGTTTGATCGATATGCACTCTCAAATTATATCAATCTTGAGGAAATTTTACTTGATGATTTAAGTTCATAGTGGGAATATATCAAATTGATTAAACAACAATCTATTGTGACAACAATATATTTTATATATTTTCAATCTCAATAAAAAAATTTTAAATTCTTTTAAATAAAATTTATCACATGATCCTGTAAAAATATTCTTTAAAGTATTGTATTTATCATTGTTTTTTTATAACTGGAATAGTTGAACTTTTCTCTTTTTATTTATCATATGTGTTTCTTTCAATTATATAATTCATTATGTATAAAAATTTCTATGTCTTTCTATATATGTTACAATGTATCTCAAATCATATCGATCTAAAAATTTTACTTGATGATTTAATTCATAGTAATAGATCAAATTATTAAACAACAATCCTTGTTTGACAACAATATATTTTATATATTTTTTCAATCTCAATAAAAAATTTTTAATTCTTTTAAATAAAATTTATATATCCTTAAAAATATTCTTTAAAGTATTGTATTTATCATTGTTTTTTTATAACTGGAATAGTTGAACTTTTCTCTTTTTATTTATCATATGTGTTTCTTTCAATTTCATTCCACTATATTTTTACATTACAATCTATGTCGTTAATAAATGTAGCTGAAAGTTTTAACAATAAAAATTATTTCAACTTTTATATTGCATGACTAATAATTCTTATATTGATAAGTACTTTATTTTCTTAATTAATCTGGGTAAAAATATTTTATTCTTCAAAGTTTATTTAAATACCATAGAAACATATCACATATTATAACATTTTTTTATTTATCTCAAATTTTCGTCAATTTTATTGAGAACATAAGTTTAAACAAAAAGTTATATACTTTTATATAGAATTATATAAATACTGTATACTTTACATATTCTAAAACTTAAATATATAATATATTGAAAGAAATATATAATTTTCTTTAGAGGTTTTTAAATATATAGACTCAAATATAAGAAGCGAATAGCTTATATATATATAAATATATATTATATATATATATATATATATATATATATATATATATATATATATATATATACATAATTAAATAAATGGTAATTACTGCATACCTGTAAAGGAATTTTAAAACAATCACGTATTAAAACTAATTTTAAGAAAAAATTTAGAATTTTTTTCCTTTGCACTTTATTATTCAAAACTATTTATATAAGTTTACATCTAAAGTGCAAAGTTAATAGCATTTATATAGAGGGAATTAATATTTTAATTAGAGTATGTTTAAAAAATAAATCAAAATCAATTGTGAAAAGAAATTCCTAAAATAAATTTTTAGAAACTTTGTTTCCAATACCTTTTATAATTAGAATTAATTTGATAATTACTGAAAATATATAAAATGATTTTTAACCAAATGCCATATGCCAATAATCCAAAATAGTTTTAAAACTCTCCAATGCAGTTTAATATTATAAAAAAATTAACCACCTTCGTTATCTTTTATATAAATTAATAAGTATGATAATTACTGTGTATCTGTAAAATAATTCCAAATCAAATCTCTTATTAAAACATTCCAAAAGAGATTCTTTAAAAGGGTTGTTTCTACAGCATTTTATTATTCAAAACTTCTTTATATTAGTTTTTATCTGCAGTGGAAAAGTCGATTTCAGAAAATTAAAGCGTGAAACTTTCAGGATCGATAGAGAATTCTTTCGGAGAAACCCCTGGAGGCTACGAAATTTCTCATGAGACACTAGGAAGAAACTAGTAAAGATAGGATTGTTATATACCCAGTTTATTTCCTTTTCCAATGTTTTTCTTAGCCCAGAGATAGAATTTCTTTCGTGTTATAAAGTGGCTGAAAGTCTATAGTATCTCTCTTAAGAGAAAAGAAGGAATATGGTGTAATGAAGTCAATTGTATTACACTTTAAAATACTGATTATAACTATAAATTCATTTTACATCACTGGCATGCAATTCATTTTTAACATCACCTTAAAACGTTTGATTATAAATTTAAATATTGCGATCAAGAATTAAATTTTGAAATGTTTTAAAAATTAAAGTGTGTTATATAAAGTGTAGCTTAATTATATAGGCTTATATAAATTATACATTATTATATTTTCCTTAAGCAAGCAATGTCCAATTATTAAAATGTTTAAATATCAGCAACACATATCACCCCAGAAAAATAACAGAATGCTATTTAAATTAAATGTTTATCCTTTTCTTGTGTACTGATAAGTAATTAAAAATGTGTATATATTGCATATTGTTTCATAATGTATAAATCAGTGTCCAATAAAAATATTACTGGACTTATTACTAATGAAATATATTTCAGATAAAAGTTTCTACTGCACTTTAAAGACATATTTTTTTTTAATTTTCAAAATTAACATTAAAACATTTGTTACTAAAGTGTTTGTAAAATCTATTGGCGCTTCAAGGTCACACTTTCTCGTTTCCCCAGTCATCTGTTACTATGGTAGCGACCAAGAAGCCTGTGCATTCACGCTTATTTTCAGCACTTCAGTTGAGGATTTGATTCCAATATGTTCAGACGACTTGCTTTATTATTTCAAGTCAAAATTTTCAGTTGTGCATAAATGCGTTAACTATTACATAAAGAAAAGTTTAACAATATGCATAAAATGGTTATAATAATTCACAGATGTTTTTGTAAAAATACAAAAATTCCTTTTAATTTAGAATTCTTACTAAAACATTATGAATCTCTACCTTCTAAAGAAATTTTCAATTTCTAAAAATGTATCAACAGACCATAAATCTTTAAATACATAATAAAATTATGCAAAATATTGTTGTTGTATTAAGAACTCTTTCGATTCTTGAAAAATCATAAAATAATTAATACAGTACAATTTTGGAATAGAAACTTTACTATGGTCCACATAACTTCATAATATACTTATTAACATACAACTTAAATTTAAGGAATTTCAGAACTACATTCTCTTAAATAAATTAATTATTAAGAAATACTTTTGATATTTAGATTAAAAGAATCATACAAATATAAAGAAAAATAGTGAGAAATTATAACTAATTACTCATTAAAATTAGCAAAATATTCAATCATCTTAATGATATTATTTCTGTAAATAATGCAACTGTGTGTGCCAAAAAAAAAAAAAAAAAAAAAAAAATTACTTTTTCAGTAGAATTTTTTAAATCTTACGGATTAGAATATAACATACAATTTTTGAATTGTAATTTTATGAAATGGGATTATATCTTAAATTTATGAACTTAGAAACAGGTCTGAAATTACTCATAAAATTTTGTGTAAAGTATTAAGTATTCTTCAAAGTGTAGTCTAAATAAACATACTTTCATCATGCACGGAGAGCCCACACGATGCATGACACCCCTTAACACAGTGGGAAAAAAGAGTAAAATCATTCTCCAACTGTCGTTACCATAGTTACAGTTGGTCATCGGGGAAAAATCAGTGACCTTGAAGTGCCTATTGAGTTTACACCGAGTATAATACGGGAATATAATGTTAGATCTCATTGAATGTTCAATGCATTCATTAATACTGTTAAGATATTCATATGGAAAGTATATATGCTGTAACATAGCAAAATTTGATTATATATCTGTATATATATATATATATATATATATATATATATATATATATATATATATATATATATATATATATATATATATATACTTCAAAAGTCACATCGTTACTTAGGCATATTTCTAAAAGTGCATGCCTATTGCCAAGTTTAAAGTGTTTTCTTCTTGTAAATACTTCTTCAATTATAAAAAATTTGGAAAATATTTTAAGATAAAATGGTTATATTGAGAAACAGTATCAATCATATTTGTTTAGTAATTTCTGATTAAGGAATAAAACTGAATATACATTGTATATTGAACGAAAATTAAATAAAATTTAAATTTTATTTTAAATAGGATTGCAACTATGTAATATAATGCAACATATAAGAAGTTAAAAATAAGTGTGTTATAGTTTGTTAGTATAACGTATACTAGTCAGATTGAAACCAAAAGTATTAATTTATCTTTCTTTCTAAATATCGATGCAACATTGTCTAAGATATTAATGATTATTAATATTTTAATATCATTCCCATTTCAGAATCCAAATGATTTACGTTATTGAAAATTTACATTTTTACATTTAAATTCTTTAAAATCGTTTGATTATTATTACTATTTATTTTAAAAAAAATCTAAGTATTCTGAAGGTTGGGGAACCAATATAAAAAATTGTATTTCAAAATATTTCTACGGTTTTACAATATGTGAATTATAAAATAAAACTGTATTGGATGATAGCGAAATATGTCTTGAATAGATATTTCATATATGAAATTTATATAAATATTGTGATTTAACTCTTTTGTTCACTTTGAATACACTATAAGTTTTCTACTTTTTCAATCTTTTAAATTAATAAAATTTCTTTATGCAAATTTAATGATCCGATATATTTTAAAATAAAATCCGATATGAATCATTAAATATGAAATACATTAATCATTCTTGAGGAATATTTATCCATTTCTATATTTCCGTACTTATAATGACACAGCGGGGAAATATTTCTCTCTCTTTGCTCTTAAATTGAAAAGATATTCGTTTTTTGGCAGCTGAGAAGCCACTGAATAGTTTTTCTTTGGGGTAAATTAATATTTCACAGTAGTGTTCTTATACTTTAATATAAGAGACTAATCTTTTTACTTATAATGTAATCATATTGAAAAATTTAGTGACATGTTAGTAAAAATAATGTTTTGGCATTTGAAGGTTTTATAAAAAGGAAAAATCTCTTTTTATCCTCTCAGTCAATGAAAACTACTTTCATTAACAGGACACGATTTTTCATCTGTAGTTTGAATTTTAATCTTGTGTTTTATTCTATTTCTCATGATTTGCACTAGATATCAATTTATTAGCATTTAAATTTCCTTTGTGACCCTATTGGATTCAAAATATTTTATATAAGTTATAGTGATACTGTTTATGATTTATACTTTTGTATTTCAGAGTGTATACTAGCTACATTCGTTTTTTGGTAGCTGAGAAGCCACTGAATAGCTTTTCTTTAGAGTAAATTAATATTTCATAGTAGAGTTATTACACTTTAATATAAGAGACTAATCTTTTCACTTATAATGTAATCATATTGATAAATTCAGTGACATGTTCGTAAAAGTGATGTTTTGGCATTTGAAGGTTTTATAAAAAGGAAAAATCACTTTTTATCCTTTCAGTCAATGAAAACAACTATCATTAACAGAACACGATGTTTGTATTTCAACCTTGTTTTTTTATTCTGTTTCACGTGATTTCCACAACGTTTAAATTTCCTTTGTGAATTTATTTTATAAAAATATTTTATATAAATTAAATGGATTATGTTTATGATTGCCACTTTTATATTTCAGAGTTTTTACTAGCTATATAAATATAAAAATAGTAATTGATGAAATCATTTGCTCTATTTATACTTATTTAAATGCAGTATAAGTTATTTGCTAATTTATTTACATCCTGTGTAAATGACCTATCAAGATGAACAGAAGGTGGTAAATCTCTCAGTTGAGCATATTCCCTTCTAAAAACACTGATGTCATGGTTTATACAGGTTGTCCCAAAACATAAACTCTGCAAAACTAGATTTCTCATTGGGAGTACATCAAAACTCCCAAAAGAAGCGTTCCTGTAAAATCCTGTAGTTTATGAGAAAAATAAGAAAAGCAAAGTATGACGACACTTACGGTGAAAGGAAATACACTTTATTGAACATATCTTTGTACTCGTCTTTAACTTTTTCATATTAATGGACTGTTTCTGGATGATCCTGTGGCAACAAACTAAGGACTTCCTTTCCGCCAATCTATCGAATATATGTTATTCCTCAACCGACGTGGACTATACAGCCAATATGGATCAGGGTTTCAAGTTTGTTGTTGTTATCATTAAGTTTGCTAATTTCAAGCTCGGTACCAGCAACTTCGTTTGTGTCGTCAGATCTTAGAATCGGAAAGATATGGTAGTAAAATAAGGTACTCGAATGTGATACTGATCAGAAAATGTCACCCCCTGCTTACCTCAACATTTTACACAGAAAAGTTCAGAAGGTAATACATAAGCTCACCAGCAATTTTGGTTTGACATGAAAACGTGGTGGAAAGAAACTTAAGGCCATATACATTGTCATTTGGGAAAAAAATAATTGTCCATGGGTGTTAAATGTGGTACAGTAATATTATCAGAGAGGATCAGAAACTAGATCACAATCAACATTACTGTATAATGTTAGTTACCAAAGGACAATCTCTTTATAGCACTGCTAATTTTGGCACGTTGAGTGCTGCACACGCATTGTACAAACTCTCTATCTTTACTAAAAGATAATTCATTCTGTCCCTGACCTTGATATTTTTGGATATTCCTTCTCTACACACGACACACACAGCCCGAATTCCTGAAAGGTGAATCCATACTACTTTATCTTCATGACCTTTCATAAACTACTAATTATCGACAGGGAGATATTCTCGGAAGGTTCTACAATGTTTGTTTCTTATCAGGGTTTCTCGAATTGAGGAAACATTTGTGGTAAACGAAAAAAGTCACAAGTTTATTTCAGTGTATACCCAATTGCAGATCGTCTTCAAAGCATTACTTTCATCCATGATTTCGTTTGGGTTCTGAAATTATCTCCACAGAAAGAAACCTGAGACTGGTTTCAGATACCCTTTCATTACTCTTGCCACTAAGGAAAGTCTTAGTAACCAACAGAGGGCCATGAGCGTAGAAGATAACCAGCATCGGCTCACCTATTCGATGGGGTTTTGGTTTCATTTAAGCTGGAAACTTGTTCCTCCCCAGGGGAAAGTATTATGTAAAAAATGAAAGAAACATGTTTTTTCAAAAGAAATATGGGGCGGATTTCAGTTATCCTACATACACGTGCATACAGACAATGGCATACCGCACATATAAAATTTATTTGGTAGAAATGTCTTCCTATGCCTCTTCTAATTTTCAATGTACATTTCTCGTTCTTTGGCTAATATAAGCACTCTTAGGGAAAATCTGATAATCAGACCATATTGTAAGAACGTTTGCCGTCAGTAGTAAATTTGTTTTTAAGTATGGTATAAAATATGTTAATAAATTTTAAAAATTCTGACAATTTTACAGGTTATTAATTAATTATCGGCTATCGAAATCCTTGAAATCAACAGGATCTTTTCAACCCTACATGCAGGACTATTTAAGTCTTAAATACCAACGTAGTACTATACAATTAGAAAATTTTCTAGGGAAAGATTTAGTATAAGTACAATTATTGTGATCCGATCCTTTTGAAATTTTACTTCCCTTTAAGCTTATTTTAAGTATTTGACATGTTCATCATAAAATTTGACGCTTATCCATATCCCATTTACAATTCTTTCTCTAAAAAGAAAAAAACAATTTTAAAAAAAAAAAAGCATTACATTTACGAAAAAAAATATTTTAAATACTTTTTAATAATTTACATCTTTTTAATTAAAATAATAAATATATATATATATATAATATATATAATATATATTTTATATAAATATATTATATAATATAATATTTAATAAAATAAAAACAATTATATATAAAAAACAATATATATGATATAAAAAAAAACATATTATAAAAATATAATATTATAAAAGATAAAAACAATAAATAATATTAAAATAATATTATTTATATATTTATTTTTAATATATTTTAATTAATAAAGTTTTATGTTTTGATATAAAATTTGTAATAAATGATTACATTTTTTTAAATGTATATTTATTTTATATAATGAAATAACATGATATTTAAATATAAAAATATTATATTAATTTATAAATTTTAAAATAATTTTTAAAAAAAATTTCTATAAAAAAAATTATAAAATTTTTTAATAAAAATTATGTTTTTTTTATTTTTAAATAAATATTAAAAATAAAATTTAAAAAAATATTTTAAAAAGAATTTATATATAGTGTTGGATTTTTTTTTTTAGATAGATCATTTTAAATTAAAGAATTAAAAATTGAAGCACAAATATTAAGTAAAAAAAATATTTATATAACAATATGTAAAAATCAAATAATTTTTAAAATGCAAATTCATTTCTGATTTAAATTACAAAGTAAATTTGTAATTAAAATCATACTTAAATATTAAATTAATTGTCAAATTATTTCAAAATTATATTGTGTCTCATCTTTCAAGTGTTCAGATAGAATGTATTTTACAGAGACTCATAATAAAGAAAGTTAAATATCATTTAAAAAAACACAAATTTACAAACTATCTTTCAAAAAATTATGTGAGAAAACATTATGGATTTGCAATATGGATGCAACTTTTTTTAGAGCCATTTATCCAAATGTATTAAAGTCAAAACAAATTAGATACTTATCAGACCATTTTTTAGTGTGGAGATGTCTAAAATATGAAAAAGATAACTATTTTTTTGAGAGATACTTGAATTTATCAAAAATGAGGAAGAAAAATATAAGGAAATGTCATCATTAGAACCAGATATTGTCAAAGCTGCCAAATTAGATTACTGGACGCCTTTTTAGATATGGATTCTAACCCAACGAAACTCGCAACTTTTTCAAAAATTGAAGGCAAGCGAAAAAGAGGAAGACCCCACCAGGTCATCCAGGTCCAAGATATTGTCAAAGCTGCCAAATTAGATTACTGGGAGGCCTTTTTAGATATGAAGATTCTAACCCAACTAAACTCGTAACTTTTTCAAAAATTGAAGGCAAGCGAAAAAAAAGGAAGAAACCAGTAGGTCCAAGATATTGTCAAAGCTGTTAGATTACTTGGACGCCTTTTTAGATATAGAAGATTCTAACCCAACAAAACTTGCAACTTTTTTTCAAAAATTGAAGCAACCAAAAAAGAGGAGACCAAGTCTACCAAGATATTGTGGTTAGATTTTTGAAGAGTTCAAGGTTTTTCAGAACTGGGTCACAATTGGATTGAATTCGCATCTTTTGTCTTACCAACTAGAGTCAGGTGGTTGAAGTACTGACGACAAAGAAGAAGAAGAAATATATGGATTTTTATCTTTTAAAGCCATACCGATTTTTGAAATTGAAATAAACAACAAATAAAGACTTTTAATTAACCTTTAAGCTTCGGCTGACCGCTGGATTACGTTTGGACTACAAATCGGCAACATTTTTGAAAATTCCTCCCCCCTCCTTCCACTTTCTCAAGAGGGGAGAGGGTTTTGTCCTATTGTCACCCTCTGTGAGTGGAGGATGTTATAATGCAGGGTTGCTCTAAACCCAGTCTGAAAGTTGTTATTTGGCATTTTTTCGGTATTATCGGCACATTGGCAAACAAGTTATTTTATACAATTTGATAACTTTTCGAAAGTTACATAAACATAGTATTTCATAAAGCAGTGTTACCATTAATAATATTAATATGAAATTATCATAACAAAACGGGTTTAAAATTATTATTATTACCCCTTAGAATTTAAAGCATTTAAGAATAATTCGAGAGTGGGGAATAGAGATGGATGGAAAGTACTGTTTTTCATACAATGCATTTCATGCATATATACAAGTGTGTACAATTTTAAAGAGTTGAAGGAATTTCAGAATGCAGGGGTATATTCCCTTGTTTACCTCTATGGGTGCTTATGTGATTTTTATTGTTTAGCAAATATATACTAATATAATTTTAAGAATCTAATATCATTTTGAATTTTTAATTTAGAATTAAAAGAAATTTTATACTAAATTTAGATATTGTGGAAAATGGTGAGACTTACTACCGGTACCTCATACTTCCGCTTTACATAAATAATTTATTTATATGTTTTGTCATGATCAACAATGGAAAGGAGATTTCTAGCTCTAATCTATTGTTATCTGGTTTAGATTTTCATTCTCAAGACCATTCCTCCAATATATCGCCCTCACATCCTCTTTCCTGTAGATACTATGTTCTATTTTGCAGTAGAAGTAAAACTAAAGTACAATTTCTAAATATTTCCTTAGGTAAAGGTACTAATAATAAATCAGAAGTATGCTTCTTTAATAAATATTAAGAATTCAATATGCAACAATATAAATAAAATTAACTAAGTAAACAAAAATAAATGTAAAATTTCCTTTTTAGAAATTTATATCAATGTGCCTAATTTGAGATTTTATAAAAATATTTAGTATGAAAAAAGTAGGTTTTGTTTAGTTAATATTTTAAAATTTAATTAATTGAGAGATTTCAACTACTTACTACTAAAGAGAAACTTAAATTATGATAAAATTACGTTTAGAAATAAAAATAAATGTCATTAAGCATTTGAATATAGAAATTTTTATTTATAGTTTTTAAAACTATCTTGAAATTTTTTTCCTTAAAGTAAACAAAAATCATTTAGTTTTATATAGAAATGGAAAGAGTAATACTAAAATGTTTTATGTTAAACTGCAGCTAAGACTTTTTTGGGTCTTTATGTAAAAGTGGGTAACAAAACCCCTGTTCTTGAAGTCATTGAAAATTTGAAATGAATATCAAAACTTACCTTTTGGGGGGAAGGGGGAAATTTTATTAGCTGAGTTATTGTGGGATACTACGGACTCGAATTAATAGTAATATCGAAAGCTTACAGTAGAGAAAAATTATCTTTTTACGGCTACATAATGCAATACATTATTTTAAAATTTTGTATTAACATTTTTTAAATGGGTATAATTTTCGTAGTTTACAGATTACACCCAAAACTCCTTCGATATATTTTGTGCATAAAATAGGTCACTAATTTATTGTCCACATTTTCACGTGCAATATTGAAAATCCTTCTTCCATTATGCTTTTGGGTAGTGCCGTTCCTGAGAGGTTGAGCGTCTGCGTGCAATTATATTTTTATTTACTTACATTCTTTGCTCACTCTTGTATATTTTTTTGTTTTCCAAATAAATTGATTTAGAATAAAATAGTTTGCTTTCTATGCTATATGAGAGCTACTGAGACCTAGAATAACTGCTTTATGCTGATTCCAAAGGACAACGAACATCTATACCATCAGTGGGATTCAAACCCATTAATCCGATTTTGAAAATCAGCGCCCTACCCATTCGGCCATATTTTAGTGAGCATAATACCATTGAACTAATATCGTTGAAAGGAAACTACTAGGGAAGTACTTTTTAAAACTATAATAATATGTAACAATATGCTAGTACTGAAGGGCAGCGCCATAACATTCGCATATCATTTGCCTTTGCTGCAGAAGAACCCATCAAAAACAGCGAGTGAACTAGGAGCAAGGGGGCCGAAAATGGCAGAGCTGTCCATTGCATGCATACACAATTGCAAATATACATACATACAATAAAATGTAATTGTAGGTATGTGTATTTGCAGTTGTATGTATATATTGTTTATTTTTAAGTGGGATTCTTTTTTTTTAATTTAAAAGTTCTCTCCGGAGAGAGAACTTTAGCTCTGAAAAGAGCTTTTTCTTATTTTTGGATTTTGTAGCCTCTCAGGATGCTTTGCGAAAACACGGATCTTTTGACAAGAGCAGACAGTAATTTTTATTTTAATCTTGCATGTTGTTTGAAACATTATAAAGTGTGATATTCGGCAAAGCAATTTTTGTCAATACCTAGAATAACTGCTTTATGCTGATTCCAAAGGACAACGAACATCTATACTATCAGTGGGATTCAAACCCATTAAACCAATTTTGAAAATCAGCACTCTACCCATTCGGCCATATTTTAGTGAGCATAATACCATTGAACTAATATCGTTGAAAAGAAACTACTAGGAAAGGGCTTTTTAAAACTATAATAATGTGTAACAATATGCTAGTACTGAAGGGCAGCGCCATAACATTTGATTATCTTTCTCCGTTGCTGCAGAAGAACCCATCAAAAACAGCGTGAACAAGGAGCAAGGGGGCCGAAAATGGCAGAGCTAACCATAGCATGCATACACAATTGCAAATATACATACATTCAATAAAATGTAATTGTAGGTATATGTATTTGCAGTTGTATGTATATATTGTTTATTTTTAAGTGGGATTTTTTTTTAATTTAAAAGTTCTCTCCGGAGAGAGAACTTTAGCTCTGAAAAGAGCTTTTTTTTATTTTTGGATTTTGTAGCCTCTCAGGATGATTTGCGAAAACACGGATCTTTTGACAAGAGCAGACACTAATTTTTATTTTAATCTTGCATGTTGTTTGAAACATTCTAAAGTGTGATATTCGGCAAAGCAATTTTTGTCAATGCAGAGCGCTACATCACATTTTTTACATACAACAGATGAACGTTTCTGAAATCCATTTTTGTGACAAACAACACATCTTCTTCGTTTTTTTTCGTCCATTGGCCAGTGACCCTCTGAAGATGACTTATCAGGAGAATGAGAAATTTCATCTTCTTTAATAAGGCTATTTATCAAAGATAAACGAAATTCTCTTTGATTTTGACCAGATTTAGATAATAAATAGCAGTTTAGTACTGCAATATCAAAAAGATGAAAAAAAAGTTTTTTCGTCCACTTAACAGTTTTTCTTTGAAAAGAATAACTGTTTGACATGCGGTCACTTAAGTCCACATAGCCCATATTTTCATTATAGTCAATAATTATTTGAGGCTTACTGGCACCGTCGACAATAACTTGTTTTGCTGGATGATGCATATTACTCAACATATACACATCGCGTTTATCTTTCCAGCGTAATGCAGTCAGACCTTGGGAATATTTTACTTTTATTTCGCCTTTTTTAAATTTTGTCTTCGAAATATCTTTAGGAAAATTTTTCCTGTTGCATCGTACAGTTCCACAGCAATTAATCTGCTTTCGCTGCAAAAGATCAGAGAACAATTCTGGAGAACAGAAATAATTGTCCATAAAGAGTTTATGGCCCTTTCCCTTCACACATTCTGTCATTAAATCGACAACATTGTATGAAGCAGAAACGTTATTATTTGTAAGTTTCTTATCGTTCCCCAAATACACTCTCATGTCAAATGTATATCCGGTTTTATCGGAGATTTTATACATTTTGATGCCCCATTGTTTCCTTTTCTTTGGAATGTACTGCCGAAACGCTACTCGTCCTTTAAATTTTATCATAATTTCATCCAGAGCTAAAACTTCTGTGGGCTCATAAACACTTTTAAATATAACATTCAGTTTTTCAAATAGATTCCTTATTTTCCAAAGTCTGTCAAAATCAGGAGAATCTTTCTTTGGCTTTAAGTTATTATTTTCAAAGTGCAGAAATTTTAGAATAGAAAAAAACCTGTCTCTAGGCATAATTTTTCCAAATATTGGAGTTTCCAAAAGTTCATTTTTGGTCCAATAGTCTTGAATTCTATCTTTTTCAATATGACCCATCAGTAAAATTATGCCAAGAAATTTCTTCAGTTCACTGGGAGTGAGACTCATCCATTCGGGTGAATGTTTCCTTTTACCGGAATCATCTGGTCGTATTTCGAACACTTGTTCGGCATATCTGTTTGTTTCTTTACATATGAGTTCCAGGATTTCCATAGTAAATAAAACTTTAAAAAAGTCATATGGCGTTTGCCCATCCAAGATTGCTTTCATTCCAGTATTTCCGGTGAAAGGCGTAATATTTATAAAATCAGATTCTTTAACATCTTTCCATTCAAAGATGTTTGCATTACTTGATGGTTCATGATTTATAATTTTAGCACTGCTCTCATCAAAAGATTCATTTGGTTCTACCACGATATCATTTTCGCAATCAGAATCGCTATCAGCGTAATTTTCAGCGTCAAAATCATTCATTAACTTTTCAATCTCACTTTGAGAAAGACCCTTAAATTTTGGAGCCATGATCAGATTAAATAAAAAAATAAACGACGAAGGAAAGAAACTTTGACTCGCTTCCAAACGGATTTGGTTCAATAGAAAGAATGAATAGTTTACAAACAACTGCTGGACATGGACAAAAAAGCGCCAGTAGTTCGCACATGTCGCCAAACAAAATCACATTCTTCCTTCCCGGTACTGATGCATTCAACAATAGGGAGGGACTGGCCAAATGACAAGTGAGTAATGACCCCATCCCTGCAAAAGGGGAGAAATATCTACGGTACAACTGTCGTACTCTAGCCGAGTTTTGAGTCTCTAAATATTTACGGTACAACTGTTGTACCAGCCGAAGTCTAAAAGTTAAATGCTTATTCAGGTAAAAATTTTTCCGACTACTAGCTCAAAAACATTTGTGAAATACTGCCTATTGCTCAGTGTAGAATCGTGCCCTTTCAAAGTTTAAACTAATTATTAAAGTGTTTAGAAATTATTCCAACACATATAATACACTCATGTCCATAAATTAAGGATAATTCAGAATAACACAGAAATTGAGCTCTAAAATAAAAATGTCACCTGTAGAATTATCACACACATCTTGAAGAAAATTATGCAAATTGCAGGAAACCACCAGATGGCGCTGATAGTACGTCACAATGACGAGAGTGTATGAAAGGGGTATATAAGGAATGGTAGCAAAGAAGTAAAATTGTTCACAAGCGCTTTAAAAGCATTTCAGTGCAATAACCGCATAGTTATGGCACAAAGGAAGAATTTGGATGATTTTTTACGTGGTAGAATTATCGGACGACTGGAATGTGGATGTACCCAGCTGGAATTATCCGCACAGAGTGTCATATTCAGGCTTTGGCAACGATTCAAACATGATGGTAATGTGAGTAGATGTTACAGCCCAGGTCGCCCCCGAGTTACTACGCAGAATGATGACCGGTATTTGGCAGTTAATGCCAAAAGAAACAGACGGAGCACAGCATCAGACCTGTCTCGTCAGCTCTCTTCAGCTACCGGTACGACAGTTTCAAGGCAGACCGTGTACAGACGCTTAGTGAACATTGGTCTATATGCTCGTAGGTCTGTCAGAAGAATGTGTTCCCCTTACCGCAACTCACTGTCGCCTGCGATTATGCTGGGCTAGAGAGCATGCATCGTGGACACCACAACAGTGGTCTTGTGTGATGGTTTCAGGTTCAGTTTACATTTTGATTCTTGTTTAGACTTTCATATGGAGAGCGCCAAGTACCCGTTACCACCAAGAGAACACCATTGAACGACACCGTTACGGTGGTGCAGGATGGCTCGTTTGGGGAGGAATTATTCTTAGTTCCAGAACTAACCTGCATGTTCAGAGTGTAACAATGACAGGCCACATCTATCGGGATGTCATTCTGGAACAACATGTAGGTTTGTTTCGGGGCGGCATGGGTCCTGAATTTCTGTATATGGATGACAACGCCCGACCTCACCTTGCAAACATTGTAGACGAATACCTTCAATTGGAGGATATCACCCGTATGGATTATCCAGCATACTCACCGGACTTGAATCTAATAAAGCATGTGTGGGACAGGCTTGGTCGACGAATTGCAGCCCGTCAACCCCCTCTCAACTGTCTATCGGAGGGCATTGCTTAATGAGTGGTGTAATTTTCCCCAAGATCAGATTGATAATCTGATACTCAGCATGCGTAGGCGTTGTAACGCTTGTAATGCATCGTCCGGGAGACATACTCCGTATTAACCATCATACTAACCATGTTATACTGTTTTCTGTAAATAGGTTATTTTTTTAAATTTGCTCCAGGGAGTAAAAATCGCAATTTTTATTAATTATGTCAAACATATAGCATCTTTTTTACCTTTTGTTTAATAAATAGACTTTACAAATAAGTCAAATTTGTTTTGCTTTTGTCTCTTTCATTGAATGAACTTCATTATCCTTAATTTATGGACATGAGTTTATATCAACTCCCTAGCAATAAAATAGGAGAAATGTTTCACAGAGTGATTGATTAGCTTATAACGGTGATGTACATTTGTATATAAAACACAAAATTTACAAAATATATAAATATGAAAAAATATTTCGGTAAAACCCATCCAATTTGAACATTCCTATCTAAGTAAAAATCTTATTAATATTGTAACATTTAGAAGGTATCCAAGCCAAAAAGTTAGTTTTCCAACGCATTGCTATAAATTATGAAATCGGTAGTATTTCTTAGTTCAAATATAAATGTCACATATAAATATCACTATGCAATATATCTTTGGACATTAGGTACTTAAACAATATTTTTACTAATAATGAAAAAAAGAGAAGAAAAATGAAAATAATACTGATTTAAAAATAAATAATTAGCATTCTAAAATAATTAATTTCTAAGAAAAAATTTATTTCAATTTTGAATCTTTGTAAAAAAAATGCTATTTAATTATATTTCAATATTCATATTTAGGATGTGCCATATTTTTAACTTTAAAATAATAGTTTCCAAAAAAAATTTTGCAATGTGTATGCTGTGTTTCGGAGTATTATTTTTTACTAACGCACTAGCCAATCTCTTACAGAATAAATGTCTAGAAATGTTTTTTTTTTGCATTGTATGCTAAAATATTAGGATTCTGCCTTGAATAGAAGTAAGTGTAAAAGAAGCAATTTTAATATGTAATATTTTATTTATATGAGATCAGTTAAATTATCGAAAATATATCACAAATTCAAATTAATTAATTCTAGAAAATAACACAGATCAAAATTATCATAATGTAGACAATTAATATCACATAAAGATCAGCAAAAAAATAAAGTATTAAAAGTAAAGTATTTCTTAGTGTATATGTAAAAGTAACGGATACGCAACATTCAATGTAGGACAATAAGAATGATTGTTAATACTAAAAAAAATTCAAGGTAATATTAGCTAAATTTACACTTTTTTTCAAAAATGTATTCTGTATTTTAAAAGTCTTAAAAGCTTTAAAAAAAGCTCCTCACTACTGACACTTTTGAAATTTTATGAAAGGACATAAAAGCTAAACATTCTTTATAAAGATTGTTTACCTCTAATGTTTATAAATTAATTAAGGGGATAAAGAATTTTAAGATGTATTTATTGTATCGAAAAGCAATTATTTATTGAAAAAGATTCATTTAAAAAAATTATTTATATAAAAAATAAATTTTTTGTTATATTAAATACTTCGTTACAGCCTGGTAATACAGGAATTTAAAGGTGTTAAATTTTATATAAAGTATATTACAAATAAGAAAATAAAAACTAACAAAATCAAGGATATAAAACGATCAAATACAAAACATAAATTTATTGGGCCACAGATAAGATGAATTTATAATAAAATATTTCCAGATAATATAAAATTAGTTCATGTTATTTTCTATGTTTAGCCTAAACAATACCCAATTTTATTCGCTTAATAACTTTTATCTTTTAGAATCAGGGGAATTGTGTTAAAAAATCAAGAATCTCTATAATAAGATTAATTTTTATATTAGTTACGTTTGAAATATGTTTAACCACTTCTATAATATGTTTTTCCTAATGATATGGGTAAAATTTCCTTGCGACTATAAATGAAAATATGTGAAGGACTTTTTTGACAGCTCAAAAATTAATGAAAGAGTTCTTTAAACTAGAAATAAATGTTTTATGAAAAGTAATGTTCTTTCGTTGAGGTAAAAGGAAGTTAATTTTCCTCTCAGTATATGCACATTTTAAAGTATTCATTAATATTTTCTTTAAAATATTTACTATCTAAGAAAAGACATTTTTTCGATGTTATTAGAAGCTACTGTCATTTGGAAAACACTTTTTGTTAGAAACAGTTTGAATGTAACTGCTGGTTTATTTTCTATTTTTTCTTATGTTTATTAATTTTTAATTTATTAACATACACTTATTTTAAATGTAGCTACAGACAAAGTTTATTTTATATGAATAATGCTGAGTCTTTATTAACTCAAAACTTCTAATAATAGTTTGTAGTTTTAATTAGCATATTTTAAAAATAATGAATAATTGATTTACTTACATGCATTGCCGCTTTGCCATTAGTTAGTTCAAAAAACTTCTCAAAATATCCTTAAAAACAGTTTTAATGTTTTATCTTTCTGTTAGTAAGAAATTTACAATTACGAATTAACTTTTCAGAACATCATATTTTGGTACATATACTCTAATGTATCATTAAAATAAGACCCTAATGTGTAAATTTCTGAAATACCTATGCCTATTGTCGGCCTTAAAAAAACTGTGCAGTAATGGGAAATCTAGCGTATCTTTTTACATACGGAATAATAATAACTTGTAGAGTTTTCCAGTTTTCTTAGAAGAAAATTTCCTTTTGAGAGTAAGTAGAGAGTGATATTATAAACGATCTACAAAAGTTTCAAGTAATTTTAATTATTTATAAGTTGGTCTTTTATATCGACATTTTATGGTTTTCAAACAGTGCACATAAATTAAATTTTTCGGTAGACTGTACATAGATACATAGACTGAAATCATGATAAATTACTTTATCTATTATAATACTGCATTTTACAGAACTTATTTTACAGATGATAATAAATAAATATGCTTTTATGAAGTTTTTCTTCCTTAAATGGCATCGTATGATTTTTAAAATGAGAGTTGATCATTAAAATAATGTACTATAGTTTTTAAAGTTGTTTAGATTTCATATTTATTTTATTATGTGCAGTCCATATTAACATAGATTAAAGATAAGCATCAATATGCAATCGGCAGAAATGACTTGGGATTTAAAAGTTTAAATCGTATATTATTTTAACAAAATTAGATAACGAACACATTTAAAATTGCATTTACACTTAATTATAATATAATAAAAAATAATTCAACCTTGATTAATAATTGTTTCTATCGACCTTGCTTGATAAATTTATCTCAGTGTCTGTCGTGCTACGTTTAATGTTCACATAACAGTTTCATTTAAAATTACATTAATTACTTGGGACAATTTTACCTTAAACTATTATTAAATAAGACTATTAAGGCTTATCTCTACTAGTGTAAAATGAGTTCGACCATTAAACTTTGACATATCTAATAGCGGTATTCTGTCATTTGCCATTTGTAACTCTCACTATTTTATCTCTCGTTAAATCGCTTATCAGAAATGAATTCAAATTTTTATTGTTCAAAGTTCAAAAAAAGTCATTTTAATCTAATGTAAATTTAAAACATGATGTATTTAATTTCAGTTTAACGAAGTTCAGATTAAACGTGCCTACATGCATAGATGGTAACTAACACAAACTCTTCCTATTTCAATTTATATATTGACACAGGTATATATATATATATATATATATATATATATATATATATATATATATATATATACATATAAGTTTTAATAACTCATCGTTCTTAGGAAAGCAACATGCGCCATTTTCATTGTTCGTATATATGAAGGTGTTGACCGCTCCATGTCCACTAAAATATTATCTGTTTGCAAGCTCATCAATTACTTGAGAAATGCTTCCGTCTGACCGGATTATCCTGAAAACTTACGCGAGAGTGGGTCTTTTTCATTTATTTTATTATTATAAAAGAATTATCTTTTTAAAATCGTTTTTAACTTACATAACTTCCAACTACTCTTTTTTAAAACCGACATATATATATATATATATATATATATATATATATATATATATATATATATATATATATATATATATAAATATATATATATATATATATATATATATATATATATATAATATATATATATATATATATATATATATATATATATATATATAAATATATATATATATATATATATATATATATATATATATATATATATATATATATATATATATTACATAACATATGTATAAATGGAAATAAATTTTTTAAAAGTAAAAAAAATATTCAAATATTCTGCATCTGAATAACTTATATGTATCTGAGATTTGAGTATAGTTCACTTTCAGTAACATTGCTTTTTATCTTCCAATAAATAAAAGAGTGCATTATTATTAATTTAAGTTTTATATAATTCTGCAACAAAATGATTGAAGAAATATATTAACGTGTTTAATAGTACAATTCTTTTTCGTTTATCTTGGGAACAGATTTGTAATATTTATATTTATTGTTTTCATAATTAATTTTTTTAAGTGATATGTATATTTTATGAATTTTAAAGATTTGAAATAAATATTTCGTTAACTTCATGGTATGAAAAAATATTTCGATTATAATTTAATTCAAGTTATTGATGTTACAGAAATTATTAATATTTAATTTTTTTTGCATATTCTAGGGCTCATTGTTTAGCAAGAAAGTATTAAAGAAATATTTTTTGCTTCTAATGCAGCTTACAGTGTGGACATATAGTTTAGGCCATATAAAGATAAAAAGACTATACGTGTACAACAACAATGCAATAGATTTACAATAAAATTACAACAGAAAGCATTATATAGGATGAATATGTATGGAAAATAAATTCAGAACATCAAAAGGTTAGAATAACATCAAGTCTGCAGAATGTTTAAAAGGTCTGCGCCCTTCTAGTATCGGTGAACAAATTTAATAATTTTCATTTTTTTAGTCATTAAATAAAACAAATATAAATATTGCAATTAATTTTACAATCTTCAATGTAATATTAACACAAGTATCTGCTTCATATAGAGGTAAATTGCCTAAGTAAGAAATTTTGAATGAAAAATTTAAAATAAAACACTCTAGCCTCCTAATATTGGGGAACAAATTTAATAATTTTCATTTATTTATTCATTAATAAAAATGTAATACTATATCAAATCTTTCATAATACTAAAGCAAACATTTGCTTTATTTAGAAGTATATTTGTCCAAGCGAGAAATTTTGAATGAAAAATTTTAAAAGGTCTCTAGCCTCCTAGTAAAGGAGGAAATTTAATACTTTTATTTATTTAATCATTTACGAAAATAATGATTAATATTATAATTGATAATACGAACGTTAAACAACCATATGAATATGAAGATAACTATATAAAATGATAGGTTTTATTTGGCCATGAGAGTCACTGAAATTTGTACTTTTTGTACTTAGAATATTGTTGATATGCATTTCATTGTAACATAAAAATGAACCAAGAATTAAATTTAA
>CM063511.1:101441897-101444397 GCA_032207245.1 Pardosa pseudoannulata | reverse complement strand
TTATTTAGAAAAATTACATTTAATTATTTTGAAAACTTGCATTTATTAAAAGAAAGATATAAAAGCTAATAAATGAAAAGTGAATACAACTCTTCATAACAAATTAAAATTTCATTTTCATATTTTGTTGTTTTCGCTTTCGTGTAAATTTTATTTTACCAAATTATTCACCAAGTATATTTATAAATTTAATCAGATACTTTAAATATATTTTTATTAGATAATTTCAAAAGTTAAAAATAATTCTTTGATTTAAATTGCTATAAAATTTGAAGCATATTTTATTAGATACGTTTACAGGTTAAAAAAGTAAGTCTTCGATTTAAATAACTATAATATTTAAATATTGCTCCGAGAAAAACTTATTTAATATAAAAATTTAATGTAGATTCTCTACAAAATCTTTATGTATTAATATTTAGCAATATTTTTATTTTTCATTTAAATGCTTAGAAATTATTACATAACTTTCCCTTTAAAATGTTTTGAATATCGTTAAAAAAATTTCCAATTTAGTTTTATATAATTATGCCAAATCTTCATGACTATTTATTAATGAAAATTACTTTAGGGTCTTTTCGCAAACGTATTTTAGAAGGAGACATGTAAATGAACAGGAATACTAAAATTTCAAGGTGAAAACTGTATTTCATTTCATATTGAATTCTATTTTCCTATTTTCGATTTCATATCAAAATTATCTTATAATATTATCTATCAATTCTATTCAAATTCGTAATATAGAGTTCTCAAATCATCGAGTATTTATTTTAATTATAAACGATTGGTTAGGATTGGCTGATCCTAGGTACCGGACTTCATATGTTTGAATTCTACTGTAATGTTGGTGTCCTTAGCTTTTCGGAATACACTTTAAGTAGTAGGTACTGGTCTCATTTTTTTTCCTTCTAAAAAAAGTACACACTAGCTCTACATACCAAACCAAACCTATTGATTGTTCTCTAAAATTGAAATCTATATTTTGGACATTAAATGAATTCTCAAATGACAATCCGTTTTGTGGGAACATAGTACATTAATGTAATGCAGGTAGATATTATATAATTTAATATCCACCTACAGAGTTAGTGTATAATTATAAGTAGAGTAATAGCTAGAGATAAAACTGATTAAACAAATTTTTAATAAACTCTATTGTATGATTTCTTCATATTAACTTCAATTCAATAAATGACATCCTAACGTTTCAAATCAGACCCTTTCAGATACTTTAAAAATAATAATATTCAACACTCTTGAAGTTAAAAAACTAATTTCTCGATTTAAAAATACTTTAAAATTTGAAATCTATTGATTCAAGAAAAACATTTAAATGAAAAACATAATATAGTCTTTCTAGAAACTTTTTAAGTAAAAATCATTTTGTTTATATTTTTATCTTTGTTTAAATGCTTTGAAATTATTCAATTTCCCTTTTAAAACGTTTTAAATATCATTAAGAAAATTAGAAAGACAGTTTTATAAAAGTTTCAAATCTTTATTCGTAATGAATAATAAAAAATTCTTCAGACTCTTTTCGCAAACAAGTTTTTAAAATAAATATGTAAACAAAGGAACATGTATACAAAATAAAATAATCGAAAAAATATTGTATTTAATAGAAAACTGTATTTTTTTTCAAACTGGATGCTATTTTTCTAGTTTCACTTTTATATAAAATTTAATTTATCAAATTATCTAAGTAAAATATTTTTAAATACTTAGAAAAGTTTTTATCAAATCCTCTCAAAATTCATTTTATTATGTACTTTAAAAATAATTTTAATAAATTATCTTAAACGTTTAAAAACTCATTGTTTAATTCAAAAATGCCATAAATTCTGCATCATTAAATACTAAATATAGACTTTGTAAAAAAACTTTCGCTTAAAAACCATTAGGTGACATTTTTATTCTTTATTTAAATGATTAGGAAAGAATTCATAAATTACTTATTACATAACAAAAATCTTTCGAATATCATAAAGAATAATATCAACATATATTTATAAAGTATTTGTATCATTAAAACATGATGTATACTTTCTAGAAAGCCTTCGTGTAAAAATCATTTCTCATATTTTTATTGTTTTTTTAATACTTATAAAATATCACATAATTCCATGTTATATAAAATAAAAATCTTGTATATTATTACAAAATTATATACAAAAAATACGATGTAGTAAGCAATAAAATATTTTGGGTTTTTTTTTAGTAAGTTAGAAAGTACATTACGATATTGCATTTAACTGCTAAAGTGTTTCTATTGAAAAAATAAATTGATTTTATTGATAAAAGACTAAGTAAAATTTCAGAACAAAAGAATGTACCAAGTTAAGTAGTATATAAACATAGCATATATATTCTTAATTTATAAAGATTTATAAAGAATTTCCATCATTAAAACGTAAATAAACTTTTTCCAAAACCTTCAAAAAACATTTCTGATATTTTTATTGTTTTTTTAAATGCTTAGAAAATATCACAGAAATTCCAT
>CM063511.1:101433761-101441797 GCA_032207245.1 Pardosa pseudoannulata | reverse complement strand
GGTAAGACAAAAGATTGCGAATAATGGACTCCCAGTTCTCTTAAATCCCTCTCTACAGAATCTATCCACCTGGTAAGGGGTCTTCCTCTTTTTCGCTTGCCTTCAATTTTTGAAAAAGTTACGAGTTTAGTTGGGTTAGAATCTTCATATCTAAAAAGGCGTCCAAGTAATCTAATTTGGCAGCTTTGACAATATCTTCGACCTGGATGACTTGGTGGGGGTTCTTACTCTTTTTCGCTTGCCTTCAAGTTTTGAAAAAGTTACGAGTTTAGTTGGGTTAGAATCTTCATATCTAAAAAGTCGTCCAAGTAATCTAATTTGGCAGCTTTACAATATATTGGACCTGGATGACTTGGTGGGGCGGGGGGGGTCTTCTCTTTTTCGCTTGTCTTCAATTTTTGAAAAAGTTACGAGTTTAGTTGGGTTAGAATCTTCATATCTAAAAAGGCCTCCCAGTAATCTAATTTGGCAGCTTTGACAATATCTTGGACCTGGATGACCTGGTGGGGGGGGTCTTCCTCTTTTTCGCTTGCCTTCAATTTTTGAAAAAGTTGCGAGTTTCGTTGGGTTAGAATCTCCATATCTAAAAAGACGTCTCAGTAATCTAATTTGGCAACTTTGACAATATCTGGTTCTTTAAATGTATTGTACATTTCACAATTATATTAAATTCTATAGACATCATTTTGTTTAAGTGCCCCAAAGATTTTTCAGAGTATTTTTCTCTCAAAAATGAATAGCTTATCTTTTTCATATTTCTTTTACGACAAGCACTCGCTGCACACATAGAACAATAGGTCTGAATAAGGTTTTTTATAAGTTAATTTTATTTTGACTTTAATACATTTGAATTTGAAGTGGTTTCTCAATCCATAAAAACACTTGATTATCATCCATATTGCAAATCTATATACTGTTGTCTCACATAATTCTTATTGAAAGATAGTTTGTTTAAATATGTGTTTTTCTAAATGATATTTCAAACTTTCTTTAAGTTTTAAGTGAGTCTTTTTTTCTGTAAAATTCCACATTCTATCTGTAACACTTGAAAGATAAGACACAATATAACTCTTTGAATAATAATTCCGGACAAAATTTAATTTATATTATATACTTTAAGTATGCAGTCTTTCAAGTTATCGAATACGAAATATTAAACATTTAAAAAATGTAATGTGTAAAATTTTCAGAAACAGAAACTTTAAGTCTAAATCCCAAAAATATTGTGAAAATCTCTTTACATAATTCGAATTATTTATATAAATATTATTTCTTTACTTAAATCTATTGTGTGTCCTTCAATTTATACATTCTTATAATCTTCAAAATGCATCATTTATTTTTCACATATATGTATTTTTATATATCCAATGTAATTTTAAAACAGATTAAATTAAAATAAGGTGGAGAGTTTGAAATATGACAGATTTTCGTAAAATGTAATGCTTTTTCTCAAATTGTATTTAAAATTTAATATTTTCTCCGAATGAAAGCGGCATCAGAGAGGGCGTTTATTAATTAGGTAAAATGGGATTATGAGATAAGCGTCAAATTTTATGATGAACATGTCAAATACTTAAAATAAGCTTAAAGGGAAGTAAAATTTCAAAATGATCGGATCACAATAATTGTACTTATACTAAATCTTTCCCTAGAAAATTTTCTAATTGTATAGTACTACGTTGGTATTTAAGACTCAAATAGTCCTACATGTAGTGTTGATAAAAAAATCCTGTTGATTTCAAGGCTTTCGATAGCCGATAATTCATTAATAATCTGTAAAGTTGTCAGCATTTTTAAGATTTATTAATATATTTTATACCATACTTAAAAATTATTTTCTAAGCTCACGGCCCTCTGTTAGTTACTAAGACTTTCCTTAGTGGCAAGAATAATGAAAGGTTATTCGAAAGCAGTCTCAGGTTTCTTTCTGTGGAGATATTTTCAGAACCCAATGGAAACCATGGACGAAAGTAATTCTTTGAAGACGATCTGCAATCGGGTATACACTGAAATAAACGCGTGAGTTTTCTCGTTTACCACAAACGCTTTCTCGATTATAAAAACCCTGATAAGAAACAAGCATATTAGAATCATCCGAGAATATCTCCCTGTTGATAATTAGTAGTTTATGAAAGGTCATGAAGATAAGGTAGTATGGATTCAACTTTCAGGAATTCGAGCTGTGTGTGTCGTGTGTAGAGAAGGAATATCCAAAAATATCAAGATCAGACACACAATGAATTATCTTTTAGTAAAGATAGAGAATTTGTACAATGCGTGTGCAGCACTCAACGTGCAAAAATTAACAGTGCTATAAAGAGATTGTCCTTTGGTAACTAACTTTATACAGTAATGTTGATTGTGATCTAGTTTCTGATCCTCTCTGACAAAATTCCTGTACCACATTTAATACCCATTGACAATTATATTTTCCCATATGCCAACGTACATGGTCTTAAGTTTCTTTCCACCAAGCTTTAGGTCAAACCAGAAGTCCTGGTGAGCTTATGTATTACCTTCTGAACCTTGCTGTGTAAAATGTTGAGGTAAGCAGGGATGACAGTTACTGATCATTATCACATTCGACTACCTTATTTTACTACCATATCTTTCCGATTCTAAGATCTGACTACAAAAACGAAGTTGATGGTACCGAGCTTGAAAGTAGCGAACTTGATGATAACAACAAACTTAAAACCCTGATCCATATTGGCTGTCTAGTCCACGTAGTTTGAGGAATACCATAGATTCGATAGATTGGCGGAAAGGAAGGCCTTAGTTTGTGGCCACATGATCATCCAGAAACAGTCCATTAATATGAAAAAGTTAAAGACGAGTACAAAGATATGTTCAATAAAGTGTATTTCCTTGCACCGGAAGTGTCGTCATACTTTGTTTTTCTTATTTTTCTCATAAACTACAGGATCGTACATCAACGCTTCTTTTGGGAGTTTTAATGTACTCCCAATGAGAAATCTAGTTTTGCAGATTTTATACGGTCGTTTTGGGACACCCTGTGAAAACTATGACATCACTGTGTTTAGAAGGGAATATGTCCAACTGAGAGATTTACCACCTTCTGTCCATCTTGATAGGTCATTACAACAGGATGAAAATAAATTAGCAAATAAATTATACTGCATTTAAATAAGTATAAGTAGTGCAAATGATTTCATCAATTATTATTTTTATATTTATATAGCTAGTAAAAACTCTGAAATATAAAAGTGGCAATCATAAACATAATCCATGAAATTTATATAAAATATTTTTATAAAATAAATTCACAAAAGAAATTTAAAAGTTGTGGAAATCACGTGAAACAGAATAAAAAGCAAGGTTGAAATACAAACATCGTGTTCTGTTAATGACAGTTGTTTTCATTGACTGAAAGGATAAAAAGTGATTTTTCCTTTTTATAAAACCTTCAAATGCCAAAACATCACTTTTACGAACATGTCACTGAATTTTTCAATATGATTACATTATAAGTAAAAAGATTAGTCTCTTATATTAAAGTGTAATAACTCTACTATGAAATATTAATTTACTCTAAAGAAAAGCTATTCAGTGGCTTCTCAGCTACCAAAAAACGAATGTAGCTAGTATACACTCTGAAATACAAAAGTATAAATCATAAACATTATCGCTATAACTTATATAAAATATTTTGTATCCAATAGGGCCACAAAGGAAATGTAAATGCTAATAAATTGATATCTAGTGCAAATCAAGAGAAATAGAATAAAACACAAGATTAAAATACAAACTACTGATGGAGAATCGAGTTCTGTTAATGAAAGTAGTTTTCATTGACTGAGAAGATAAAAAGAGATTTTTCCTTTTTATAAAACCTTCAAATGTCAAAACATTATTTTTACTAACATGTCACTAAATTTTTCAATATGATTACATTATAAGTAAAAAGATTAGTCTCTTATATTAAAGTATAAGAACACTACTGTAAAATATTAATTTACCCAAAAGAAAAGCTATCCAGTGGCTTCTCAGCTGCCAAAAAACGAATATCTTTTCAATTTAAGAGCAAAGAGAGAGAAATATTTCCCCGCTGTGTCATTATAAGCACGGAAATATAGAAATGGATAAATATTTCTCTAGAATGATTAATGTATTTCATATTTAATGATTCATATCGGATTTTATTTTAAAATATATCGGATCATTAAATTTGCATAAAGAAATTTTATTAATTTAAAAGATTGAAAAAGTAGAAAACTTATAGTGTATTCAAAGTGAACAAAAGAGTTAAATCACAATATTTATATAAATTTCATATATGAAATATCTATTCAAGACATATTTCGCTATCACCCAATACAGTTTTATTTTATAATTCACATATTGTAAAACCGTAGAAATATTTTGAAATACAATTTTTTATATTGGTTCCCCAACCTTCAGAATACTTAGATTTTTAAAAAATAAATAGTAATAATAATCAAACGCTTTTAAAGAATTTAAATGTAAAAATGTAAATTTTCAATAACGTAAATCATTTCGATTCTGAAATGGGAATGATATTAAAATACTAATAATCATTAATATCTTAGACAATATTGAATCGATATTTAGAAAGAAAGATAAATTACATACTTTTGGTTTCAATCTGACTAGTATATGTTATACTAACAAACTATATCACACTTATTTTTAACTTCTTATATGTTGCATTATATTACATAGTTGCAATCCTATTTAAAATAAAATTTAAATTTTATTTAATTTTCGTTCAATATACAATGTATATTCAGTTTTATTCCTTAATCAGAAATTACTAAACAAATATGATTGATACTGTTTCTCAATATAACCATTTTATCTTAAAATATTTTCCAAATTTTTTATAACTGAAGAAGTATTTACAAGAAGAAAACACTTTAAACTTGGCAATAGGCATACACTTTTAGAAATATGCCTAAGTAACGATGTGACTTTTGAAGTATATATATATATATATATATACATATATATATATATATATATATATATATATATATATATATATATATATATATATATATATACAGATATATAATCAAATTTTGCTATGTTACAGCATATATACTTTCCATATGAATATCTTAACAGTATTAATGAATGCATTGAACATTCAATGAGATCTAACATTATATTCCCGTATTATACTCGGTGTAAACTCAATAGGCACTTCAAGGTCACTGATTTTTCCCCGATGACCAACTGTAACTATGGTAACGACAGTTGGAGAATGATTTTACTCTTTTTTCCCCACTGTGTTAAGGGGTGTCATGCATCGTGTGGGCTCTCCGTGCATGATGAAAGTATGTTTATTTAGACTACACTTTGAAGAATACTTAATACTTTACACAAAATTTTATGAGTAATTTCAGACCTGTTTCTAAGTTCATAAATTTAAGATATAATCCCATTTCATAAAATTACAATTCAAAAATTGTATGTTATATTCTAATCCGTAAGATTTAAAAAATTCTACTGAAAAAGTAATTTTTTTTCACACACAGTTGCATTATTTTCTGAAATATCATTAAGATGATTGAATATTTTGCTAATTTTAATGACTAATTAGTTATAATTTCTCACTATTCACCTTTATATTTGTATGATTCTTTTAATCTAAATATCAAAAGTATTTCTTAATAATTAATTTATTTAAGAGAATGCAGTTCTGAAATTCCTTAAATTTAAGTTGTATGTTAATAAGTATATTATGAAGTTATGTGGACCATAGTAAAGTTTCTATTCCAAAATTGTACTGTATTAATTATTTTATGATTTTACAGGAATCGAAAGAGTTCTTAATACAACAACAATATTTTGCATAATTTTATTATGTATTTAAAGATTTATGGTTTGTTGATACATTTTTAGAAATTGAAAATTTCTTTAGAAGGTAGAGATTCATAATGTTTTAGTAAGAATTCTAAATTAAAAGGAATTTTTGTATTTTTACAAAAACATCTGTGAATTATTATAACCATTTTATGCATATTGTTAAACTTTTCTTTATGTAATAGTTAACGCAATTATGCACAACTGAAAATTTTGACTTGAAATAATAAAGCAAGTCGTCTGAACATATTGGAATCAAATCCTCAACTGAAGTGCTGAAAATAAGCGTGAATGCACAGGCTTCTTGGTCGCTACCATAGTAACCGATGACTGGGGAAACGAGAAAGTGTGACCTTGAAGCGCCAATAGATTTTACAAACACTTTAGTAACAAATGTTTTAATGTTAATTTGGAAAATTTAAAAAAAAAATTATGTCTTTGAAGTGAAGTAGAAACTTTTATCTGAAATATATTTCATTAGTAATAAGTCCAGTAATATTTTTATTGGACACTGATTTATACATTATGAAACAATATGCAATATATACACATTTTAATTGCTTATTAGTACATATGAAAAGAATAAATTTTTCATTTGAATACCATTCTGTTATTTTTCTGGGGTGATATATGTTGCTGATATTTAAACACTTTAATAATAATTCATTGCTTGATTAAGGAAAATATACTAATGTATAATTTATATAAGCCTATATAATTAAGCTTCGCTTTATATAACACACTTTAATTTTTAAAACATTTCAAAATTTAATTCTAGATTGCAATATTTAAATTTATAATCAAACGTTTTAAGATGATGTTAAAAATGAATTATATGCCATTGAAGTCAAATGAATTTGTAGTCATAATCAGTATTTTAAAGTGTAATATAATTGACTTCATTACACCATAGACTCTCTTTTCTCTTAAGAGAGATACTATAGACTTTCAGCCACTTTATAACACGAAAGAAATTCTATCTCAGGGCTAAGAAAAACATTGGAAAAGGAAATAAACTGGGTATATAACAATCCTATATTTACTAGTTTCTTCCTAGTGTCTCATGAGAAATTTCGTAGCCTCCAGGGGTTTCTCCGAAAGAATTCTCTATCGATCCTGAAAGTTTCACGCTTTAATTTTCTGAAATCGACTTTTCCACTGCAGATAAAAACTAATATAAAGAAGTTTTGAATAATAAAATGCTGTAGAAACAACCATTTTAAAGAATCTCTTTTGGAATGTTTTAATAACAGATTTGATTTGGAATTATTTTACAGATACACATTAATTATCATACTTATTAATTTATATAAAAGATAACGAAGGTGGTTAATTTTTTTATAATATTAAACTGCATTGGAGAGTTTTAAAACTATTTTGGATTATTGGCATATGGCATTTGGTTAAAAATCATTTTATATATTTTCAGTAATTATCAAATTAATTCTAATTATAAAAGGTATTGGAAACAAAGTTTCTAAAAATTTATTTTAGGAATTTCTTTTCACAATTGATTTTGATTTATTTTTTAAACATACTCTAATTAAAAGATTAATTCCCTCTATATAAATGCTATTAACTTTGCACTTTAGATGGAAACTTATATAAATAGGTTTGAATAATAAAGTGCAAAGGAAAAAAATTCTAAATTTTTTTTAAAAAATAGTTTTAATATGCCATTTTTTTAAAATTCCTTTACAGGTTTACAGTAATTACCATTTATATTATATATATATATATATATATATATATATATATATATATATATATATATATATATATATATATATATATATATATATATATATATATATATATAATATATATATATATATATATATATATATATATATATATATATATATATATATGTCATATATATATATATATATATATGTATATATATATATATATATATATATATATATATATATATATATGTATATATATATATATATATATATATATATATATATATATATATTATATATATATATATATATATATATATATATATATATATATATATATATATATATATATACTATATATATATATATATATATATATATATATATATATATATATATATATATATATATATATATATATATATATATATATATAATATAAGCTATATATAAGCTATTAACTTCTTCCTCACGTTTGAGTCTATATATTTA
>CM063511.1:101406261-101428761 GCA_032207245.1 Pardosa pseudoannulata | reverse complement strand
TATATATATATATATATATATATATATATATATATATATATATATATATATATATATATATATATATATATATATATATATATATATATATATATATATATATATATATATATATATATATATATATATATATATATATATATATATATATATATATATATATATATATATATATATATATATATATATATATATATATATATATATATATATATATATATATATATATATATATATATATATATATATATATATATATATATATATATATATATATATATATATATATATATATATATATATATATATATATATATATATATATATATATATATATATATATATATATATATATATATATATATATATACATAAATAAATTAATGTCTTTCATAATATGAAATATGCTTTTTTAATATAAAATGCTTTCTGTATTATTACAGCCGAATATAGGAAGATAGGTATAAATTGGTCAGCTTATGTTCTATAGGATACGATAGAAGAGCAAGAGGCTAATTGGATGTATACTTTATTTCTAATCCTAAAACGTATCTAAATTGTAGTACGTGATCATGGAAAAATGGTTTGTTCTTTTAATTAGGAATTACTCTAGCAGCTTTGTGATCAAATCAAAATTCTATTACTGTAGTTTTATATCATTCTCTTATTTATGAAGGTTATTTTTACCTTAATATTGTTCACAAATTTAGATTTACTATTTTAAGGTCCTAAATAACGTATAATATTTATTTCAATACAGAAAATATGTTTATACAATATTTAATGTTAATTAACCCATCCACCGACCACCCTCCCCACCTATTTCCCTTTCAAAGCAGTCACCCCTTTCGTAAATTCCAGATGGAAAATACCGCACCATACCAGAGTTGCCCGTTTAAAAGTTGTCAGGCTACTTTTATGTTATTTTCCCTGCAAGGCAAAGGAGTTCCGTTACGCAAAATTAGTTTCTTTCAATTATTATCGCTTTGTAATATTTTTTCTCAAAAATGTGTTTCTACAAGTATTATACATACAGAAAATAATACAAATTTAAAATAATAAAATTTCAAAAGTTAATTTTAAAATGTAAATGCATGTTATATTTCATTTAACTCACAAATGAAGAGCTGTTTAAAAAGGTCATTTTCTTTCATTTTTATATAGAAAGAAGATAAATTAATTTGACTTTGGGATTTTAAAATTAAAAATTATAAATTCTTTAAAAATTAAAAAAAAATAAAAAAATGGATAATGGGTCTTTTAGTTAATATTTAAAAAGTATTGTTTTTAATTAAAAATCCAAAGAACAAAGTAAAGAATATCTCTTTATAGTTTTCTATATGTAGTTGAAATAGAATTTGAGATAAATCACAACCTTGGACTAATAGATAATTTAGATGTCCTGGATTCTGAACTAAGTTGAGAAAGATAAAAAAGAGGGAGCGGTTTATAAAGAATTTTCTCATAGGAATGTACGAATCTTAACTGGTAAATAAGAGGTCAAGCAATAATTAAATAGAAAATTATATATAAAAGAAGATTTTCTTTAATGAAACGTAAAACAAGTCTGAAATTAGTGTGCATTTTTTTGAAAAGAGGAGGGGAGAATTAAAAATTGCACTGGTCCCAAATTCCCCCTTTTAACTTTCCCTCAATTTTCAACTAAAACAACATAAAATGACTAACAGTATAATATATATATATATAGTTTTGAAATATATATATATATATATATATATATATATATATATATATATATAAATATATTATATATATATATATATATATATATATATAATATATATATATATATGGGTGAGCGATTTATATATATATATATATACATATATATATATATATACATATATATATATATATATATATATATATATAATTATATATATATAGATATATATATATATATAGATATAATATTTTATATCATATATATATAGTATATATATTACTATTATATATATATATATTTATATTATAAAATATATATAATATATATACATATATATATATATATATATCCTTCCTTTTATATATATATATATATATTATATATATATATATAAAGTATATATATATATATATATATATATATATATATATATATTTTATATATATATATATATATAATATATATATATATATATATATATATATATATATATATATATATATATATATATATATATATATATATATATATATATATATATATATATATATATATATATATATATATATATATATATATTTACACAAACACAACTAGTTGAGAAATCGAGCAGGGAAGTAATAGCTTTGGCTTTTCAAAAACCTAAAACAAAAAATGCCTTATTAAAAATATGAGTGTATATATATATATATATATATATATATATATATATATATATATATATATATATATATATATATATATATATATATATATATATATATATATATATATATATATATATATATATATATATATATATATATATATACACTCATATATTAATATTTATATCTGTCTATATAAATACATACATATATCCATGGTTAAAACTATATAGTATATTTCATTGAATGTGTGAAACAACTTGGAACAAAATTATTGAAATTAAATTAAATGTATACAACATTGAAATGTTTGTTTTAAAAATAAGTTTTAATTAAATATGTGATTTAAAAATATTACATTTGGAAATGCACTTTTAATTAATTGAGTCGTAACAAGCAATGCAGCAAACTTTAGCTCGTTGTTCCCCTTCCCTATTGATTGGTCTTATAAAGAACATAGCTGAAAATTTTCATGGACGGAGATTGTGATAAAAAAGAAATTAAATATTAATTTATAGTGTATTTAATGAGAACTAAGTTTTATCACCCAAAATGTACTTACATTTGTACTATAAAATATATTCTTTTGTGTGATACATTTCAAAGCAAGGGATAATACATAAGCCGACATCACAAGTCTGTACACATATACCTAGATTTTTTTCTTACTCTTTTACCATCAGAATTAGGCTTAGAAGCACAAACTATGCATCTTCTCCCTGCCTTAGTTTTAGAAGATGTGTGTCTCACATAACTTGGGAAATGGCGTTTAGTTAATCTTAATGAGATACCGAAATTAGTATACTTTCCATAAGAATCTAACTGAGATTTTGTATGATATACTCCTATAATTTTTTCAATTAAGCTCAATCTAAAGTCAATCTGATCTTTAGTCTCAGAATTTTTGTTATACAAAACAAAAGAATGATATATTGTTAAATCTAAAAGATGGCGAAATATTTTCTAATGGTATTTCTTTTGTCCTTTACGTATTCTACATTCTGTTTCACTGTCAGATGAACTCTCAATTAAAAAGATGTATCCAATGGATTATAATTTTAGACCTTCAAGTAACTGAATAAAATCAATCTACAGAATCCTATTAGCACTGGAATCGAAGTGAGTGTAAACCTGCAAGCGGTCAGCAAAAATGGAACACGTGGGGTGAATAAATTTTTCATAGAACCCAAAAATTAATTCACCTCACGTGATTGATATCCTTTTCTTAAGTGATTTCAAAAAAGATTTAGTACTTAACTTTAACATTATGCATTTACTTATATTTAAAATAAAATCCATTTAACTTGTTCAAAATATTTGTCAATGTCAAAGATTTTATGAATTAATTGCAAAACATATATTCTGTTATCAAGAAAATTATCAATACATTTCGAGGCTACTCTCTGGAGTTCGGAGAATCAGTGATTATGTGTGGGGTGAAAGGCAAGAGCTCAAGAATAGAGTCGGGCAGGTGCGAAATAATCCCCAGAGTAATGCAATGAAACACGCCATGAACGCCTGAATAGTTTGACGACACGTAAACGGCGTGACAAATTTCAAACAGACCACCTGCGTCGAGAGGGTGACGGCCGTGCCGAAATGAGAATAAACACAGCGAACGAGAAGGGGTCGACAGGTCCGTTTTCGAACAGGAATTCGCTGTCGAACCCCCATCGACGCGTCCTTTCAGTGGGTTAATTTTGCTTTTCTTATGGATTTCTTTTTGTGCTTTTATATGAAAATACAGAGAGATTTATAATTGATGGTACAAACTTTAAAGTTTGTACAGGAAAGTGTAATAAAATTCATTTTCAATGGAATTTATGGTCAGAAGTGATGCAGTAAAGATGAAACTCAGGATATGTGAAATGAAGTACAATGTGTTTATTTATAGCCAACATGATATGAGTCTGCAATAATTGTCTGAACTTGTTTCGACCACTTCATACATGCTTTAAATCACCAGTGGTACTACTAGCATACAGTTTTAAAGATGTGAAGTATTTCATGTAGACGTGTAACGCCTGTGGATATTTAAACAACAAAATCCATACATTTGTGAATTGAATTCACAAATTCTCTGTCGCAGACCCTGGATTCTCTATATACCCCAAAATTAATTAAAGCTCGAAGAATTGGAAAATCTAAACAGTAAACTGACTGATTCTCCACTCCCGTTCCATCAAGCTCTAAAAGTGGCATTCACATACCTTCTATCCCAAGTTAGATTTTATGTCTAGCGCATAATGTTCCACAATCATAGTTTGTACTCGCTTAAAAAAGTGTAAGGGTTATATGTTTCTTTAAATCTATCGTTACCATATTTTACTGACATTACTGTTGTTTGCAAAGTATTTGTCTATTAGCCACTAAGTTCAAGTTGGTTTCTTTCTGACCTTTTTAATTTGTGAAACATTTCATGAGTACTTGTAGACGAATTATGCCGAAAGGCAAGAGAGTGTTAAGAATTTGTTTGTACTATCCTTTCAAATGAGTTTTTTTCTTATGATGAATCTTCTATAAGACTTACAAAAATATTGAGATATTTTATAACATATATTATAAAACAGTGCCATTTCCTTGTATTTTAAAAATTTTAAAAATACAGAAAACTGACACGTTTATTACAAAAAAAAAATACAAATTAAATTGCTAAAATCAATGTTTGTAAAATTCTGAATGGTAGTACAATAGTTTATAAGGAGAATGATTATTCTTTTTTTTTTATTAGTATGTACTTATTTCATTACAAATTATTTCAGAAATCAATATGGTATCAAGTAAATAATGATAGGATTGGTACAAATGTTTCAAATTTAATCAAAGCAAAATTACAGATATGTATTAACAAAGAGTTGCTATTAATTTTCAGAAAACGATAACATTAGAGAAAATTAATATTTCTCTCATACTTTCATTAAAATATTTTCTTCTTTTAGAATAGCTTCTTAAACATACGTGAACAAATTTTAAATTACTAGAATTATTAATTTTCTTTGGATTATTTAAATAACGAAATCTATTTTTTGAGTCTAACTAAAAGTTATTTCAAATTTCTTGCAGTTTATTTTTAATAAGCTTAACTATAATTGTTTGAAAAACGAAATAAAGCATTAATAAGACAGGAGAACAAATATCAAAGCGGAAAATTGAAAAGAAAAAAAAAGGACATTAAATTATCTATCAATTTAAGTCAAGCAATCCAATATTTCTTCCTCGTAGAAATAGATAGTAGAGCCTATTAAATCACAAGTTGAGCTATGTTGATATCATCCCAAAATTTTGTTTCTCTTATCTGCAACAAAATCTATCTAGCCTTCAATCCGTTTATTTGTCATTTCATAATTACATATTTAGACTTTACGATAGTTACATTCTTAGTAGTTTTACGAACTTTAATGTTTACGATATATAAATCAGTTAATAAAAATTAGTTTACAATTTTTTACTTATAAATAAATGCATAAATACTCAACTGTTATTTTTATAAAAAATGTTCAATTGCAATTTTAAAAAATTATAAAGTTCTATATTAGTTTCTAATAAATTTGTATTTTAATTACATTTTGTATTTTTAAAACGTAATAAAATATTATTACATTTTTGATGTTCCACATTTCTTTAATTTTTAAATGTAATTGGTTTTGTTTTTACATTTTTATTTGTTATCACAGTAAATAACTCAACTACTTATAATATTATTCTTATAACTACATATGTGTAGTTAAGTGCATATCTTTGCGAGATGCATTTTATTGTTGTAATTATGTAGCATATAAGTAAATCATTTATTGTTTATTTTTTAACAGTCAGTTATATATATAATATGTTTATACTATATATATATATATATATATATAATAAAATATAATATATATAATATATATATATATAAATATATATATATATATATATATATTTATTTATATATTATATATATATATATATATATATATATATATATATATATATATATATATATATATATATATATATATAATGTATATATATATATATATATATATATATATATATATATATATATATATATATATATATATATATATATATATATATAAAGGCAAGATGTGTTAAGAACTTAGTAGTCTTTTTAATGAGTTTTTTTCTTATGATAAATCTTCTATAAGAATTACAAAAATTTTCATATATTTTATAACATATATTATAAAACAGTGTCATTTCCTTGTATTTAAAAATTTTTAGAAATACAGAAAACTGACACATTTATTACAAAAAAAAAATACAAATTAAATTGCTAAAATCAATGTTTGTAAAATTCTGAATGGTAGTACAATAGTTTATAAGGAGAATGATTATTCTTTTTTTTTATTAGTATGTACTTATTTCATTACAAATTATTTTAGAAATCAATATACTATCAAGGAAATAATGATAGGATTGTTACAAATGTTTCAAATTTAATCAAAGCAAAATTACAGACATGTATTAACAAACAGTTGCTATTAAAGTTTCAGAAAACGATAACATTAGAGAAAATTAATATTTCGCTCATACTTTAATTAAAATATATTCTTCTTTTAGAATAGCTTCTTAAACATACGTGAACAAATTTTAAATTACTAGAATTATTAATTTTCCTTAGATTGTTTAAATAACGAAATGTATTTTTTGAGTCTAACTAAATGTTATTTCAAGTTTCTTGCAGTCTATTAATACTATGCTTAACGTTTTTTTCCTTAACTATAATTGTTTAAAAAAACGAAATCAAGCATTAATAACATAAGAGAACAAATATCAAAATGAAAAATTAAAAAGAAAAAAAGGACATTAATTAATATATCAATTTAAGTCAAGCAATACAATATTGCCTTCTCGTAGAAATAGGTAGTAGAGCATAATAAACACAAGTTGAGGGATGTAGATATCATCCCAAAATTTCTTTTCTCTAATCTGCAACAAAGTCCATATAGTCTTCAATCCGTTTATTTCTCATTTCATAATTACATATTTAGACTAATTTCACCCCTAGTTACATTCTTAAGAGATTTACTAACTTTAAATTTTATAATATATAAATCATTTATTTAAAATTTGTTTTCAATATTTTACAGATATATAAATGCATAGATATTTAACTGTTACTTTTTTAAAAATTGTTTAAATGAAAGTTTAAGAAATTGTAGAAGGCTAGATGAGTTTCTAATAAATATGTGATTTAAGATGTCAGGAACTATGCTAAACAGCTACATTATGGAGAAATGTGCTCAAATTTTGGCATTTTTAAAACTTAATATAATATTATTACATTTTGAATGTTAAAAAATTAAAAAACAAATAGAGAAAACTGACACTTTTTACGATATAAATAAAAATTAAATTATTAAAATAAGTGTTTGTGAAATTTTGAATGAAAGTAGGATAGTTTATAAGGAGAATGAATATTCCTATTTTTTATTATAAGGTACATATTTCATTAAAATTATTTCAGAAATCAAGATACTATATAATAAGAGTGGTACAAATGTTTCAAATTTAATCAAAACAAAAATTACAGATATGTATTACCAAACAGTTGCTATTAAATTTTCAGAAAACGATGACATTAGGGAAAATTAATATTTCTCTTTTACTTTAATTAAAATTTTTCTTTTACAATAAATTCTTAAACATACGTGAAGAAATGTTAAATTACTAGAATTATTAATTTTCTTTGGATTGTTTAAATAACAAAATATATTTTTTTAGACTAACTAAACGTTATTTCAAGTTTCTTGCAGCCTATCTTTAATAGGCTTAACGTTTTTTCCTTAACTATAATTGTTTAAAAAACGAAATCAAACATTATTAAGATAGGAGAACAAATATCAAGACGAAAAATTGAAAAAAGGACATTAAATTATCTATCAATTTAAGTCAAGCAATCCAATATTTCTTCCTCGTAGAAATAGATAGTAGAGCCTATTAAATCACAAGTTGAGCGATATAGATTTCATCAAAAAATTTCGTTTGTCTTATCTGCAACAAAATCCATACAGTCTTCAATCCGTTTATTTATCATTCCATAATTACATATTTAGATTAATTTTACCCATAGTTACATTCTTAGTAGATTTACCATCTTTAAAATTTATAATATATAAATGAGTTATTAAAAATTAGTGTTGTAATGTACTTACAACCTCTACACCAGTGTTCAGTTACAAGGGTGAAACACAGTAAAAATATAACACTTCATACTGAGATTCAGATATTTATTATGTACATTCATGTACAAATTGGTCCTTGGTTATCATATATCATAATCATCAATTATTTATGTCTTATGTTTACATCATAATTACTACAATTCTCTTTATAATGAACTATTACTAATCACCAGGTTAAATTATTAACAGAGGCCTAAGTTAAGTGACTGTAAATCTTATTTTATCTTTACCACAATTACAGGCACAGGGAAGAAGGCAGGAGGTTTCCTCTAGCGGTGTCGGTCAGGTCGCACGGGACCAGTTGGTGATGGTGAGCGGGCTGTGTCGGTCCTTCAGTGGGATCCAAATCATCAGGCAGTGACTTTCCTCCTGTGGTGTAGGTCCGGGCGCACGGGACGAGTTGGTGATGACGAGCGGGGTTTACGACTCTTGTTCCACTTCTCTGGAATCTCGACTTCTTCTCCTCTCTTTCACTTCGTTTCCACAATCCTCACCTCGGTTTTAACGCCACTTTATCTTCCTTTCAAAATCGCTTGTTTTCGGGAAATTTTCCCACATCAGCATCCCCTTCGGGACCGCGGTTCGGCTCATTAAAGTAGCCCCTTTTGTGCTAGCTGACATTGCTTTTTAGCCCCTGCTCCCATAAATCACGGTTACATCTCTGTGAGAGCTTGACCGTTACGCTTTCATTCCGTCATCTATACCTTCTATGCGGGGGTCCCTAAACTAGACATGCGCAATTGGGGTCCTAAATTCCTCTAGGAAATCTCTCCCACGGCTGGGCATGCACGTGCAGACCACCGTGGGAAAGTACTTTCGTACAATTAGTCTTTAATATTTTACAGATATATATATATATATATATATATATATATATATTATATATATATATATATATTTATATATATATATATATATATATATATATATATATATATATTTATATATATATATATATATATATATATATATATATACATATATATACATATATATGTATATATATATATATATACATATATATGTATATATACATATATATGTATATATACATATATATGTATATATATATACATATATATGTATATATATACATATATATTATATACATATATATGTATATATATATACACATATGTATATATATATATATATGTATATATATTATATATATATATATATATATATTATATATATATATATATATATATATATATATATAATATATATATATATATATATATATATATATATTTATATATATATATATATATATATATATATATATATATATATATATATATATATTATATATTTACAGTTAAATATGCATAAATATTTAACTGTTACTTTTATAAAAATTGTTCAAATGAAATTTTTAGAAATTATAAAAGGCTAGATTAGTTTCTAATAAATTTGTGATTTAAGTTGTCAGGAACTAAGCTAAACGGCTACATTATGAAGAAATGTACTCATATTTGGTATTTTTAAAACTTAATATAATATTATTACAATTTAAATCATAAAAATTAAAAAAATAGAGAAAACTGACACTTTTTATGATATAAATAAAAACTAAAATTATTAAATTAAATGTTTGTAAAAGTTTGAGTGAAAATAGGATAGTTTATGGGGAGAATGAATGGAGGAGAATTTTTTTATTAGTATGTACTTATTTCATTACAAATTATTTCAGAAATCAATATGGTATCAAGGAAATAATGATAGGATTGTTACAAATGTTTCAAATTTAATCAAAGCAAAATTACAGACATGTATTAACAAACAGTTGCTATTAAAGTTTCAAAAAACGATAACATTAGAGAAAATTAATATTTCGCTCATACTTTAATTAAAATATATTCTTCTTTTAGAATAGCTTCTTAAACATACGTGAACAAATTTTAAATTACTAGAATTATTAATTTTCCTTAGATTGTTTAAATAACGAAATGTATTTTTTGAGTCTAACTAAATGTTATTTCAAGTTTCTTGCAGTCCATCTTTAATACGCTTAAAGTTTTTTTTTACTTAACTATATCTGTTTAAAAAACGAAATTAAAGGATTAATAAGACAGGAGAACAAATATCAAAGCGGAAAATTGAAAAGAAAAAAAAAGGACATTAAATTATCTATCAATTTAAGTCAAGCAATCCAATATTTCTTCCTCGTAGAAATAGATAGTAGAGCCTATTAAATCACAAGTTGAGCTATGTTGATATCATCCCAAAATTTCGTTTTTCTTATTTGCAACAAAATCTATAAAGTCTTCAATCCGTTTATTTCTTATTTCATAATTACATATTTAGACTAATTTTACCCATAGTTACATTCTTAGTTGATTTACCAACTTTAAAGATTCTAATATATAAATCAGTTATTAAAAATTAGTTTTTTATATTTTACTGATATATAAATTTATAAGCATTTAACTGGTTCTCTTAAAAAATTTTCTAATGAAATTTTAAGAAATTATAAAAGGGTAGATTAATTTCTAATAAATTTGTGATTTAAGTTGTCAGGGACTATGTTAAACAAATGCATAATGGAGAAAAGTAATCACATTTGGTATTTTTAAAACTTTATATAATATTATTACATTTTAAATGTTAAAACTTTTATAAAAATAGGCACTTTTTTACTATATAGATAAAAATTAAATTATTAAAATAAATGTTTGTAAAATTTTGAATGGAAGTAGGATAGTTTATAACGAGAATGATTATTCTTATTTTTTATTAGTATGTACTTATTTCATTACAAATTATTTTAGAAATCAATATACTATCAAGTAAATAATGATAGGATTGGTACAAATGTTTCAAATTTAATCAAAGCAAAATTACAGATATGTATTAACAAAGAGATTAAAGTTTCAAAAAACGATAACATTAGAGAAAATTAATATTTCGCTCATACTTTAATTAAAATATATTCTTCTTTTAGAATAGCTTCTTAAACATACGTGAACAAATTTTAAATTACTAGAATTATTAATTTTCCTTAGATTGTTTAAATAACGAAATGTATTTTTTGAGTCTAACTAAATGTTATTTCAAGTTTCTTGCAGTCCATCTTTAATACGCTTAAAGTTTTTTTTTACTTAACTATAATTGTTAAAAAAATCGAAATCAAGCATTAATAAGATTTTTTTGCGAAGTAAGGAAGATGAAAACTTTTGAAAATATTTTGGATAATTATCCATTTTTGCTAATTGGAACACTTTAAAGCATATTTTTTTCTTTTATTACTCATTTGAAGTTGTTTTATTGTGGAATACAATTAAAGGAAAATTAAAAATAAGATCCTAAGGTGAAAAAAATGCACTAATTAGAGCGACCGTTAAGGGACAAAACAAATATGTACTTATACGTATATACTTCTATCATCGATTTTTCTCTTTATAATTAAAGTACGTGAAACCTAAATTTAGAATAAATACGCTATTAATTAAAATTTGAGACTTTTTTTTAAATGATTCGAACATTGATCTGGAAATGTGAAATAATGCCTAGAATGTTGAAGTTTGGAATGTAATTATAAAAATCATAATTTTTATTTAAAAATTATAATTTTTACAATTACATTATTAATTATAATTTTTACTTAAAACATTTTTGTAAGAAAAAAATATTTATGTGTTGTAGTATTGATACTTGCAATGAAAAGTAGCTATTTTTTATTTACATTATATTTATAAAACTAATGAATGTAGCTCATAATATAACATATTTCTTACAGATATATAAATGCAAAGATATTTATCTGTTACTCTTTTAAAAATTGTTCTATTCAAATTTTAAGTGATTATAAAAGTCTAAATCAGTATCGAATAAATTTGTGATTTTAGTTGTCAGGAACTATGTTAAACAGCTGCATTATGGAGAAATGTGCTCATATTTGGTATATTTAAAACTTAATATAATATTAGTACATTTGTGATGTTCAGCAGTTACTCCAGGACCAGTTTCAAATGCCTGTATATTGATAGTCTGCTGGTGATAGATTTCAATCTTATATAATCACTGTGAATAACTCTACTTTGATATACCACTTATATAATCGCTTATAAATAGTTCAGAAATGCATGTGTAAAAAAACTACACTGGTGTGCAAAACTAAAGCAACAGGGTTTTTTTGCCATAACTCCATGAGAAACCATCTGAGACACATGACATTCAGAAATGATTTAGAGTTTTAAGTACGTAAAGGCTGATGAAAGCACCGGAGCTGAAAAAAAGAGTACAATGCATACGGTATGTAATCAAAGAAACACAAGATTTATTGATCGTATAGTGTCGTGATTCATGATTGTCTAAGAGGAAGAACTACAAGCAGATGTTCCTTAATATCGGACACTATGGCATGGATGTTCGTAGCCGTTCGGAATCGGCTTTAAGCAGTAGGTCCCGGTCTCATTAGCCCTCGTGTTGCAAAAAGTAGACCTTAGTGCTCCAAAAACCAAACCAAACCTTGATATGGGATATGCTTTCCCCTCACTGCAATGATTGTTTCGCATCATCCCCGCATACTCAGAATCAGTTCGTCTTTCTGGCGATAGGAATGCCTATTCCGAAACCAGTATCTGTTTCATATTTTGGGTGTTTTCTGGAGAACTTAAGAGTGCAGATATGCGACTATCCAAAGAATCCCACACATGTTCGATGGGATTTAAATCAGGGGAGTACGATGGCCAATTCATTCCAGTGATATCTTCACATTCCTGTAGGTACTCAACAAAAAAAGTCGGATGTGATCTTGTATTGTCTGCATTACTGTGGCCAAACGCCTTCACAAAGGGGGGCCTATTTGGCCACCGTCCTAAACGCTGCTTCCCCTTTGAAAGTTTACCACAGATGCCACTGTTTGCAGTGGTTCAGAGATCACAAAAACTAGACAACTGATCAATGGAGTTGTGTCCATTTTTTGGATGAGATTCGGTTTAGTACCAGAAGCAATTCTCAACGTGTTTTGATTTAGGGAGAGGTGATTTGAAGAGGGTCCCGGCTTTATCCTACACATCAAGGAAATATATCTTTAGGGTGGTCCAGGAGTTCTTGTGTAGAGAGGCATTATGCTGAAAGGGTGAACTGAGCTCGAAATTTTCGACAGATATTCTGTAACCAGGGATCGGTATTGTGAGGAGGTACTCCTTCCCCATGTGCGTCTGTTCTGGGGTGCCATTGGACCAGACATCATTTTCATGGATGACAAAGCACGAGGATATTGGACTGTTGAGGAGCTACTGAAAAGTGAAACTATCAATCGAATGTATTGGCCAACATACACCCCTGATTTAAATCCCATCGAATTTGTGTGGGATACTTTATAGAGACACATTGCAGCACGCTTACATCCTTCAGAGAACACCCAACAACTCAAACAGGTGCTGATTGCGGAATATGCACTCCTACCTCAAGAAATGTTAGACAATCTGGTTCTGATTATGCAGAGACGGTTCGAAGCAACCATTGGGGATGGGATTTATGGGAGCCATTATGGGAGGGCATATCCCATATTAAGGAACATCTGCTTGTTTTCTTCCTCTTGGATAGACATTCATGAGTCACGATACTATGTGTTCAATAAAGATAGATTTTTAATCCATACCGTATGCATTGCATTCACTTTTCATCTCCGATGTTTCGTGATCGTTTACGTACATAATAATTCCCCTCATTTCTGAATTCCATGTCTCTCACATGATTTATAGTGGACTTATGGCAAAACCCCACTTGTTGCTTAAGTTTTGCACCCCAGTGTACATATATTTAGTTAGACGTGCGTATCTTCGCAAGTTGCCTTTTATTATTATTTAATTATGTATTAATAATGTAAACTCATTATTGGTGTGTATTTCATTCTTTAACAATCAACGTATATGTATGTATCTAAAGTTTGACTACGAAATAATTGTGTAAAGTGAGCACAGCTTCAGTATGTTTACTCACATGACAACAACTTGTAGCAGCTTTTTAGAGAAATTTATAAAATAATCTATTCATAAAGTAAATAAATTTATTAAAAAATAGAACTATCTAAATTATTTAAGGGAATATATATTCATATGTTTCTATAAAATCTTTGTTATCTATAGAGTGCTTCAACTTCCTACAAATTTCATTTTTATATAAAATTTAGGTATACGTTAAAATTATCAGAAATGTTAGGTTTGTACAACGAGTTGGCTTCATTAGAAAGGAGTTACAGATAAAATTCAGAAAGAAATTGAGAAACATTAAGTTGATTTTTATTAAATACATTAAATAAAATATTATAATTTTTGACATTATATGCATTCATTTTGTGTTTAGTAAACGTGTACTCGCTTATAGAAAACGTTTTACTTCGAAATATCGGTGAATGTTCTCATATTTCGAGAGATAAATTCTAAAGGAAACAATCCTAAGTGACCTAATGTATAACACAGGGAATAAATTAAACGTTGCCTGATATTTTTAATCCCCTTTTTTAAATGTTGAAATATCCACAATTTACAGAAAGTTAATTTATTATACACACTTTTTTTTCTACAACTTTAAAACCTCTCAACTCCTTATGCCACCAAACCGTTTTTAAATTTTAATAAATAAATAATGCTGTTTAAGTATATAAAGTTATGTTACATTTAGATTGGAAAATTCAAATAATTATACAATTATAAAATATATATATATTAATATGTGTTTTCGAAATCATTAAGAATAATTAAGTACAATTGATCATCAAAGTGAATAATATACTGTCGTAAACTAGTGAATTAACTTTATAATTTTTATCTCGTTAATTAACTATACAATTAAATGGACATTTTTCTTTCCTAGATTAACTATCTAAACGTTTTTAGAGAAACAGAAAAAAATAGTTAATCATTATTACAGATACAAAATGCACAGCATATGAACTTTATCTCAAATCTTAAGTTGTTTTCCAGTCATTAAGTGATTAAGAAATTTTAGAATCCATTTATCTTTAGGAACCTTTACGTAATGATGTGTATAAATGTCATGTGTTTTAAGCATTGAGAAAAACAAACACATTAAATCTTAAAAAAAATTAACATGCATACCTGGGAAGATTAAAAATGTATTTTTAATTCCGAGTGGAGAAACACGTGTTTTTCAAAGTGAGAATACAAAAATTAATATAATGAAAAGAAAAATTGACTTAAAATATTTATATTCTATAAACATTTAAAAGTATTTTTACATAACACATATAATGCTAAAAATTAATTTTTTCATGTATAATTTTTAACAGAAATTACTTATTAAAATGAATATTGTATAACGATGAATGAATTACATTATTTCAATTATATGAAAATTACTTCTTTACACAGAAAGGTGTATATAATTATAAAAAACATTAAATATATTTATAAATTTATGGAAACTTTGAACCGAAAATATAGTTTAAAATATATTATTTCTAATAAAAATGTAAAGATTTTTAAATACAGTAATTTCGAAATACAGTATTTAGTTTATAACATGCTTAGTAAAATTCATAATATCTCCTTACTGTTCTGAAAAAGATATTTACATGTGATTTATGTAATTTAATATCATATTCATATAATTATATAATTCATATTTTTCCGAAAATATTTGACAATTACAATTAAATATTGGCTTAAAACCAGATGGTTAAAAATATTTTATTAAGTTCGGAAATAATGTAGTAATATATGAAAAGTGAAATATTTTTTTTAACATTTAAAATAATTAAATTTTAATCGTATGAAATATTTAAGGACGTTTTATTTTTTACTTTACCTTCCATTAAATTGATAAAAAATAATAATATTTCATGCTTTAATAATTATGCATCAATAAATAAAACTAGTTATTTTAATAATGAAAATAAGAAAAAAATTATTAAAACTCCTCTATCCCTTATAACACTATGGGTATTTAAAATTGTAAAAAAAATCTTTCTGTCATTTCTTATTGTATAATTTCTGACTATTAATATAAATTTATTTTGTGAATTTTATCCTAGCATATTTCTTAAAATTTTGTTTAATTCTAGGAATAAAAGATATGCAATAGATCATGCGTTTAAAAGATTAATTACCAATAACATATGCAGAAAAAAAATTAATATCAATCAGTTTTACAGAAAAATATAGTATATGTTCATATATTACATGAGTTAATTAAAATGTAATTAGTTAGAGTTAAACAATGTATTATACAATTGTTAAATATTATGACTTTAAAATAAGATAAAATATAAAAAAATTATACTGAATATTTTGTAATTTTTAATGGATTTAATACTTTCAGACCCCAAATACTAAATAATAATTTCTCAAGTTTCTTACGTGAGCAACATAAAAAAACTTGTTATTAAAGAAAATTTATACAAGTGACATAAAATAATAAAGAACAGAACGGAAATTAAAACAACTCTACTAAACAAATTCTTCTTATCTCGACTTTTTCACATCACTGGTTTGAAATATATAAGCTTCTCGATAAAGGATTAATAATTTATGTAAATTTTCTTACTAGAAAATTTTTGTTACATTGTATGACACACTTGTTAACATTTTTTATGATCTTGTTATTTTGGTTGAATAGTATAGTAAAAAAAAATTAAGAAAATTATTGAGGTTAAAATATAATGCAGGGAAAAAGAAGGATTAATCTCTTGCATTTTTAGTATAGGGTAATAACATATTCTGGAAACAACATATTTATATTTCAATAGAATTTTTTTCAAAAAAAATTATTTTTCATTAAACACACACAAAAATATACAGGTGTAAATTTGATTCATATATCTTTTCATATAAATAATATTTTACGTTTATTTTATTGGTGAAATATAAAGGAATGTCTGACATACGGATAAAAATTAAACAGTGATTAAATGTTTGATAAAATAAATTGAAGGGTATACAGATAATTAATTTTCGATTCTCTATTTATATATTAAACTTTACAATAGGCATTTTCAAATATTTATACATACATTGTAAACTAATTATTTCTTCAGATTTTTTATATCATAACTACTGCTCTATCTCCCTAAGGTAACGATTATCCATCCTCTTTAAAATATTTGCACCAAAAATATGTGAGTATAATCACCATAGTTATAGAATATAATTCGAATATTTACATAAAAAGTGTAAACTTTCTGTTAAAGTTTCAATGAGCTTTTTACTTTAAGAAGTAAGTGACTTTTTATTTAATGGAATAATGATTATCAAAGTAGCTTTTGATTTTAAAAATTTTACAGTTCTAGGATAATTTGAGTTATAGTTACATAAAAAGTATTCCTCAACATTTAGAATTTGAGTTTTTTCTTTTAGAATAAACTTTTAGATTTTACATTTTCTATTAATTATTAATATGTTAAATTTAATTTTATATACATCATTTAATTATTTCCTAATTTAGATATATATTTTTCTCAGTCAATTTTCCTTGTTAATTAAAAATTTTAAAATGGTCTAATTATTTTTCATACTGAAAGTAAAATTATATTTTATTTTATAGTTTATAATTTAAAATTTATTTTATCTAGTTATTTCTGTTTCTATATTTTTGGTTTCATATTAAATTATTTTTTCAGTTTTATCTAGTTTTGAAAATTCAAAGTTTAATTTATTTACATGGTAAAAAACTTTACATAGATTGCAATAAAACTTGATTTGTATTTTTCTTTCAGTTTTGGAACCTAGACTATAAAATTAAATCAAAGTTCAGCGAGCTTTCATTGCAATGAACATTACCATGCATAATTGTATTAAAAATAATTAGGAGGAATTTTTCAAAAGTTGACATCACATTACGCTTATAAAATATCAGAAAATCGTGTTTTCTTATTGAATATTGGGGCAGTGATTTGTATTCTAAAGAAAATGAAACCATCACTGAAATAGTGTGATAAATATTCAATGAAATATAATGACATATAATTGACTTTTAATTTTTGGTTGTCTGTTTTATATTTTGTTTAAATATTTTCGGTCTTAAGTTTACAATTTATGTTATTCAATATTGTAAATTGCATTCAATGATTTCGTAAACAAATATTTGAGATAGAAAACAAATTTTTTATAGAACGAACATATAACGTTAAAAATATTTATTTCATAGAAATAGTGACTTTACTATTTAGTTGTAACTTGCGAGTAGGATTAATAAAAAAAATTCTGTTCATTTTATTGACTAATAATTTTCTTTTAAAATGAGGTAAAGTAGAATTATTAATTGATCAATTTAATATTAAATATATGGTGAAATTAATTTAAAATAATAGTCTTAATTATGAAATATATTTAAAAAAATTATTATTTTTTAAAATTATTAATGTCATATCAATAAGCTTAAGGCATATGATGTGTAAAACTATATTTAAAGTGAAAACACTCTGGATCTAATGCTATGAATCCGAAATATTAGTTGTCACAAAGAAAATGTGTATTAGATTTCAAATAGAGTAATAATGTCAAACTTATAAATTCTTTATATAACTGCACATGGAATTTCATATGTCTATATTATTTTTATTTAATTGTTTTCATTGTTCCCCATGACTTTCAATTGGAAATCATAATATGATGTAAAATGTACAGCTTATGCTTTGTATTTATTTTTATATAACATAAAACATAATTTTCCACTGTGTATAATAGCTTTTAAATAATAAATAGATGAAAATAGTTATAAATGAATGAAATAAACTTTACCACATAAAACTAGCATAAAAATAAAACATAAAAAATAAATATAAAAAATAAACCATTATTTAAACAAACAAGTAAAAACCATATAAAACAAGGATTTATTTATGTGATTTGCGTGTCCAATTCTGCATGACTCAAGATGAAAATATGTGACAGAATGTTATAGAGTGGAGCTATAATATAAATTTTTAAAAATTATGAGAGAAATAAAATGTGTTTTAGTACTCATGAATTCATGAAATAAATAGCCCTAAGTAAATATAACAAAATACAGAATAATTAATATTAGACAATCTTGAAAATAAAAAAACAATATTCTGTTTCTTTTCACACAATAGGTTCTTTAAAAATTTGGATATGACTGCATAACTAATTTTTAAATTAACATAAAACATACGTGCTATAAAATATTTTAAATATAAAAATAAATTCTACAAAAAGAAAAATCCCTCCAAAATCGGAAAAATTTTGAAGTATATTGAAAACAGACATTTATCATAAATCCAAGTGTTTAATTATAGGAACCATATTGACACATTTGATAGGTAATAGAAATTTTATAAGAAAGAAAAATTATATTTATCTACTGATTAGAAATATTTATTCCTTTGAATAGTGTAAATAGAAATATTTTAATGTGCTGATTTTAATTTCTTTTATTTATTAATACTGCAAATTTATAATGATCTATGATTTATTTATCTTTATTATGAGCAGCATGTAATATTATTAAGAGAGGTGAATCAGGTTTTGGATATTACGGAATTTTTATAGAGTGATATTAGGGAGGAAGATCACTCTTATGTTTTTAAATATTCAATTTTTATTATGTTATCTTATCAGTGGAAGTAACGGAACCTTTTTAAATAATTAAATGAACCAATAGGTATAAATATTTTGGTAAGAATGTTTGTAAATGCATACAGTGTTTTAACTCTGAAACTACTGTTTCGTAAACCAATTATATCGAACTTGAATAAAACTTAATTTCAAAATTATTAAATTTATTTTTTTATATTTTCAGGTACTTGTGTGTATCATAATATTATTATAAAATCTCTACCCAATTCTCAATAAGTGCTCTTAATACACTTAATGTTAAATTGTATAAGGTTTATCATATTTTCTTCTTCTTTTAATATAAGATTAAAATCTCTTTTATGCAAATTTTAATAAATACTTTAGGTGTATGCTAAAATGTAACGTTTTGAGAAGACAATGTAGACGTATCACACAATATAATTTTGAAATTTACATGCACATGTGCAATAGCTTTTTTTTATAAAAAGTTATCAATGCATAAATTTACATTAAAATTGCAAATCAATATATACTTATTAGGTTGGATATAAAAATGTCCTGTTACATTCTCGTATTTACTTTTTTATAAAATGGGTAATAATTTTCTATGTAAATTCTTCCCGAAGTTTCCTTAAAATAATAAATTATAAGATAAGTAACAAATGTCTGCATTTTCTTATAATGTCATTATTCTATAGGTTGTATAAGTGATCTATCCATTTAAAATATTTTATTAAAAGCAGCAAAATTCGAAAGAAGAAAAATTTCCTCCTGCACCAATTTCTTTTGCAAAGTATTGTATCCCATAAAAGCAATTCAATGCATATTATGTATTTTTAACATCATTTAGTGTCTACTAGAAATCAAAAAATTAGAAATTTCTTCCCAATTTTCCTATGTATGTAGATTATTTGAATCATGCAGACTACAGGCAGGCATCTGTCAAATAAACCAAACTACTCCAACCACTAGGGAAAGGAAACATAGTGCACGAGAAAAGTTCGTTATGCTATATTTTTGTAAATACTATCTAGCCCTTTAAAGTGTTTAGAAATGGATGAAGTATTGAATTAGAAACAATTTTGTTTTAAAAGTTATCAGATCCGATAAATATTACGCAATGCATCAGAAAATATGTATAGCTGTCCTAATTTGGAAACTATTAAATTTAAGTGAAATAGTAATTTTGTCTTTATTTACCTACGTGAATTATTTAGAGGAAAAAGACTGCCTTCATCTATCAACTAAGACAGTGGTCTCCAAACCTATACCCGGAACCAAGTGGAAGTTCGCTCCTGTTTCACGTGTGTACACTACATTTTGAATAACAATAAAAATAATTGTTGCCAATGTTCTACATTTATAACAAATAGTTAAACAAATATCCATCTTTGATTTAGAAATTATTTATATATATGTTTTATTACATTAAATGATTTTTCCAGATGTCCCAGGTAAAGAATGTTTTTACTAATGAATTTAAAAGTAAAGAAGTTTTAAATACTTGTGTGTATTAATTACTGATTATTCAATATGCATAAAAAATACAAACAATAACATTTATGTTTTTCTGCCTATAATATGTAAAATATTTTTATGTGTATCATCAAATATTTATACCCACATATAAAACTTTTCCTGGAAAAAATTATTATGTTAATTTTCTCACTGCTATTGTAGAATGTTCTCTAAAGTAAAAAAAAAGTTTGGTGCCATATTTTAGAGATAACTAAGGAATGAAAATTAAATTTGAAATATGTTCTTTTGTTTAAGAATCTCGTACCCTCTTCGAATGACAAGTGTTTATTATCTTATTTAAACTGAAAGTCTTACAGTACAGTATATACATCAACATCTTTTAAAGGAGAATATGTTCTACGATTTATTAAAATCATGTAGCATAAAATATAATTTTCTGGTAGTTCATATTAAAAAGTCTTCAGAAAGAATTTAATAACACATGTCAAGTATTAAGTGCATACGTTATATCGCCTTGATATTTATTGCGTTCTATGTCTAGTTTAATATGAAAGAAACATGGAAGAAAAATTTTAATAAAGTTGATCTCGCTTGAAGCCGACATAACTTTTAACACCTGACAAAATTAATGTTTGAATGAAAATTTACTTATGATGTTAGAAAGCAAAACTTGATATTTCGAAGAAGAGAGATTTTTTTCACCAAAACGCTTCCTCTAAAAATTCTGACTAAGTATAATTTTGCTATAAGCGTAAATTAATTTAACGAATATGAAGAATAAAATTATTTATATGTCATGTAACGTAGAGTATTACACAATTCAAATAAGGTAAATAGGTCGATATTTTAAGCTTGAAAACTATTGCACACTTAGTTTTAAAAAGAAATTAGAAATATATTAAAAAACAAAGATACTTCTTACATGAATAGCAATAAAATATTCCTATATTATTTTTACAGGATAGTAAACTACTAGTAAAACTACTTATAAA
>CM063511.1:101383761-101401261 GCA_032207245.1 Pardosa pseudoannulata | reverse complement strand
TTTAAAGAAAGTTTAAATGGGTGTTTTTAAATCTCAGTTTACATTCACCGAAAATAAGGGGATTAGCGGATTTCAACAAGAGAACTTTCAGAACTGATTCTATTGTTGATTTGGGAATATGTCCAGATATTATATAACAACATATATTATTTAAGATTAATTTAAATATTAATCTGGATTTTTTTAACAATTATACGGTGATTTAAGAAAGAATAATCCAAATGGCTTGAAATTTGGGTATATTAATTAAGAGTATACAAATATATTATTGTTTTAAAATTAGGTGAAAAATATTTTTGAGGATGTTTTTAGAGATTTTCTATTATTGGAACACTGGAGTGTTAAATGGTCATTTTTTACATATTTTTAAAAGCTCATGAAAATGGTTAATGTAATGTCTAATAATTATATTATTTTCTTAATATTATCTGTTTTGTTTATGTATCGTTAAATAATGTACAACTGATAAATATTATAACACTATAGGATTTATGCAATATTGGAATCAGTTTTTCCAATTCTGTTAGATTATCGAATTTCTCTTTTTTTCTATTTTACTACAAGGTACCGAACGATGGCCAAATGGTTAAGGTGCTGGCTTTTGGAAATGGAGTTCGTGGGTTCGAATCTCAGAGTGGCATGGATGTTCGTAGATGTTCGGTATCGGCTTTAAGAAGTAGGTCCCGGTCTCATTAGCACTCGAGTTGCAAAAAGTAGACCGTAGCACTATAAATCAAATCTACAAGGTTTTTAGATTTTCGTTTCTTCTTAGCCCTTATGCCCTCTTCTGAAATTTGTCTTCATGTTACATCTTTTTTTTTTTTTTTTTTTTATAATTACGTCGACTACTTCACACACATCGAATTGCGTAACAGCATCTAAATTATTCTCACCAATGTCTTCTTCATAGGTTATATCCCCAGGTTCATCGGGCTCTAATAAGCAAACATCTACATCTTCCAAATTAGAATCAGAAAGAGTTTCTAAAAAAAGACAGAGCATCTTGTATTGTAAGGCATCTTTCAGACATGGTGTTAAATTTATGAAAACTTTATAAATGAAGCACATAGAAAGCTCACATGCACATTTTTCATTGTCGACAAAACTCTATTTCAAAATAAACAGATAACTATTTCAGCAAACATATGCAATAAGACACCGTTTATATGAAATAGCACTTGTTTTCAAAGGCACAGGTGAAAGCCTACCCCCCCCCCACACACACATACGTTGACCCACCTTATCAAAAAAAAAATTATTTCTACTGCTAGGACTTTACTAAAATAAACATCAGTGTCACATGCAAATATTATAATCCCTTCGAAGTACTGCATATTTCATTTACAGCTTTACCTATTTCATTTCTTTAAAAAATTGTTCCATTATTGGAACATTGGTGAAAGTAAAATAAATTTTGCATTCAATAAAAATGCTTTGAATATGAAAAATTAATTTTGTTCTTGTCAACGGAAGAAAATGTACTTTTTAATGCTACCTCTCAGATTTGTCAGACACACATGATCATAAAATAAGATATCTATTGACCGCTTGCCTCTAACAAAATAAAAGCTGTTATTTACCAAAAGATTTTAAAATTGAATGCTAATATGTATACAATATGTTTGTTGATGAGCTCATGATAAAAGAATATTTAAATGTTAAATGTTCTAAAATAGTCAGAAACATTTTATTTGCTAATACACTTGTCAATATATAAACAAAGAAAATATATGTATATTAGAATAGATAACAAAAGAAAATTATCTTCATTATTTAACTTGTCAATAGTTTATAAATTATTGTAATATATATATATATATATATATAATATATATATATATAATATATATATATATATATATATATATATATATATATATATATATATATATATATATATATATATATATATATATATATATATATATATATATATATATATATATATATATATATATATATATATATATATATATATATATATATATATATATATATATATATATGTATATATATATATATATATATATATATATATATATATATATATATATATATATATATATATATATATATATATATATATATATATATATAATATATATATATATATATATATATATATATATATATATTATATATATATATATATATATATATATATTAACAACCATACAATTTCTTATTACCTACATTAGGACATAGACTGTGGAAATCGGGAAATGAAATCTTTAAATTTAAATTTCTTTAAATTAAATAATAAATCAGTAAATTTGTTTAGAGTGGCATGCTCGATTAAGAACATTGAAATGATCAAGGTTATCTAGGGCTGCATCTGGGGCACAAGGAGTTTCCTAACGAATATGAAAAAAAGAAAACCGATAATTACGATGCACTAAAATATGTTTAATGACATATTTGACAATCCTGGCCATATTTCTACACTTTCAACACACTGGTTTAAATAAGTGTGCATTTAACATCTGTTTACATCTATCTCCGAAATATTGGTTGTATTGATTAAAATTTTGATGAAGAAAATAATATACGAAAGTTCTAAAATTAAATCAATTTTTTTTTCGAGATTAAAATACAAATGTAAAATAATATTTTATAATTAAATTGCTATAATTCCATTTATGAATATAAACTGCTATTATGTTTATGTTTATTTTTTGATAGTTTACTAGCTTAACACATACTTTTATGGAATTTTCATATCATATTAAATTTATAGTAACATTAATTTCAAATTTTAAATTTATATTAATTGTAAATTTATAGTAACATTTAATATATATCTAAATTACTTTTAAGTGTCTTCTTAAAATATTATAATCTCATGCTTTACTAAAAAGCATCTTGAATCTTTAACCTGAATTCATCAAACATTAAAAATATATTCAAAGAGCTTTAAAGTTAAACTAATAAAATAAAAATAGTAAAAGTTCTATGTCATTAAGGAAATTATATTCTACCTTTAAATTAAAATATATTTTAAGAAATAGAAATATCTTAATAATGTTGGCTTAGATTAAGTACCAAATAAAACTACGGCTTCAATTAAAAGAGAAAATCTGAATTTCTGTACTTTTCTGTACTTAATGTCTATATTTCCTTTCGCATTTCAGAATGATGATAAAATTTGGAAAGAAATAACTTCTATTATTTATAAAAATAAAACTCAAAATATTAATGTAATCTTTCTACATTCGATAACATCGGTGGCTCATAAATTAAAATTTGAAACTTTTCATTTTATTAAAATACTTAGTTTTCGCATATATATTAGGCTATGATGATCACATATGTGAACGTTTTATGTGGTATATTATTTTCTAGAAAATACAGTATAATGATATTTTTTAATGATTATGATTATCTAAAATTTTAAATGCATTCACTAATGAAATATTTTAAATACAATCAACTTTCCAGTGGTAATCTAAGTTCTATTTAATAACTGATTATTTAAAAATAAGTTGTACGAATAATATTCAATACTTTGCTGAATTTATTTATTTTTCATATTTATTATTTTGAACTGTAAAACGATAGCGAATGTAACGATCTGTACGAAAAATAAATGCATTATTTTTCAAGCTATCGAGAAGCACAGCATTAATCTGAAAAGCAGAGTGTAAGAATGTATAGTTAAAACACAAAGGCTGTGTTACAGAATACTGTCTTTTTTAGTTTCCTCGTATAACAGAATTTATAGAGCGTGTAAAAGGTGACATCGGCAATTGAATCAGGAACAATGGGGGAAAGAATTTTGAAATATGTATACTTGGAGCTAAATATTAGGTAATTTTAATTTTCTTCCTCTTTTGTTTCAAATGCAAAATTTCAAAGATATTTCCTATTTTAAATCTAGAAAAAATAAAAACTCTTAAGAAAATCCAAATTATTTATGCTGTATTATGCTATAAAATAAAATGCATCACTTATTAATTAAGTTGTACATTAATTATTATTAAGATCTGCATAATAGCAATTTCTGGTTAACATACAAATTTATTTTTTAATTTACTACTTTCAAAAGTTTTTTTGATAAGAGATTGTGCGTGTGTTTTCATGTATCAAACTGTAAAAAATATGGATTTGTCAAATAAACGTTTGGAAAATATACCGTTAAATTCTATTTTTAAATATGCAAAAAAATTTTCCTTAAAAAAGTTGCATACTAGGTAAATCATAATAAGTAGATGGGCTTTTTATTTGTATACTCTCTTCTTATTTCAGTTATAAATTTGATTTCAATGCACCAAGCATATTCAATTACATTCAAGTACATTTAATGTAATTTTAATCAATTATAATTCCTTTAAAGATGTCAATAGAGTAAATGATCTATAATATATTAATAGCATAGTACCAATAAAAACTGAGAAATCAAAATATATTGTATTGTAAAATTTATTTTTCTCAAACCCTTAAAACTTGTCATTTTTTAATCTTTAATTGTATATTTATTGTTATTTTTTTTCTAACATAGTGGAGGTTACTTGTAGTTTAAAAACAGACTTGAGTTAATAATGTAGCTGAAAATTTTTGTTCAAAAAAATATTTTACATTCATATTTTATAAGCATAAAAAGGTGTCCTAAAATTAGGACAATGGTCCAATCCCAATTATTTTTCTATCAATTCGCTATTGCATTCATAGCGCACATTCCTTTCTTATCTTTCAGTGAAAACCAGTTCAAACACCTGTTCACACACCTGGACACAACAGGGGCACAACAACAATTTTTTAAAACTTTATCTATATCATTAATACGGTGTAACTAAGCATATAAAACCAGACTTTTGAAAAAAACTTTAATTTTTTAAGTAATTAACTGTCCTATAAGTAGGACAACGGTCCAATACACTACTAAAATTTAACAAAATATCACTTACGTTGTATTAGTATGATTCATAGGTGAAATTTTGGGAAACAGTCAAAAAAAAGTCCAAAAATATATTTTAAGCATACTTTTGTTGGTTTTCTCTTAGTTATGAAACTGGTAACTTTGGTAAGGAATAATAGAAAAAAGATATCCATTGTAGGATGTAAAATAGATGTCTATTCTAATTAGGAACGGTCCAGAAAACGGTATTATGACACCAAGCACTTTCTTCATTTTAACGATAAGTCTTCAATTGATCCACAAGATCGTTATTAAAAAAATTGACCTCTTTACGAAAAAATCAGCATAATCTTGAAACATTTTGGTATATTTTCTGAAAATCTCACCATCGATGAAAGAATGGTAAGATATTTTGGAAGGCACAGTTGCAAGATCTTCATGAAAAATAAACCTGTAAAATTTGGATATAAATTTTGGATGTTAGCCTCCTACTGCGGATATCCTTTTTCTATCATTCCTTACCAAAGATGCCAGTTTCACAACTAAGAGAAAACCAAACACACTGTGCTTAAAATATAATGTTGGACATTGCTTTGACTGTTTCCCCAAATTTCACCTATGAATCAGCCTAATACGATGTAAGTAATGTCATCTCATTGAAAATCCAGAGCTTGTAGAGTTAAAATTAACAAAATGGAAAAAAATTAAAATTAAGTAAACGGAACGTTATGACACTAATATTATGTAGTTCATTAATCAAACGCATTTGTTTGATTAGAAGTACATAAATATTATATAATGAACTACTTTCGAGATATTTTTATTAATTTTTAGCATAAATTGTGAAATTATAAGTATTTTTTATTATCTAAATAAGCATTTCTTTAATATTTATTTCAACGTATGATTTTAAGAAATAATATTTTTCACATTCATAATAATTTGAGAGAGACTATGAATATATTGGAGGATTATCAACTATAAAGTTATTGAGTGATATTTGTTAAATTTTAGCAGTGTATTGGACCATTATCCTATTTATAGGACAGTCAATTACTTAAAAAATTAAAGTTTTTTTTTCAAAATTTTGGTTTTATATGCTTAGTGACACCCTATTAATGATATAGATAAAGATTTAAAAATTTCGGAAATATTTAGTTGGTGTGGTACAATATGGGTTAACAACACATCTATAGTAAGAAACACGTTTAAAGCTCCCCTTTCCATTCGATTTCTCAATATAGCATATATATATATATATATATATATATATATATATATATATATATATATATATATATATATATATATATATATATATATATATACGAAATGATTTTTAAAGGTTCCTTGTTTCCTTAATTACTTCAGGGTGCATAAATTTAGATTTATTATTTTGTAGAATACAAGTGTAACTCATAAATAATTATACCTGAAATACGGAATCGTTTTACCATTTCGCCACCCGCGTCCCACAAATCATAATTTTAAGTCACTTATGTTTCGTCTTGTCGCAAGATAAGGTGTTCTAATAGCAAAGCACTATTAAATCTCGATCAAGTTCTACCGTTGCATCTTTCCAAAGAATCTCATTTATTACATTCACATTAGAGCATCTTAACTTACCCATCTCTGGAATGAAACAAAAAAATGAAATATGCTTCACTGGACAGCAATGTTCGAGGAAAATTTAATAGATTAACTTTTGAGTTGTTTTAAAATTTTGTGTGCAACTATTTGTATGTGTAAATTAAATGAAATTTTTGCAGCCTGCTGTGAGGATTTGCAGTGATATATAGTTTGTTATTTATATATTTAAAAATATGAATTGAAAATGTGCAAAAACTATACTATATACAACCATAAATTTGTTTTATAAAATGTGTTTTCATTTCCAATAAAATTGTAAAATCTCATGTTCAAGAAAATGAAACTTTTGTAAATTACTTTTCTATCTCTCCTCGTATTAGTTTGTTATTTAGAAAAAAAATCGTATGGGAGTTTATTTGAACCTTTAAAGAGACTAGCACCTTTCAGAACTTAAATGATTCATTATAACAGTCTTTATTTGATTAAAAATAATACATTTCTCTGCTTTTAGAATGAATGTTTTATGTTCTACGTGAGATTATTTTATCGTTGAAAGAGACTAGCATCTTTCAGAACTTAAAGGATTCATTATAACAGTCTTTATTTGATTAAAGATAAAATTTTGAGACTAGATTAGAGTAGATTAACTTTTGAGTTGTTTTAAATTTTTCTGTGCAACTATTTCTACGTGCAAATTAAATGAAATTTTTGCAGCCTGCTGTGCGGATTTGCACTGATATATACATTGAAATTTATACAGTTATAAAATACGAATTGAAAATGTGCAAAACGTATGTTACATACAACCATAAATTTGTTTTATAAAATGTTTTTTCTTTTCCAATAAAATTGTAAAATTTCTTATTTAAGGAAATGAGACTTTTGTAATTTACTTTTCTATCTGTCCTTGTGTGTTATTTAGAAAAAAAATAGTATGTGAGTTTATTTTAACCTTTCAAGAGACTGGAACCTTTCAGAACTTCAATATTTCATTATAACAGTCATTTTAGAATGAATGTTTTATATTCTACGTTAGATTATTTCAACCTTTAAAGAGACTAGCACCTTTCAGAACTTAAATGTTTCAGTATAATAGTTTTTATTTGATTAAAGATAAAGCATTTCTCTCCTTTTAGAATGAATGATTTATTTCTACTTGAAATTAATTAATTCTTTAAAGAGACTAGCACATTTCAGAGCTTAAATTCTTCATTATAACAGTCTTTATTTGATTAAAGATAAAACATTTCTCTCCTTTTAGAATGAATGATTTATTTCTACTTGAAATTAATTAATTCTTTAAAGAGACTAGCACATTTCAGAACTTAAATTCTTCATTATAACATACTTTATTTGATTAAAGATAAAACATTTCTCTCCTTTTAGAATGAATGTTTTATGTTCTACATGAGATTATTTTATATTTGAAAGAGACTAGCAACTTTCAGAACGTAAATTATTCATTATAACAGTCTTTATTTGATAAAAGATAAAAACAATTTCTCCTTTTAGAATAAGTGTTTTATGTTCTACATGAGATTATTTTATCCTTGAAAGAGACTGGCACCAATCAGAACTTAAATGCTTTATTATAACAGTCTTTTTCTGATTATAGATAAAACATTTCTCTCCTTTAGAATGAATACTTTATGCTCTACGTGAGATTATTTTATCGTTTAAAGAGACTATCACCTTTCAGAACTTAAATGATTCATTATAACAGTCTTTATTTGATTAACGATAAAATATTCCGCTCGTTTTAGAATGAATGTATTAAATCCTACGAGAGATTATTTTATCCTTTAAAGAGACTAGCACCCTTCAGAACTTAAAAGCTTCATTGTAACAGTCTTTATTTGATTAAAGATAAAACATTTCTCTCTTTTTAGAATAAATGTTTTATTTCCTACGTGAGATTATTTTATCCTTTAAAGATATTTATTTTTCATATAATTTTTTATATAAATATTTTTTTTATAATTTCTTTTTTTATAATAAATTTATTTATAATTATTATATTAATATTAAATAATTTATGTTTTATAATAGTTTTATACATATTATATAAAATAAATTTTTATAAAAATTTAAATTTATATTAATATTATAAACAATATAAAAAATTATATAATATATTTTTTTTTAATCAATTTTTTTTTAAATATCTATTTATAAAATATTTAACCTACTTAAAATAAATTTATTATATTTATTAAATAAAATGTTAAATTAAAAAAAGAAAATTTTAAGAAAATTTTATTAAATTAGTTATATTTATTAATATTTTATTATACTAAAATTTTATTTATTAATCTTATTTTTTTAATTTGGAAAATTTTTTTATTTTAATATGAATTTATATTTTATATTTAAAGAGACTTTCACTTTCAGAACATAAATTATTATAAAATCTTTTTTGATTAAGATAAAAAACATTTTCAGAATGAATGATTTATGTCCTACTTCAAATTATTTTATCTTTTAAAGACACTAGCACTTTTCAGAACTTGATTAAAGATAAAATATTGCACTCGTTTTATAATGAATGTTTTATGATTTATAATTATATAACAGAATAATTTATAATTATATATTATATAACAAAATTAAATAGCTTTTATAAAGTTCATCCTTATAAAAGATCTATGATAAACTTAAATATAAACAGATCAGAACATTTTATTTTATATAGAATCAAATTTTTTTTAATTCGAAATATCTTAATAAAATATCTGTAACCTACTTAAAGACCTAAAAATGTCTTACGCGCTACTATATGAACAATGTGGAAATTTGTTAAATGTTTAAATAAACATGAACATAAATAAAAAATTTTTGAAGGAAGGGTTATTAAAACAAGATTTTTTAGTCAAATTATTTATATGCTATTCATAAAAGACATAAATTTTATACTATTAATCTTATTCTTTAATTTGCGATCAGAAAATCAATGAGACTAGTGAGATCGAATATTTAAATTGATGGATTTACTTACGATATATATATCAATTCCTGTCATATAACTAAATAAGTATTAATCATACGTTTTTTACAAAATGAGGCATTTAAATTTTAATATGTTACTTCTTTAATTTAACCTGAATACGAATTCAAGAAACAAAAAAAACCTTTTAAATTAAATAACACTTCAAATAAATAAACATTCACATCATTGATTGTTGAAAGTATTTGAGGCACAAAAGAAAACATCTCAATAAAGTTTAATTTCTAAAAAAAATTGATACAAATTTGATTATTTTATAAAAATTATATCCAATAAGCGGATATTTACTCTAGATGGATTCTTAAATTTTTCTTTGTATATAAATATGATTAACTGATAAAATAATAACTGCATATATAACTTAAGTAATTATATATTTAAAGTAAATTACTACATTTTAAAACATTTTTATTTACATCTTTGTACGATTCACAAGGAAAATAAATACTCGCAGCATTGATTGTTCAAAGTATTTGGGGCACAAAAGAAAATCTCTCAATAAAGTTTAATTTCTAAAAATAAATTATACAAACTAGATTATGTTATAGATATGATATCCATTAAGCGGATATTTACTCTAAGCGACTTATTAAATTTTTCCTTGTATATAAATATGATTAACTGATAAAATAATAACTGCATGTATCGAAGATTTAAACACAGTAATTAACATTTATTAAAGTATATTAACTTTTACGATTATTCACAATAAATAAGGTCAACAGAATATTCGAGAAATAACTTTTACAAAAAGAAAATCTAATTCAAAAATAAATAAACATAAAAACATAAATAACATTTATAAATTAAAAAATCCATTATAAGTAATATACATTAACTTACTGTTTTTAAATTATGATTATAATAATAATGCAATATAATTTAAGTAATTATATATTTAAAGTAAATTACTAACTTTTAAAACATTTTTATTCACATCTTTGTACGATTCACATGGAAAATAAACACTCGCAGCATTGATTGTTGAAAGTATTTAGGGCACAAAAGAAAATATATCAATAAAGTTTATTTCTAAAAAAAATTGATACAAACTAGATTATTTTATAAATATGATATCCAATAAGCGGATATTTACTCTAGGTGGATTATTAAATTTTTCCTTGTATATAAATATGATTAACCGATAAAATAATAACTGAATATATAACTTAAGTAATTATATATTTAAAGTAAATTACTACATTTTAAAACATTTTTATTTACATCTTTGTACGATTCACATGGAAAATAAACACTCGCAGCATTGATTGTTGAAAGTATTTGGGGCACAAAAGAAAATCTCTCAATAAAGTTTAATTTCTAAAAAAAATTGATACAAACTAGATTATTTTATAAATATTATATCCAATAAGTGGATATTTACTCTAGGTGGATTCTTAACTTTTTCCTTGTGTATAAATATGATTAACTGTTAAAATAATAACTGCATATATAACTTAAATAATTATATATTTAAAATAAATTACTATATTTTAATAAAAATGTTTTAAAAAACATTTTTATTTACATCTTTGTACTATTCATATGGAAAATAAACACTCGCAGCATTGATTGTTGAAAGTATTTGAGGCACAAAAGAAAACCTCTCAATAAAGTTTAATTTCTAATCAAAATTGATACAAATTCGATTATTTTATAAATATTATATCCAATAAGCGGATATTTACTCTAGGTGGATTCTTAAAATTTTCCTTGTATATATATATGATTAACTGATAAAATAATAAATGCATATATAATTTAAGTAATTATATATTTAACGTAAATTACTACCTTTTAAAATATTTTCGTTTACATCTTTGTACGATTCACATGGAAAATAAAAACATTGATTGTTAAAGTATTTGAGGCACAAAAGAAAATTCAATTTTAATTTCAAAAAAAATTGATACAAATTCTTATTTATAAAAATATTATATAATAAGCGGATATTTCTCTAGGTATTCTTAAACTGTATATAAATTGATTACTGATAAAATAATAAATGCATATATAATTTAAGTAATTATATATTTAACGTAAATTACTACCTTTTAAAATATTTTCGTTTACATCTTTGTACGATTCACATTCAAAATATTCCACTGTAAAAGATCTGCGATTGATAATAATATTAAAATATTACAAAAGTTACTCAAGAAACAAATATATTTTTACTATTTAATAAAACCATCTTCTCAGTGTGAACAGTAAAGAAAGAGACATTTCTCAAACTTTTGCAATATTCCAATACCTCTTCAGCTTAAATTCTTTGTATTTCCGAAAATCGTATTATTCATTTGTCATGCAGAAAGTATTGGACAAAGAATAATTCTATAGATTTAACAAAAAATAGTGTAATATTTTGCTTTATTCTCACGACAAACAAGGTCTGAATTAATAAATATTTTATCTCGCAATTTTTCTCATTCTTCTCAAATATAATTTGATGTGTTTCTTTGTTACAAAAGATAGAAGAACAGTAAGCGAAAATACTCAGCGTTCCCATTCAACATCTGACGTTATCTGAAAAATCCTTCATTTTGATTGTAAGAATGTCGTTTACTGAAAGAAAATTGAAAGCATTTGAAACGAAAATGAAACTTTTTTTTCCTCTGTGATATTTTGTTAAAAATATATATTGAAGAGAGAATACTTTTAAGTTTAAGTAGTATTGTTTGGTTTACTTTTGAAAAACCAAAATAAAAATTCACTAATATTTATGAAACAGTAATGACCAATATCAGAAACCGTATATTAATTTCAATATTTTACTTTTATACATTTAGCTTAGTAGCAATTTCTTTATACATATCAAACTCTTTTTAAAGTTTGCTTATAAAGTAGGAGAAAATTTCTGAAATGTCGAACAAACAATAAAGAAATTTCTGAAATACCTTTGTACACTTCAATAAGTATTCGTTTGGTGAAAGCATTTTCATAAAAAAATATTATTTTTAAAAATTGCAATCACTTATAAAACTATCACTCTTTTATTATTTTTTTATTACTTCAATTATACATATTTATATAAGTTTCTGCTAATAATAATTCTGCTAAAAACTGTCATTATTAGAGTAAAAATGTTTAAATAACTTCTTTGTTTTTTGACTTTCTTTTTACAGAAATTATATATTCAGTATTTTATGCAATCATTTTCATAGCACCTCTATATCTAAGATCTTTTATGTAATGAGACTGTAATAATAAAAGGAAATTCTTTACACTGTTAGATTAAATTAATATAACTCTGATGCCTTTTATGGTGGGAAGTATTCTTACTGTCCATTAAATTACATTAATTAGTAAGACTTGTTCTTTCCCCTTGCTTTTTTACATGTGTAAATCGGAAATCAATTGTCCTATTTTATATATATTAAATTTATTGGACGTCTAAATAAATATTTATTACAGATATGTATCAGGTGTACTTTTGCAACCTAAAAACAAAGCTATAGACATACAAATATTCTAGAAAATTTTACATTTATTTGCTGGTTTTTAACTCAAATAAATTTTTGGTTTAAAATTAATTAGGAATTGATACTATTAACTGATAAAAGAAAAAAAACAAATTATACACAAAAATTTAAAATGTAAAAAAAAAGAAAAACAAAATGCATGGACATAGTACTTCTTACTTTAGACATAGTGTACTACAGAAAAACATAAAAAAATTTAAAGCATTTTCTTTGCATTGTACGATCAAAGATTAATTTGTACAACATAGTTGAAAGTTGTTGAATTAGTATGAGAAATATGTGAAAAAAAGATGGTTTCGATATTTGTATTTTCTTCTTCATCTAAGGTTTAATAGATTAAAATTCTTTTAAGACACCAAAATTTATAATATTGTGTGTTTACAGTCATCACTAAATGACAAGTCTAGGGAGATTTGGTAAAATACGAAGATCATTCAAAAACAATCACTTTGGTGGTAAGTATATTTATTACGGTCTCAAAGGGATAATCTATGATCTCGTAGAGTCACAATATGATTCTTAAGTTAATTTACATACTTATATATAAGTTAAGTTGACAGATACACACACACACGCACACACGCACACACACACACACACACACACACACATATATATATATATATATATATATATATATATATATATATCCCTCTCTAGACCATATGCAAGCATTTATTCAGACTCGAATTGATTAATAGAGGTGACCGATGTCTTACTAAGCGATATCGTGCCAAATTCTGTCCAACTGGGGCGTTAGATCTTGAAAATCACAAGCTGATTTATTTCGAATATTCCTGATGATATTTTTTTTACCTTTGTGTCTTAAAATAAATTCTAAGTTACCATTCCATAATATTTTCTTTTTTTAAGGCATTTGAGGATATAAATAAATAATTTTAATAACCTAACGAAATGTTACCGAAAGAAAGGAAAATAATGATGCATATAGATTACTAAGTCTTATATTTTAATATTAAAGACTAAAATTACCCACACCTAACTGTAAGTTTTATTTAAAAAAGAATAATAATTTTTGGGGCTCGTAAAATAGGTTCGTTGTCACAATTTCCTCGTAGTTCTGAATCAATACCTCTGGGAATAACAGGTTAAGCCTATGGGACTTCTGCTTGTGGCCTGCTTGTTCCTTACTTCTAAATTAAGAGCACCCAATTGAACAAATATCGTACTTTCACTCTTGAGGTGCTCGTTATAAAATAACTAAAATCACACCCCTTTGCCTTAATACCAGTAGTTCATAGCTCAGTAGTGCTTCCTTTGTCCAATCTACACCTCAGACAAGAACAGCAATAATTTAGAGTTAATCATCTATATTCTTCATACTAAAGACTTTTATTAATTATCTTAGACTTCTATTAAGCCTTTTATAGTATTAAAGATATACTAATTTGATGCAGGTGGATTTTGTGTAAAATTTCACATAATACCTTTACTGACCTCTATTCTATTAATTAGAATTGAAACACCCTCATACATATACGACTGTAAGACTAGATGTTAAGAAATATATCTTGATACATTTTATATAAAGGGTGAATAAAAAAGGTGGGCAAAGTTTTAAGCAATCATAGCATACAGCTATATGAATAATATTCTTCGAAGAATATATGCGCAGCACCCAAACTTAAAACCACTGAAGCCGTTGTTTGTAGCTGTAAATGATATGAAAGAAAGTATTCTTGCATACATCTCGTACTTTCACCCTTGAGGTTCGCGTTAAAAATAGCTAATAGTGCACCCTTTTGCTTTAATACCAGTAGCTTATAGCTAAGTAGTACTTCGTAAGACCAATTGACACCACAAGCAAAATAAACATAATTTGGACCTAATCAGCTATATTTTTCATATTAAAGACTCTTAGTAATTATCTTAGACTTCTATTAAGTCTCTTATAATATTAAATATATACTAATTTGATGTAGGTTGACTTTGTATAAAATTTCACATAATCCCTTTGTTACATTAGAATTGAAACACCCCCATGCATATAGGACTGTAATTCTAGATGTTAAGAAATATTATATCTGTTAGATATATATACCATCAATAGGGAAAATAAGGTAGTGAAAATATATTCACTTACCTTTTCTCTTTGTTCCGGTTTCGATCGTTTGAGATACTTCGGAACTTGTTGCGCGATAATTAAGCACGTGTCTAGTACTATGAAACTATATACATACACCGGATGATCCCAAAAGCTTACGCCAGCTTGTGTCTTTTTCAATTATTTTATTATTATAACAGAGTTCACTTTTTAAAATCGTTTTTAACTCACGTAATTTCCAACTACACCTTTTTTAGACCTCATATATATATATATATATATATATATATATATATATATATATATATATATATATATATATATATATATATATATATATATATATATATATATGTTACATGACATAAAACAGCTACCAGCACGGGACATAGCAAAATTATATCTGAATAATAATATAGAAAACACTACAGAGAGAAGGATTAAAAGTTGATAGATTTGGCGATAAATTGTCGTTTTATGGTGTTGTTGTTGATCTTTAACAATTCTCATAAAACAATATCTTGATACGTTTTATATATAGGGAGAATGTTAAAAGATGTGCAAAGTTTTAAGCAGTCATTCCACACAGCTATATGAATAATATACTTCGTAGAATATATGTGCAACACTCAAACTACTGAAATCGTTGGTTGTCGTTGTAAATGATACGAAAGAAAGTATTCTTGCATACAACATCATTAACAATTTGTGTGTTTCAACTATAATGAATTAAGAAATACCAAAAATTATAAAAATTGCCATAAAACTGAAAGAAAATATTTTAAAACTTCTAAAGTATAAGAAAATATATAATAATTGTGATAAATCAGCCATCTTTTCATTTGTTCTAGCTCATTCAAAAATGCTTCCAACCCATTCATTGGACAAGGAAAAACTTCCATTAGCTACATAGATCACTTTCATATTCATTGATTTTATGAAAATTCCTCATTCCGGATCGAGTATTCTTTATAAATTCATGTCTTTGGTCACATAAAATCTGTATATCCCTATCCCAAAACTTTTTCCTCCTTTTATATATTGTGTTCTACGCATATTTGTGTTGCATATTTGTGTTGTACGCATGTTTGTGTATCTACGCATGCTTTCTTTTCTATCATTTATTACGTATCAAAATGTTTGTATTTAAATTTCTCGATCTTAGTAAATTTTATATTCACTGTTAGAAATATCACTATTTACGATTTTGCACATAGAATCATATTGCTTCCTGAAAAAAAATGGTCTTGTTTTTTGGATAGGCAAATATATGGGACCTTGCCCACAGCTATTTCCGCCTTGAGACTTTCTTCAGGCTCATCTGTACAAAGTTGGTCTTATTGATTCACCAAACAGCGTTCTTTGTGCTTCAGCCCCACCTTTCTTCTTGTTCTTCCCTACAGGATATTATATCTTCGGGTTCCTTTTCGACTCTCCAATCTAATGGGGCAATTTCTTGTCTGTATTGGACTGCAAGTCGTCGTATGCTCGAAAGAGATCTGACGGGCGTAATATCAAAATAAAAATAAAAAATAGAATCATATTGCACCACCCTAAAAGGCCGAAAAACAACCATGCATTGCAAATGGATTGGGCCGTTTTAAAAGCATCATCTACGCTTACATCAATGAAATGTATAAGGATCTTGTCTCAAAGACCGCCTATGTTGCCAACGACAGTCGATAAACTCCTGATTTCTCCTCAAATATAGGTCACTTTCTATGCCATAGGTGTAATGGCTACAAAGCATGTGTCTGAAATTCCTTTGAATAATTGGTTTCAATACTTACATTACTTACTTTACTAATAACAACCTTTTTAATGAAGTTTTTGCTCTCAACCTTGCCTTTTTTTTACTTTTTTTCATTTAACATTTGCCAGTGTAAAAGTACTTTTAGCTTTCCTTGCTTGCTTTGTATATATTATTCATACAGCTGTGTTTTTCACCCCGTAAACTTATATAGATATTTTCAATTTCAACCTATATAACTGAAAATGTTCAATATATATAACTGAAAATTCCCATTTTTAACAAATATTTTCCTGCCTTCTGAAAATTTACACACTTCTTTTACATATAACACACAACTTTCATCATAGTCATTTTGTGTGGTTTTTAAATTATAATGACATATTACTAACTCTAATTGAAAATAATTTAAATATTTTTCTGCTGCGGATCTTAAACAGAAAAAAAAATTAACTAACGTAGTAAGGTATTAAACAAAAAACACGTATTAAATTTCCTGAGAAATCAAACCCCTAAAATACATTCTAGACTACAAAAGGAAAAGGAAATAAATGTATAATATTCTTGTTGAATACCTGGTTTATTTAAACATTTTTGCATTTTTAACCGTACTACAAAAGATTACTTTTAGTAAAATTTTGTTTTTCAGTAAGTGTCTTTTCATGTAATTCTATAATTTTTAATGTTATACTTTTCCGTTGACTAAAAGGTAGATGATGAGTGTTATTTTTACACAGTTTTTTCACATATAAGT
>CM063511.1:101371261-101381261 GCA_032207245.1 Pardosa pseudoannulata | reverse complement strand
AAAAGAGATACTCATAATCTACCTTTTAGTCAACGTAAACATATAACATTAACAATTATGGAATTACATGAAAAGACACTTATTGAAAAACAAAATTGTACTAAAAGTAATCTTTTGTAGTATGGTTAAAAAATGCAAAAATTTTTAAACAAACCAAGCAATCAACACGAATATTATACATTTATTTCTTTTTCCTTTTATAACCTAGAATGTTTTTAGGGGTTTGATTTCTCAGGAAATTTAATATGTGTTTTTTTGTGTAATACCTTACTACATGTTAATTAAATTTTCTCAGTTTAAGATCCGCAGAAGAAAAAAATATTTAAATTATCTTCAATAAGATTTAGTAATATGTCAATATAATTTAAAAACCACACGGAATGACTATAATGAAAGCTTTATGTTATATGTAAAAGACGTAATATTTGATGGCGGTACAGTATGATCATTTCAACAAATAAAATGTGTAAAATTTCAGAATGCAGGAACATTTTGTTTCCTAGGTTAAAAATGGGAATTTTCCCTTATATATACTGGATGAAACAGAAAATATCTATATAAGTTTACGGGGTTACAAAACACAACTGTATGAATAATATTTGCAAAGCAAGCAATGAAAGCTAAAAGTACTTTTACACTGCCAAATGTAAAATAAAAAAAGTAAAAAAAAAGGCAAGATTGAGAGCAAATACTTCAGGAAAAAGGTTATTATTAGGAACGTAAGTGATGTAAATGTTGAAACCAATTGTTCAAATGAATTTCAGACACATGCTATGTAGCCATTACACCTGTGGGATAGAAAGTTATCTATATTTGCGGAGACATCAGAAGTTTCTCGACTGTCCTTGGCAACATAGACGGTCTTTGAGACTAGGTTTCATTGGTGTAACCGTAGATGATGATTTTAAAGTAGCCCAATCCATCTGTAATCCATGGTTGTTGTTCGGCTTTTCAGAGTCCAGAAATATCATTCAATTTTTTAAATTTTGTATTTTGATATTACCCCCGTGTGAACTCTTTTGAGCATACGGCGCCTTGCAGTCCAATACAGACAAGAAATTTCCACATCAGATGGGAGAATTGAAAAGGAACCCGAAGAAATAATGTATTGTAGAACAGAGCAAGGAGAAAGGTGATCTTCATGCATTGGAGCTGCAGCACAAAGAACACAATTCGGTGAATCAGCAAGACCAAATTTGTATAGATGGGCCTGAAGAAAATCATGTCCATTCTCAAGGCTGAAACAGGCCACACCATTAGCTGTGGGCAAGGTGCCACATATTTGCCTATCCAAAAAGAACACCAGTTTTTCTGGAAGCATTATGATTCTATGGGAAAACTGTTAATAGTGACATTTCTATCAGTGAATATATAATTTACTATGACCAAGAAATTTAAATACAAACATCTTGATATGTAATAAATGATAGAAATGAATGCATGCGTGGATTCATAACACAATATATCAAAGGAGGAGAAAGTTTATGGATATTGATATGCAGATTTTATGTGACCAAAGACATGAGTTCACAAAGAATACTCGATCCAGAATGAGAGATTTTCATAAGATCAATGGATTAAAAAGTGATCTTAGAATCCAATGAAAGTTTTTCCTTGTCCAATGAAAAGTTTGGAAGCATTTTTGATTGGGCTTGAAAAAATGAAAAGATGGCTGATTTATCACACGTGTTATATATTTTCTTATAGTTTAGAAGTTTTAAAATATTTTCTTTCAGTTTTGTAAGAAAGAGTTACATTTAAACAATGCCAGCGAGAAACTGACCTAGAGGCGAATGCGAAGTGAGTGACCCTCCTTCAACGTAGTCTGTTACCTTAAATAAAGAATTTCTTATTGAAAATAACATATTCAGAGTTTCCTTTTGGATATAATTTAGTTAAATATTTATAAGTATTTCATTATTTCAACTAAGTTTGTTTTTCTAAAATTAGTTTTAAAATTAATTTTAATAGCAGAAACATTTCCAAATGTACAGTAAAACACCTATATTTGAAACATAAATGTTAACTTTAAATAAACAGATCATGGTTTCTTCAAAACTATGCTAAATTATTGTACATTACAAACGTATCAGACATCACAAAATGTAATTAGAAAAAACAATTGGTTGCAATACATATAATAGGGAACTCAAAAGATTTTATTCAAAGTTTAGTAAGTAATGATACGATGTGAAATGAAATGGTAATTTTACATTCCTGTAGAATTTTTTTAAAAATAGCAGTAAAATTAAACTAAGAATTTCTTATTGAAAATATCTGATTGAGAGTTTCCTTTCGAACATTAATTAGTTAAATATTTATAAGTATTTCCTTACTTCAATTAAATTTGTTTTTCTAAATTCATTTTACGAATGCTTTCTTTCGAAACTCAAATAAAAAAAGGTTTTATAAAAACGATTACCACTAACTTTGAAAAAATGTAAAAGGAAATAAATCGTTAAAGTTACATGAAAAGACACTTATTGAAAAAAATACATTTATTAGAAAATATACTTTCGTAGAACAATTGAAACACACATAAAGAGATCCAATAAAATAAAAAACTCTCACCAAGACATTCGTAATTTGACTTTTTCTGTTTCACTTTTTACCCTAAACTTAGTCAAAGCGGTTTTCTGAAAAGTTTTTTTCAAAGCTAATTTTCTTTTCGAAAAAAAATCTCTATTTTTTCTTACTATGGCACCACGTGTTAGTCCATATTTCAATGTTTTACTTGTAAAAGAGATTTAAATTTAAATACTCTTTCAGTTTATCCATTTTTAATTTATATAGAACATATACTTTTTTTTAAAAAATAAAAGAAAAACTGTAAGTAAGATAACATATACCGTTGAACTCGTTTATAACGAGCTCGGATTTAACGAGAACTCGGATTTACCGAGGGAAGCGAGAATATTTGTTTGGATCAATCTTAAGTCTATGGAACAAAAATCGCTCTTGACGAGCAAGACCTGGATTTAGCGAGCAATATTTTTCTCTCTTGCGATCTTCTTTCTCATCTTTTTAGCCTTTCTGACTTATCATTTTTTTCTTCTCCGCGGTATAATACTTTTGTAGGAAAAATTTCTTCAGCATTCCAATGTCAATTGGGAGGATTCACAAATCTGATGAAATTGAATTTTTGTCACCAAATTCTACATCTGTAGCGCAAATAGAAATTTGTTTCTGGTTGGGGGGGTTAATTGTCATTAAATTAGGAAAAGTATTAAATTAAATTAATTAATGTAATTAAAGTAAGTAAGCAATAATTGAATTTTAAGTAAACTCAATCATTTGACCTCCCAAGCCCTCCAGTTCTAGTTTCACGCATGCCTTAAGGAAAAAAAATATGTCCTATAATATATTTTAGATTACATATCTAAGGTAGAAGAAGATTTTCATTTCTATCCCTTTCGTATCTCAGCGTATTCAAAAAAGGTACTGTATACAAAGGTTAGTAATTTTGCTTATGTATTAAAGCAAAACAAAAATAAAGTTCTGAGTGGGAACTCGGGCTGATAAGATTCTTCACTCTTGTTGTTCCAAGATGAGAACAAATGATTCCTAAATGACATAAGGTTTACAATAAAGAAGTTTTTATATATGAAATGAAACGTCTTCCATTCGTTGACCACTCGTCCATGTCATATATGTATATATATATATATATATATATATATATATAATATATATATATATATATATATATATATATATATATATATTATATATATATATATATATATATATATATATATATATATATAAATATATATATATATATATATATATATATATATATATATATATATATATATATATATATATATATATATATATATATATATATATATATATATATATATATATATATATATATATATATATATATATATATATATATATATATATATATATATATATATATATATATGTATATATATATATATATATATATATATATATATATATATATATATATATATATATATATATATATATATATATAATATATATATATATATATATATATATATATATATATATATATATATGTATATATATATGTATATATATATATATATATATATATTATATATATATATATATATATGTATATATATATATATATATATATATATATATATATATATATATATATATATATATAAATATATATATATATATATATATATATATATATATATATATATATATATATATATATAATATATATATATATAAATATATATATATATATATATATATATATATATATATATATATATATATATATATATATATATATATATATGTAATATGTATATATATATATATATAACTTTTTTAAATCATATTTCAGCAAGAGTATACTGCTTTAAATATATTTTTACTGATGTACAATACTTTAATGATTTACAAATATCTACATTTGATAAAAAAAATTAAAATTCTTCAAGGTTTTAAATGTAATTAAAATGTTAAATGATATGAACCTTGAAATTTTGTTTCTAGTCTGACGGTACTATAATTTAAGAACTTTCCTCTAAAAATATATTGTTTTCATCAGGAAATATTTGAAGGAAAACATTGTTAAATTTAAGGTGAACACATCTAAGAATAAAATATTGCAATTAGGAATGAAAACTCATCTTCAAAATTTTATGCCTTGGAGAAAAGATGAAGAAAGAATAATGAGAACTCTTTACTCTGGGGAATGTTTTTAGAGAATGGTATTTTTTAAAATAATGAATTATTTTTAAACACTACCTGCTAATTGACTCTCCTTAGAACACATTCAGATTCCTCATAAATATACTTTTTAAGTTTCGTTAACCTACATTATTGGTTGTATCCAAATGTTTTAAGAGATATGTTTTACAAAAAAAATATAAAACTAATTTCATTTGGAAATTTTAATTAATACTCTTGACAGAAAAGGAAGATAAAGAAGAGTGTTCTGCAGTAGCTTTTCTTTTTTTGCATCATAAATTTATACTTTTATTAGCGTTTTCTTCTTATGAGCTATATTATATTTAAGGTACTCTACAATATACCTTTAATATTTTAATGAATATAGACTGAACATATTTGTTTTTAAAGTACTAGTTGAACATAATTATGTCTTCCTATAAATTATTATCTCGTTTATATATCCAGTATTGTTTGATTGAAATTTCTGTAATGATCTTGTTGGAGCGCCGTAACTCAGGAAATCGAAGTAGACTGTATGAAAAAATTAACACGAAAAATTAATTTCATCAGAGAACGTTTATTGAGAGGACGCCATGCACATACTACATCATCGTTAGAAGTCAGATGAGTACTGGTCTTTTTCCCTTCAAGTGCTACTTGACAACGGGTCACGCGACAACAAAAGGTGAGAAAGGCCGGTTGCTAAGAAAGGAGATATTTACTGAGATGCAACTCAGGAGTCACAACAAAACACTTGTTTATATGTCCAGCATTCATTTCCTGGCTATGGACTTGTTGTATCATTTAAAATTCTCAGATAGTTCAATTTCAGCAGAAGTCATTCTCTCAATTCAGTCTGACCGTAGCTTTACTCACGGAGAAGTGAATTTCCTCTTTGCAATGCCTGAAAACTGTTTTACCCAGGCACATCCTAGATTAAGAATAGTTCTTCAGTATATCTCAAAAAGGAAAGATTCTTTTTGTCACAAACAGTGATTTATCCAACCTATGGTGAAAAACACTTCAGAAGAACAAAAGTTGTTGATCAATGAATTGGAATGTTACTAATCCAATTAGATTTTTATTTTACTATTATCTAAACTATGATTTTTCACGTTTGGTATCAAGAATGTTTCTCTTCGAAATTCGTGTTTTTGATTATTGGACGTTGAAGCTACCATATTAGTTGAACATGCAATGATCTCTCGCTTTGAACGTCTACATATTCCAGTTTCACTTTGTGCATGTGAAGAGAAGTACTTTTAAATGACAATTACACGAGCCGTTTTTGGGGATTTATACATCATGAGATTATGAATTCATTATGAAGAGAATTAGTGTCATTATAAATAAAGCTGTATGAATTTTGAATAGTAGAGGCAAAATTTATATTTCATTACAGAACGTCAATGTACGAAACTATTCATTTTCATAAAACAAATAATGAGCAAGAGAAAAAAATTTAACTCTTGTTAACTCTTGAACATGTGTATTACATTGAATTTATTAAATTATCTATAGAGAAGTGGGGTATTTTTTCGTAGTTCAACAGAATAGTCTTTTTCATCTGTGATATCAATTTAAACGGAGAAATGAGTATCAAGATATATATGAATAGTATTTCGGGAGAATAGGCTGACGAAATTAATAGTGTGAGTCGCTACATTTTATTCTCTTCGCAAAGTGATTTTGTTAAATCCTAGGGCTGGGCAACACTCTGTCTGGGTTTTTGACTCTACACTACAAAGGGTTGTCGCTTCGTCTACGCCTTGAAATGTCAGAGGTGAATAGGAAGGACGAACGGGACAATGAAGTGTCAGACAGTGATGCGCCACCGAAGGAGTCAATCAGAGGCTACAAGAATACTGAAGCCGAAAGAAAAAGCCAATGGGAATAGGAGAAAGGTGACGTCAGGCGGCTCGAAGTTTTTGCTGGAGAGTCCGCAGGAGAAGAGAACTGACAGAAGTTTGACTTGAGGCTTTTTTTGCTGGGAGAGCGTTTTTTCTCCAGCTTTGTGTGGGACTCAAGAGACCCAGTTGTACCCTTCTACAACAGTATCTATAGACACCTATCCGCAGATTGTTTTTAAGGTTCGCCTTGAACCTGGGATTTTTAAGTCCACACCAGCTCGCCGGAGCCGTGTCATTTCCATTTGGAAAATTTGTACATACTCCATTTTAATCAAGAATAAACGTTGTTATTGTTTCTAAGCTGTACGTCGTGTCATAACCACGTCGACACCCACACGCTACCTGAGGATCCCGTAACGTTACAATAGTGTGTTTCTTTTAATTTAAGAAAGTCCTTCTTCTTCCATCTAACCTGATGTAGCCTGTGACCCATATGTTCAAATAAAATTTTCTATTCCTGCTCCATCAGTAATAACTAGAAAATGCATAGTAATATCGCATGAGCACCTCTGATTCGAAAAAATTAATTTCTAATAATACTCAGCACGCCCATTAAAAGAGATACCACCACAAACCCATACATCCTATTCGTCGAATCTGACTCTTTCTCTAACAATGTTTGGGCTCTTTCGAGTTTTTTCAGATCTAAATGAGCTTATTATCAGAATATTAACTGTAAAACTAGACTCGACAGTGCCAATGGCATAACTACAAACTTATTTGAACTCTTACCCTATCTCTACAGGTAGAAAGATAATGTCCACTCAATGAAAAACATAAAATAGTTCCATGAGCACATATGTGAGCAACATAGTGTCGTTTTCGTCGGGTTAACATCAGTAACCAAACAAAGGGACTGCCGGAGAAGAGACGCATTGATGTTCTAATAATTTCTGGGCTTCAGTACTTAAGTACGTGTTTTTTGACCTATTTGGCATCATTGCTAAAAAAACTTAAAATAAAACAATTCCACATTGAAAAAACAAAATTTTTTACCTCCTTCGAATTCTATAACAGCGAGACCTAATTTGCCTCTAAGAGACAAATGATTATCTAAACTCACGATACAAGTACATAATTTTCTTTAGGTAACGACCTCGATAACACATTTAAATAGCTTAACCCTTTGCCTTAAAGCAAATTATGGGAGACGTGATCGTACTACTGTGCCTAAAATGAGAACCTCGTATCGCACACGTGATGATTCTTTCTGCCCAAAAGTGAAAAGCTCGTATCAGTCATGCTATAGTTTTTAGGGGATACAGTTTTTGTTTTTTCGTTATTGTTTGTTACAGTTTCAACATAATAGTTGGTCGTTTATTCTTAGGCATAATTGCAATAGAGTATTATATTATAAGCTATAAATAATGAACTGTTGTTGCTTAAAACATTCTTTAACCCTCTAAGCGGTTCACACGTACAATTTCACCGGCTGTCACGTACAATTTTCGACCTCCAAAAACGTTCCAAAAATGGATGTATTGTGCATTTCTGCCAGTGCTTTCCCCCATGGAGTTTTAGGTAGGAGGGTCAGGAACTGCACCCCTTTTGACTGACATTTATTGAGGGATGCACCCCTACTCCCTGAGACACAAAGACTCTGATAGCTTCTCATGGCTTTGTCAATCTCTATTTCGAAGTATTTCGTTTGCGGTAACACATGTATCTCTAATTACCCCCCTTAAATATCTTGGATTCCTTTCGTAAAAAAATATAAATAATTATTTTAAAAAATATTTTTATTCGTAATTTTAGAATCCATTATTTCTTATGGAATGATCTTCGAGACTTGACGAGCTTTATGTGTATTAAAAATTAACAATCTGTAATGTCTATTTATATATCTATTTGTAACCGGAAGTAAAGGGACAATAACGAGGGTGGGTTTCATGTATTCCAATCTAGTCGACAAAGGGTGAAGTAAAAAATTATAAAACACTTTGGTCACTGACACAATAGAACTTAAACATATTTTTTGGAGACTTTTTTTCCTCGGTGTGTTCCACTCAGAGGGTTAAAAAATCTAAAAATTTAACCTATTGACAAAAACGAAATTTGATACTAATAACGGTGCTGGATAGTGTCCTGATTACACATTGAAACTGAAACAGATACCGATTTGGATACATCTGAAGATAACATTGTAGTTTGTCTTGTAAAAAACGTGTGTAAAATTTAGTTAGTGTTGAAACTGATTCTGGTCACGACGCATGGGAAAAGCTTTCATCAAAAGAGTTAAGAGGTTAAAGACGCTAAAAAGACATTTTTGTAGTTTCCCTTATATGCTCTAGCACATTATTTCTTTTCACCGCATGCTAGGCAAAGTTTAATAATTTGCATCCGCATCACTAAAGTTGTATGTCACAAGAAAAATTTACAATATACTCAGTTATAGACATTTTACCGCATTCTATAATATATTGATCACTGCATTATTTCAGACCTGGGTCTACGGATATAGCCCGGTATAATATTAACAATTTCACCTACCATGTCTGGTATAGTGTTTATTTCTCTGGTGTGGTATTTACTGTGGAATTAGGTTTTTCTATGGGGAACTAGAAGTCGAGCAAAACATAAAAAGGTTTGAACCGGAAAAAGATACCCATAGAAAAGACAATAAAAAATATATTACTTAAGTGGGTGACGTATAGTGGTAATACGCTTTATGTCCTTAACCCAATATTTAATATATAAATTGAATTTAACTTACGTTTAAATCTTAAAGTAAAAAAAAACACAATAGGCATTAAAATAAAAGGAAAGGAGAAGTTACTGAATTAATAGATTTTATTGATATTAATATAAAAGTTAAATAAAAATTAATACAATTGATTGAATTTTATTTTAAAGATAAAAATGAATAAAAAAGGAGAAAACAAAAATGGACTAAAAAGTAAGATGATTAAGGAAGACGGAACTCGAAGCCCCGTTTCTCTTTTCGGGATCCAGTCTCTCTCTCTCTCCCATCCTGTCTGTTCAGATGAGAACCGCCAGTCTGGAAAGCTCATCAACATTCCTTTTGCCTGGTGACACTAGGGAAAACCGCGAAGGGCAGGACTAAAGCATGCCAATGTGTGGAGTGGGGATATGTCATATCATGAAAAGGGCGAAATTATAAAACCATTGCAACTCGGCCCTCGCCAAGGAAAACACAAAGTGACGCTCCTGGTATGTGTGATGTCATCTGATTGAATATCCAGAGCGGCATATGAGATAAAAAAAATAGGTTTTTCGCCTCACCAACGTGATAATTAGGAGCATGGCAGAAAGTTACAAACAAGGAATTTTTAAGGGAAGCTTGTAGATTTAAATGGGAACTTAATGGAACAGAATTAAAATTAAGGAAATGAAACGTTATGACACCATGTCTGCAGTTTCTTTGCTTTTTATGA
>CM063511.1:101351261-101368761 GCA_032207245.1 Pardosa pseudoannulata | reverse complement strand
CTGTGTTTTTCTTATCGTAATTATTTTACATCATTGTAAGTATATCTTTATTGTAATTATGTTTTTTCATTCGTAGAATATTTAGAAAAGTATACATGTGAAAATAATCTTTGTAATATTCTAAAAAAAAAGATTTAATATTCCATTAACACAGGTTAAATTTCTTTTATTACATTTGCGATAGTCTTGTTTTCTATAATTTATCTAATTTAAAGAAAATGCTTGATAATTGTGAATTTATGAGTAGCAAATTTTAATATTTTAAGACTTTTATACTCGTTAAATTTGTAAATAGTGCAAGAATGTTAGATATAGATTAAATATAAAAATTTTAATTTGAAATATTTGCAAATTTTTAGAATAAACTGTGTTTTTCTTATATTAATTATTTTATATCATTGGGATTATGTCTTTATTGTAATTATGCTTTTTTCATTAGTAGAATATTTAAAAAGCATGCATGTAAAAATAATCCTTGTAATTTACTAAATAAAGATTTAATATTCCGTGAACCTAGATTAAATTCAATTTATTACATTTATGATAGTCTTATTTTATTTTTACAAATCAGAAATTATGTGATATATAGATTAAGTGCAAGAATGTTAAATATCAATTAAATATAAACATTTTAATTTGAAATATTTGCTAAATATTTATAATAAACTGTGTTTTTCTTATCGTAATTATTTTACATCATTGTAAGTATATTTTTATTGTAATTATGTTTTTTTATTTGTAGAATATTTAGAAAAGTATACATGTAAAAATAATCTTTGTAATTTACTAAATAAAAATTTAATATTCCTTGAACCCAGATTAAATTCCTTTTGTTACATTTATGATAGTCTTATTTTATTTTTACAAATGAGAAATTATGTGATATTTTGACTAAGTGCAAGAACGTTAGATATTGATTAAATACAAACATTTTAATTAAAAATATTTGCAAATTTTTAGAATAAACTGTGTTTTTCTTATATTAATTATTTTATATCATTGTAATTATATCTTTATAATAATTTATTTTTTCATTGTTAGAATATTTAGAAAAGTATACATGTAAAAATTATCTTTGTAATATATTAAATAAATATTTATTATTCCATGAACCCAGATTAAATTCCTTTTATTACATTTATGATAATCTTATTTTCTATATTTTATCTAATTTAAAGAAAATGCTTGATTATTTTTAATTTATGAGTAGTAAATTTTAATATTTTAACACTATTATACTCATTAAATTTGTAAATATTGCAAGAATGTTATATATCGATTAAATATAAAAATTTTAATTTGAAATATTTGCAAATTTTTAGAATTAAACTGTGTTTTTCTTATAATGATTATTTTATATTGTAATTATGTCTTTATTGTAATTATGTTTTTTTTTCATTCGTAGAATATTTAGAAAAGAATACATGTAAAAATTATTTTTGTAATTTACTAAATTAAGATTTAATATACCTTCAATCCAGATTAAATTCCTTTTATTACATTTACGATAGTCTTATTTTATTTTTACAAGTAAGAATTTATGTGATATTTCAATTAAGTGAAAGAATGTTAGATATCAATTAAATACAAACATTTTAATTTGAAATATTTGCAAATTATTAGAATAAAAAGTGTTTTTCTTATATTAATTATTTTATATCATTGTAATTATGTCTTTATTGTAATTATGTTTTTTTCATTCTTAGAATATTGAGAAAAGCATACATGTAAAAGTAATCTTTGTAATTTACAAAAAGATTTAATATTCCTTGAACCCAGATTAAATTCCTTTTATTACATTTACAATAGTCTTATTTTATTTTTACAAGTGAGAAATCATGTGGTATTTAGATTATGTACAATAATGTTAGATATCGATTAAAAATGAACATTTTAATTTGAAATATTTGGAAATTTTGAGAATAAATTGTGTTTATCTTTTATTAATTATTTTATATCATAGTAATTATGTCTTTTTTGTAAATATGTTTTTTTCCTTCGTAGAATATTTAGAAAAGTATACATGTAGAAATAATCTTTGTAATTTACTAAATAAAGATTTAATATTTCTTGAACCCAGATTAAATTCTTACCAGATTAAATTTACGATAGTCTTATTTTCTATATTTTACCTAATTTAAAGAAATTGCTTAATTATTTTTAATTTATGAGTAGTAAATTTTAATATTCTAAGAATATTATACTCATTAAATTTGTAAAATAGTGCAAGATTGTTAGATATCGATTAAATATAAACATATTAATTTTAAATATTTGCAAATTTTGAAAATAAACTGTGTTTTTCTTAAATTAATTATTTTATATTATTGTAATTATGTCTTTATTTTAATTATGTTTTTATCATTTGTAGAATATTTAGAAAAGTATATATTTAAAAATAATCTTTGTAATTTACTAAATAAAAATTTAATATTCCTTGGACATAGAATAAATTCCTTTTATTACACTTACGATTGTCTTATTTTTTTTACAAATGAAAGATTATCAGAGATTTAGATTAAGTGCAAGAATATTAGTTATCGATTAAATATTAACATTATGATTTGATATATTTGCAAAAATTATAGAATAAACTGTGTTGTTTTATATTAATTATTTTATATCATTGTAATTATGACTTTATTATTATTATGATTTTTTCACTCGTAGGATATTTAGGAAAGTATACATGCAAATATAATCTTTATAATTTACAAAATAAAGGTTTAATATTCCTTCAACCCAGATTAAATTCCTTTTATTACATGTACGATAGTCTTATTTTATTTTTACATATGAGAAATTATGTGATATTTAGATTAAGTGCAGGAATGTTAGATATCGATTAAATATAAACATTTTAGTTCGAAATATTTGCAAATTTTGAGAATAAACAAGTGTTTTTTTCTTATTAATTATTTCATATCATTGTAATTATGTGTTTATTGTAATTTTTTTTTATTCGTAGAATATTTAGAGAAGTATACATTTAAAAACTATCTTTGTAATTTACTAAATAGAGATTTAATATTCCATGAACCCAGATTAAATTTCTTTTATTTCATTTACGATAGTCTTATTTTATTTTTATAAATGAGAAATTATATGGTATTTATATGAAAATGACTTTATACTTTGTATATCTATAATTATTGTTTAAGACTAATTTAAAAATGAAATCCTGTAACATGCTTTATGATTATACATTAGATAATATTTTTTTTGTTGGCTTCTTCTTAAAGTTAATAACGTCATCAGTTTGATATATGTCATGTATGTTATAGTTACATTTTGTTTCATATGTAACATGAAGTATTTTTTTTTTATTCCCGTAAAATGACTGACGTGCACTCTATTAATTTTCAGATAGTATTACACTTATAAACAGTAAATGGCGCATAAAGTAAGCCAATCATAAACGTTTTATATCAAGTACTTTTATATATATATATCTCCTACTTCTAATTTTTTATATATATATATATATATATATATTTTTATATATTATATAATATTATATATATATATATATATTATATTTTTATTTGTATATTTAATATTTTTTTTTATTTTATAAATATACTTATATATATATAAAATTAATTTTAAATAATTTACATATATATAGACAAAAAAATAATTTTATATTATATATTTTATTTTTTATATTTTATTTATTATATTATATATTATATTTTTATATAAAAATATTTTTACAAATTTATTTAACGAAAACAGATATTCTCAAAATAGATATTTATAATTAAGTGTAATATAATATAATTAAAATATATTCTTGGTAATATTAAAATGGATCTTGACAGAAAAAATAGATAGATATATTTTATATTTATATTATATAATATATTATATAATATTAAATATTAATATATTTATAAATTTTTAAAAATTTTCTAAAGTTGGGATGAATGGAACCGGATTTTGTATTTTTTTTCATGAATATATTTTGTATTATTTAAAAATGTATTTCATTTTATAACATATATAAATATTTTTTATTTTTTTTGTAATTATAGCTTTGCAATAAACATTAACTTAAAATAATTTCTATTGAATCTGACATTTAACATTTACATAATTTGCAGCCAGGACTAACAAACCTATGTTTAATTACATTCATTTTTCATTTTTATGATTTCCACTTTATTAATCCATTTTATAAAATTGTATTTTCTATATTCACAAACCAAAATTTTTCAGGCGTCTGTCATTTAACGAAAACAGATATTCTCAAAATAGATATTTATAATTAAGTGTAATATAATATAATTAAAATTCTTTCTGCATATTAAATGGATCTTGACAAAAAAAATAAAATATATTTTTTATGCTGTTATGTATAAGAATTTTTATTTTAAAAATAATATTTATCTGATTTACATTTTTTAAATATGAATATTATTTTTTATTTATAATGTATATACTTTATATTATTTAAAGACGTATTCTGCTTTTTAACAAAGCTAAATAATTTTTATAAAAAATAGCCTATTTAATGTAAGAATAGTCTTCACAATTTGCACTTCAAAGTTGTTAACTTACAGTTTTGCAAGACTAAACATATGTATTTGAGTACAACTAAGTCATTGCTATTTTATTTTATTTTTTTTTGAAAATCGGATAACATTCATAAAAATAATATTCAAAATATTTAGTAATGTCTTGTAAATTGTTTCTTAATTATTAAATTGCAATTTTGGTTTAATTAAATATGTTTAATATATTTGAAATATTTGCTCAAATATATCAATACTAATTTATTCGAAATACATATTTATCTGTAATTTAAGTTTCTTTAAACTATTTACTAATTTTTTACTCTTTTATACAAATTGATAATCTAAATAATGTCAGTAATTGTTTCTGCATTAATTGTAAAGACAAATTAAAATAAAATAAAATATTTTTTATGCAGAACTGTAGAACATTTCTAAGAAATTTTTAAGTTAACCGTAAATTATTTACTAAGAGATTTGTATGCCTTATATTAAAAAAAAAAAAACGTTATATAATTATATTATATAAATGTATATACTTTATACTATTTAAAAATGTATTCAGCTTTATAACAAAGCTAAATATTTTTTATAAAATTTTAGACTCCTTAATAGTAGAATATTCTTTACAATTTGAACTTAACTGACAGTTTTGCAAGACTAAACATATATATTTCAGTCAACTATCTCATTGTTAATTTTTTTTTTGAAAATCAGATAAAGTTTATAAAAATTATATTAGAAATATTTAGTAATTTCTTTTAAACTGTTTCTTAATTATTAAAGTGCAATTTTGGTTTTATTAAATACACGTTAAACTTATTTTTAGTATTTTCACGAACAAATATATATTAATTTATTGGAAAGATTTTTTTTTATCTGTAACTGAATTTTTTTTAAACTATTCAATACCTTTTTTACTATTTTATATAAATTGATAATCTAAATAATTTTGGAAATTATTTCCGCATAAATTGTAAAGACAAAACAAAAATAAAATAAAATATTTTGTTTATATGCTGTTCAGTAGAAAAGTTTTGAGAAACTTTTAAGGACGACTAAATTTTTGTCATAGAGTCTCGTGTTTTAACAGTAAATTATTTATTGCGATATTTGTCCGCCTTACATTTTTTAAATGGGAACATTATATATTTACATTATATAAATGTATATGCCGAGTGTCAATAATTAAACTGACAGTGTTCACAGTGTTGTGTAGAACGATCTATTTGCGAGAATGACACCATATTTTCTAGGAAGATTAAACAAGACAGGGGGTGAAGGAATCCGGGAAAAAACAAATTAGTTCCAAAAGTCACCGTTAGGAGAATATTTGACGCTGTGTAACAGAAAATAGAGTATTAACAAATGAAAATCAATACGGAAATTAATTTCTTGATTGTGCCAATGGATATAATGTGAAATTTGAATAAAAATCTTCTTCTGCTCAGCGTATGTGATATTTCAGATCACGAGACTTATCAGTGTATATGTAGATTTTACGCTTTTTCAAAAGTATTGCCATATTGCAATTGAACTAAATCAGAAAATGTGCATAATAAAAGGTAATTTTATTCCGTATTAATTTGCATTTGTTAACACTTTATTTTCTATAACACAGAGCCAAATCCCCTAGCGGTGACATTCAGAACTAATTTGTTTTCTCTCGGAATCCTTCATCCCCCGTCTTGTTTAATCTGCAAAATGTGGCGTCATTCTTGCAAATAGATCTCGCGACAGAACACTGTGAGCACTGTCAGTATAATTATGGCCACCCGGTACTTTATATTATTTAAAAATGTATTCTGCTTTATAACAAAGCTAAATATTTTTTATAAAATTATAGTCTACTTAATGGGAGAATAGTCTTCACAATTTGCACTTCAAAGTTCTTGACTGACAGTTTTGCAAGATTAAACATATATATTTGAGTACAACTATCTCATTGTTATTTTTTTAAACAGATAACGTTCATAAAAATAATATTAAAAATAATTAGCAATTTCTTTTAAACTGTTTCTTAATTATTAAAGTGCAATTTTGGTTTTATTAAATACATGTTAAACATATTTGTAGTATTTTCACGAATAAATAAATAGTACCTTATTCAAAATATTTTTATATCTGTAATTGAAATTTCTTTAAAATTTTTACTAACTTTTTTACTCTTTTATACAAACTGATAATCTAAATAATGTCAGAAATTGTTTCTGCATAAATTGTAAAGACAAAATAAAAATAAAATAAAATATTTTTGCTTTTATGCTGTTATGTTGTCATAGAGTTTCTATTTTAACCGTAATAATAAGAGATTTGTGTGCCTTACATTTTTTAAATAAGAATATTATATATTCACATTATATAAATGTATATACTTTATATTATTTAAAAAAGTATTCTGCTTTATAACAAAGCTAAATATTTTTTTATAAAATTATAGCCTAATTAATGTGAGAATAGTCTTCACAATTTGCACTTCAAAATTGTTAACTGACAGTTTTGCAAGACTAAACATATATAATTGATTACAACTATCTCATTGCTAATTTGTTTTGAAAATTAAATAACGTTCATAAAAGTAATATTAAAAATATTTAGTAATGTCTTGTAAATTGTTTCTTAATTATTAAATTGCAATTTTGGTTTAATTAAATATATGTTTAATATTTTTGAAATATTTGCTCACATAAATCAATACTAACTTATTCGAAATATATATTTATCTGTAATTTAAGTTTCTTTAAACATATTTGTAGTATTTTCACGAATAAATAAATAGTAACTTATTCAAAAGATTTTTTTTATCTGTAATTGAAGTTTCTTTAAAATATTTACTACTTTTTTTTTACTCTTTTATACAAATTGATAATCTAAAAAATGTCGGAAATTGTTTCTGCATAAATTGTAAAGACAAAATAAAAATAAAATAAAATATTTTGCTTTATGCTGTTTCGTTTTATGCTGTTATGTTGTCATAGAGTTCCTATTTTGAAAATAAAATATTTTGTTTGTGTGCTGTGCAGTAGAATATTTTTGAGAAACTTTTAAGGATGAACAAATTTTTGTCATAGAGTTATTTTGACCGTAATTTTAACCGTAAATCCTTTCCTAAGATATGTGTACCTTACATTTTTTAAAAACAAGAACATAATGTATTCACATGATATAAATATAGTTAAAATATAGAATTAAAAAAATTAATTCAACTTACCTTGTTCCATTAATTCTTTGTAGAGTCCATAGATTTTTAAACAAACAACATTAGCTTGTATTTTGGAAGGAAATATATCTCTATCAAAATTGAAATTTTTTAACTAATAGAATTATTAGTTACTGAATTCTTGTGTATAACTATTCATCATTTAGTTAAAAGTCCTATATATTTTCAAATACTTAAAAAAATATTAACACAAACGTCACAAATAATTTATACTAATACTTCTGTCCATTCAAAACAAGTTAAAAATTACAAATAACTAATAAATGTTTAGAGAAACCTGAATATAGTTTTATAAAGGATTTAAATGAATACGATTTGGTTTTTATATTCTGGTGTTTAAAAGTTAAAATAAAATGCACAATTTTGAATATAAAAATTTATATAACATTTTCTTGTAAAACATACCTATGCGTCATGGATTTAAAAGTTTATTCAATTGAAAAAAATTCCATGTTGCATTAAATGAGCATTCAACTGTTAGTATAAAACTATAATATATAATAAAAGTTTTGAGAAATCAGACTCAAGTTTTATGAAGGATAAAAAGAACTTGTTTGGATTTCATATTTTGTTGTTTTAGTGAAATACTTCATTGATATTATGTTGTTTTATTAATCATAACTATACATCTTGGAACTAGAATAAACAGATAAAAATATTAAAAAAATTATCATAATTAAGTTTTTTAACTATAACCATCCAATTGAATTATACATCGAATTGAATTTATTTATATAGTATAAGGAATATCCATATGACTGGGCAACACTTATTTTTGCTTACAGGTCGATTTCATATTTCCTTTTATTTGGAATTCCTGTAAGATTTTTTCTTTGTTTACTGATATAAATGAAGCAAGGGAGAATGACTTCATTAGTTGGAGAATGGCCAGGAACAAGCTTTGGGAAAATAATACATGACAGGAGATAATAAATGCAATTTACCAGATGTTTAGCTCAACTATTTTTTCTTGCTTTCTCACATAGTTTTTCCTACATTAGGTGGTAATATAATAAAAGAAATAATGAAGATGAAATGTATTATTGACACAATAGAAATTTATATGAGTCTATGAATAGCATGCAGTTTTCTTACATATACTTTTTTTCTTATAATAGAGATTTACAATAATTATCTCATGAAAAAATAATAATTATTAAATTTGGTTCATCATAAAATATTACATTTGTGCTCTGATATTTTCTATAAATTTCTTAAAATAATTCAATTTTTTTTTAATTTATACATTAGTTTAGAGTTTACTCATTTCAAAATTTTTCTTAATTCAATAAATTCTTATTTAGAGTAAAATAGTAGAAGAGTAGAATAGAGTAGAATTTCTTAGAGTAAAAATAAGAATGAAATATACATACTCAAAAGACGTTTTTCACATTCAAAATACAATTTTTTTTAATGAAAAAAGAAGTACATCATTTCTTATTCACTAAATCTTATATATATTCATACTGTGAACATATTTTAAGTCAAGATATAATTAATATAAATTAATATTTAATTTAACATTTTAAATATTTTAAATTATATATATGTATGGATTTTCTTAAAAATTCTCAGATAACTTCAAATTTTACTTTTTTCAGAAAATAAAATGTATATCAAGGTTAAACTAGATTTAAACTAAACTATTATTTCATTTATTTGATGCATATATTAATCTTATATAAAAAATTATTTAAAGTATTTCTAAAAATTTATTCCTTTTTAATAACATTGAATATATCTAAATAATTACATGTAAGCTTAAAAGAATAATTTTACACTTTTATTTATTGCTTAAGGTATCGGTCTACGTAAAAAATGTCATTTTTTGCTAGAAATCATAATTTTTTTTTATTTTTCTGTTGTAAAATGTCAATTTTTAGGCTTATAAATTTGTATTTGTTTTGCCTCGACGAAATTTTAAAGAAAAGTTACAGCTGTTTAAACATCAGTGACAGCTGTAAAAATAAAACTGAAGTAAAGTCTTCGGAACAGGAATGTGTGTATTTAAACCCTTTTAAAGAGCATTTTTGGACAAAACTTTTTATCAAGATATTTATTTTTATCAAGATTAGTTTAAACATTTTTCTAGTTTTTTTTAATAATTAGAAAACTTGGCAATTACAAAGTTTTGAATCAAGAAAGTGTGGGAAATTTTAAACAAGTATTTTAATTTTTTGATAGTTAAAGTTGCTTTCATAAACTTGAAATGCATTTTTATCAGAACGGTATTTTTAATAAAATGTTGAAAAGTCTCAAAAAGGTCTTGAAATATTTTGTTGAACATTATTAGAATGCTTTTGATAGTATTTACTAGTGAATGACATAAAAGCTTTTAAAATTGGATATTTTTTAATGATGTTATACTCATAGTTAGATATAAAAGTAATAATAATTCGTTAAAAATTCATGATGTGTATGACTTTGAAGGACCAAAATTTTTTACCAAATGTAAATTAAGCAATGATTTAGGTGATTTACTAGTCCTGTGTATAAGAAATGTGTTGCATCAAAAAATATTGAAATAATTTAATTTATTAAAATTTAGAACTTTTGAAAATACCATTTCTTTTTACTAAATTTTCTTCCTTTATTAGACATTTTATAAAAACTTCTCCAGGAATAAATTTTTAAGAGCAATTCTCTATTATAATATAGAAAATTATTTTTAATTATATGTTAATTCGTCTTCCAAGTAAGCTTTTATAATAAAACACCATTTAAAATAATTTTAATAAAATTATTTTAAATGGTGTTTTATATTGGGGGAGATTAAAAGTGACTTATTACCACTAAATTTCATTAAAAATAAATATACTAACTATAAAATATATTTCATTTATAAAACACACTTTTATTTAAACTTTTATCTACTGCTTACACAAATAACGTAGCCAGAAGAAGCATTTATTACTCCGAATAGAAAGAATATTTTTTATAAAATTATGTAATTAAATTAGTTGTAAAATTATTTTTAATTATATGTTAATTCGTCAATCAAGTAAGCTTTTAATAAAATTATTTTAAATGGTGTTTTATATTGAGTAAGATCAAAAGTGACTTATTACCACTGACTTTCATTAAAAATAAATATACTAAATATATTTCATTTATAAAATACACTTTTATGTATTAAATACACAAATAATGCAGCCAGAAGAAGCATTTATTGCTCCGAATAGGAATAATACTTTCTATAAAATTATTTAATTAAATTCGTTGTAAAATTATTTTTAATTATATGTTAATTCGTCACCCAAATAAACTTTTAATAAAATTATTTTAAATGGTGTTTTATATTGGGTGAGATTAAAAGTGACTTATTACCACTGAATTTCATTAAAAAAAAATATATTAAATATAAAATATATTCCATTTATAAAACACACATTTATTTAAACTTTTATGTATTGCGTACACAAATAATGCAGCCAAAAGGAGCATTTTTTGCTCCGAACAGAAAGAATACTTTTTATGTAATTATGTAATAAAATTCGTTGTAAATTTATTTTTAATTATATGTTAATTCGTCACCCAAGTAAACATTTAATAAAATTATTTTAAATGGTTTTTTTATATAGGGTGAGATCAAAAGTGACTTATTACCACTAAATTTCATTAAAAAATAAATATACTAAATATGAAATATATTTCTTTTATAAAACACACTTTTATTTAAACTTTTATGCACTGCTTACACAAATAACACAGCCAGAAGAAGCATTTATTACTCTGAATAGAAAGAATACTTTTTATGAAATTATGTAACTAAAGTAGTTGTAAAATTATTTTTAATTATATGTTAATTCGTTACCCAAATAAGCTTTTAATAAAATTATTTTAAATGGTGTTTTATACTGTGTGAAATCAAAAATAACTTATTATCACTGAATTTCATTAAAAATTAATGTACTAAATATATTTCATTTTTAAAAATACACTTTTAGTTACAATTTTATGTATTGCTTAAACAAATAACGAAGACAGAAAAAGCATTTATTGCTCCAAATATATAGAATACTATTTTTATAAAATTATTTAATTTAATTCGTTGTAAAATTATTTTTAATTATATGTTAATTCGTCACCCATGTAAGCTTTTAATAAAATTATTTTAAATGGTGTTTTATACTCGGTGTAATCAAAAATAACTTATTACCACTGTATTTCATTAAAACTAAATGTACTAAATATATTTTACTTTTAAAAATACACTTTTATTGACACTTTCACGTATTGCATAAAAAAATAACGCAGGCAGAAGAAGCATTTATTGCTCCGAATAGAAAGAATACCTTTTGCAAAACTTTTTAATTAAATTCATTGTATAATTATTTAATTAAATTCGTTATAAAAATATTTTTTATTATATGTTAATTTGTCACCCAAGTAAGCTTATAATAAAATTATTTTAAATGGTGTTTTATATAGGGTGAGATCAAAAGTGAATTATTACCACTGAATTTCCAAAAAAAGTTAAATATATTAAATATATTTCATTTATAAATATATTATTTCTTTCATTATCCCTTTCAATTTGTAATAAATTAAACAATTAATGTCTATTTTTACCTCCATTTGTGTCACAAATAATGAAATAATAGTTTTTCGAGATAACGAATTGATTTATAATGTTTTTTGGAATATGTGGAGAATTAATGATCTCAGACAGCTGTTTGTAATTGCCTCGAATAATAAATTATGCATTCATGATTCATGATCTATTATAATTACAGATTGCAAGTTTTAACGGAAAAATGAATATTCATCATAAATACTTTAAAATAGACAGGATTGAAATGTTGTAAATTATTTTTAATTTTAACAACTCAATTTTAATTAATACATCTATGATAACTTGATTAATATTAAATAAATGAATATTTAACACTTAATTATCTTCAAGAGTCCCTGTTGCGGTATAATTATTTAAATTCTCAAACTTTTTTTTAAATAATCTGAACTCTGAGGTATCAAGTTACTTAAACATTAATTTACTACAGAACTCAAATATTTTAGCTGTTCAAATCTATAATTATGAATAAAGAAATACACACACACACACACACATATATATATATATATATATATATATATATATATATATATATATATATATATATATATATATATATATATATATATATATATATATATATATATATATATATATATTTTCATAATGACTAGGATTTTTTATATTAAAATAACCCGATACCCTTTTCACTTCTGTTTAAGTTTGAAACAATTTGACTCTATTCTTAACATATTTTAAGTCAATAAAAACTAATCTCACTTACTGTGTTTTGGGCGATTTTATACATATTAGACGAATGAAGAGAAATTGAGACCTAAATATTCTACTTCTAAATTACTCTCTAGACATTAATATTAATTTTAGTAAATTTTTAATTACTATTAATTGTTGTTCTACCTTCACACACCCATATATATATATATATATATATATATATATATATATATATATATATATTTATTTATATATATATTACCGTTTATAAATTATTAACCACTGTAATGTATTTCATTTTGTAAAAAAATAATAAATTTTGTTTAACGTAGATCTAAAACCCTCATACATAAGGGGAAAAAAGGATTTTTTTGTACAAATTAATTCTGATTTAAATACAAAAGTTTTGAAAAAATGTTGACATAGAATTTGTGAATCTGGAATAAAAATTTAAAAAGAAACTTAATCATGACAGTGAGTGCTAACTGAGGAACATAGCAAATAAGAACATAAATACATTTCTTTGTGTTATGTATATTTTACATTTAATATACATAAAATGATGCCTTAATTAAACACGTAATAAAATAAAAAAATTCCGCCTCCTGAAGAAATGACAAAATTAGTTCTATAAGAATAGTATTGTTTAATCACTTGCAAAAAATGTAGAAAATATAATTTATTTCCCTTGTTCATTAATCAACTAGGCAATGCTAACTTCTGCATGCTCCATAAAGCCTGTTAACAATGAAACTAAAAGATACAGTTTTCTGTAACACAGTCATTGAGTTTGAACAAGATATTTTTACACTTTTTTCTTAATTCAATGTTTCTTGATGGCTTAATAGATAATGAATTTCTCCTCTTATATTTGAAATATTATTTTTATCTTTCCATTACATGATAATAGGTTTCTCAATGAAACAAAAAATTTGATAATATAAATCAGTTACCATATTTTAAATAGTGTATTTCTAAGTATGACCTTTCATTATTTTAAAATACAATTAATTATTATAGAAATAAATACTAAGGAAATATAAACACAAACTTTAACATAAATGGATATTAATTTTAATGTAACACGAATTATATTCTGTGAAATGATGTGAAACTTAAAAATAAATCGGTGCTTTCTAAGGTATAATATGTATATAAATGGTTTTTTTTAAGTGTGTTTAATATGATACCCAAAATGTGAGGTCTTTAATATTATGGAATACAGTATTACTAACCATACTTTGTAAATTCATGTTATACTATTATTTTTCAAAAATTATTTTGAGTCGCTTTTTATTATATACTTATTTAATTTCCTCTTTTTATAAAAAGTGATTTTGATCTTTTTAAAAAAAAGTAATTCTGATTTTTCCCTACAGACCCACTATTCTCTTTAAACATGGGTATTTTTATCACGTGATCAGGAATTGTGCTTAGGGATTATTCGTAGTCTTTTTACCTAAAACGTCCCTACTTAATAAGTGTGTGTGTGCAGAATCCCATTGTCTGGGTGCAAGATGTTGAAAAAGTGTTTGCCTCTTGTATGGATTTCATGTATCTGACAGAAATAAACTGTTTTGGGATTTTGAATAAGCCTCGCCCGTATTACACCCCCACCCCCACACCTTTTATATATGTATATATATATATACATATATATATATATATATAATATATATATATATATATATATATATATATATATATATATATAATATATATATATATATATATATATATATATATATATTTATATATATACATATATATATATATATATATATATATATATATATATATATATAAATATATATATATATATATATATATATATATATATATATATATATATATATATATATATATATATATATATATATATATATATATATATATATATATATATATATATATGTACATATATATATATATATATATATGTATATATATATATATATATATATATATATATATATATATATATATGTACATACATATATATATACATACATATATATATATATATATATATATATATATATATATATATATATATATATATATATATATATATATATATATATATATATATATATATATATATATATATATATATATATATATTATATATATATATATATATATATATATATTATATATATATATATATATATATATATATATATATATATATATATATATAATGCGGTTACTGGCAGGTAGAGGTATATCCTGAGGACCGCGAGAAAACAGCATTCACAACTGGCGGACACGGACTTTGGCAGTTCAAAGTCATGCCGTTCGGTCTCTGCAATGCACCAGCCACCTTCGAACGCCTCATGGAGACAGTGTTAAAAGGGCTCTCTCCCGAAGCCTGTCTTGTATACCTGGATGAAAACATCTATTGTGGGACGAAATTTTGAAGATCATCTAAATAACCTAAAGAGGTTATTCGAAAAATTGAAAGAGGCCAGACTGAAGCTAAACCCTTCCAAGTGCAACTTGTTCCGCCATGAGGTGAGTTACCTGGGTCACATAATTTGTGCTGAAGGTGTGCGGACAAATCCTGGAAAGATCTTCGCTGTTCAGGACTGGACCCGTAATGAAGATATTCACCAGCTGCGAAGTTTTCTCGGACTATGCACGTATTACAGGAAATTTGTCAGAAGTTTCTCAAATACTGCAAGAACCCTTCACAAGTTGACCGAGGTTAGACAACAATTCCTGTGGACAGACGAATATATATTTCATGTATATAATATTTTATATTAGTGTTGGTGTTTAATGAGTTTATATTAATAAAATTATTTAAAATTTTTGAGAAAACATATTACTGTCTAAACTTTTATAAAACTATGAAATTATTTTTTAGATAACTACAGTAATAAAAAACTACTTATTGATTAATTATATTAAAAAATATTGAATAATTAATATGGAAGAATATAAAATCGTAGTTATGAAATTTGTTAGATTTAATAAAGTTATTAGATGAATAATCTTATTTTGTGTGTTTGTGTGTAAAATAAATATACAAATCTATAAATGATTTGTATATTAATTTTATTAATTTTAAATATATTAATAAAATAAATATACAAATAATTACAAATATACAAATAATAATATATAAGGCTTGTTAATATTTATTTTTGATAAATAAATATTAAGTTAACTCTTATTACTAAATATATATTTCTTTTTTGTTAATTCTGTTTAACCTTTCAAGATATTTTGAAATTCTTGTACCAGGAGAATTACTGTATGAATAATCATTATGTAGTATATATTTCATTTAATCAATTTTATATGAATTATATTGTAATATCTAAAGTAAAAATTAAAATAACTATTTATACTGTGGTTTCTAAAATTATCTTGCCTTAATTAATATACTGTTCTCATTGCAACCCATTATGATTGTTAGATGTGTAAAACATTTGTATTATTCTAAATTTAATTCTTAAAATATTTATGATTTAAGAAGGAGTTACACTTTAGGCATCAAGAAAGACAATTTTAGGGCAAATAAATTTGCTTGAAATAATGCAGAAGAGTGTCGCAACTTATATTGTGAAAAATAAAAATAATGTGTAACACTAGAAAAATTATATTGGAAAATATTTTTAAAATATGCAGAGACCAGTTAGTTATGATTCTTAATCTAATATATTTGTAGAAAAATTTCAGCAAAGAACTTTTATAAACATAATTTAAGAAATATGTTTAAAAAGTGATCTTATGTAATACACATGATACTGAAAGGTGCATAGATAAAAATTCTTTTATTTAATCATAACATCTTATTTACGTAACGTCAGAAAAACTGAATCTTCGTTCAATACAAGATAAAATGAAATTTTCAACCATCAGAAAAACGGATAAAATGAAACCTATAAGAATAACCCTTTCTAACATCGTGATGGTAATAAGAGTGAAAACTTCATTTTTCCGTTATTGTTCATTAATCAACTGATAGATGTCATCTAGTACAAGGCACCAAAAAGCCTGTTAAACGAGAAGACTAAAAAAAGACAGTATTCTTTAACACAGTCTTTGTATTTTAACAAGAAATTCTTACTTTCTGCTTTTTATTGCTAGCATATTTTATGATAGCTTGAAAGATAAGGCATTTCTTTTCTCACATTTCTGCACATACATTTTTACTTTACAAAAAAATATGATAGACAAGATAAAGATAATCAAACTGTAGAAAATTAACTTATATAATAAATTAATAAATCAACTGCTTATTCTTAGGTAAAGGATACATTAATTTTAAATGGTATTTGAATTTACAGAAGAGGAACAGGCAAACTAAATTAAAATGTTATTAAATATAGATTATTATAGTATTGTAATATATTAGATAATTAGTACATTTATTATGGTTATTCACAATTTAACATATCATTACTATATAAATGTGAAACTCTTATATATTATTGTAAATATAATCCAATTCTGCACTGATATACATACAATATCAGAACACGTTCTACTATTATATTA
>CM063511.1:101346261-101348761 GCA_032207245.1 Pardosa pseudoannulata | reverse complement strand
TTTCTGTAATGTAGAACACATTATGTTTATATTAGCATTTGGGTATTATATACTTTGAATGAAATTGTTGAGTTATTTATTTTTTAATAATAGCTTAAATTCAGTGTAAAACATAGAGCATTTTAATGTTTAAAAACATTATTATAAATTCGGATAATTATTTTGATGTAATGTAGAAAGCATTATGTTTATATTAGCATATGGATATTAAATATTTTGAATGATATTATTTATTTATTTTTTAAAAATAAATTAAATTGAGTGTCTTATATAGAATATTTTAATTTAAAAATCATTTTTATAAATTAGGATAATTTTATATCTGTAATGTAGAATGCATTATGTTTATATCAGCATATGGGTATTATGTACTTTGATTGAAATTACTGTTTTATTTATTTTTAATAATAGCTTAAATTTAAAAAGTAGCTTAAATAGCTTATGTTTATATTAGCATAAAATATATTTTGAATGAAATTATTGATTTATTTTTTTAATAATAGCTTTAATTCAGTGTCGTTTATACAACATTTTAATTTTTAAAAACATTTCTATAATTAAGGATAATTATTTTTCTGTAATGTAGAACGCATTATGTTTATATTAGCATATGGTTAATATAAACTTTGAATGAAATTATGGATTTATTCATTTTGTAATAATAGCTCAAGTTGGGTGTCGTACATAGAACAGTTTAATTTTTAAAAACATTTCTATAAATTAGGATAATAATTTTTCTGTAATGTAGAACACATTATGTTTATATTAGCATTTGGGTACTACATACTTTGAGTAAAATTATGGAATTTTTTTATTTTTTAATAATAGCTTAAATTGAGTGTCGTACATAGAACATTTTAATTTTTAAAAACATTTCTATAAATTAGGATAATTATTTTTCTGTGATGTAGAATGAATTTTGTTTATATTAGCATATGAATATTATATACTTTGAATAAAATTACTGATTTATTTATTTTTGTTAACAGCTTAAATCTAAAACGTAGCTTAAATAGCTTATGTTTATCTTAGCATAGCATATACATTGAATGAAATTAATGATTTATTTATTTTTAATCATAGCTTAAATTGAGTGTCATACATAGAACATATTAATTTTTCAAATCACTTCTATAAATTAGAATAATTATTTTTCTGTAATGTAGGACGCATTATGTTTATATTAGCATATGGGTGTTATATACTTTGAATGAAATTATTGATTTATTTATTTTTAAAAGATAACTTAAACTGAGTGTCGTACATAGAACTTTTTAATTTTTTAAAACATTTCTATAAATTAGTATAATAATTTTTCTGTAATGTAGAACGCATTATGCTTATATTAGCCTATGCGTACTTTAAATGAAATAATTTATTAATTTATTTTTAATGATAGCTTTAAATTTATTAATTAGTTAATTTTTTAATATTAACTTAAATTGTGTGTCATACATAGAACATTTTAATTCATAAAAACATTTCTATAAATTAGGGTAAAAATTTTTCTGTAATGTCGAACACAATATTTTTATATTAGCATATGGGTACTACATACGTTGAATGAAATTATAGAATTTTTTTTTTATTTTTTAATAATAGCTTAAATTGAGTGTCGTACATAGAACATTTTAATATTTATAAACATTTCTATAAATTAGGATAATTATTTTTCTGTAGTGTAAGACGGATTATCTTTATATTAGCATATGTGTAATACATACTTTGAAAGAAATTATTGATTTATTTATTTTTAATGATACCTAAAAATTAGTGTTATACATAGAACATTTCATTTTTTAAAAACATTTCTATAAATGAGGATAATTATTCTGTAGAAAGCATTATGTTTTTATAGTATAGGGGTTAATATATTGTTTCATTAAATAATGTTTTTGCTTCATTTGGAGAATAAAAGGATAGTTTTATTTACAGAAATAAAAACTTTGAAGGATTAGATCAGTAGAAGTTAGTGATATATTACTCATTGTCAAGAAAAAAGTAATAATGTGTAAGATTTCTTGGAACAGATATAATTTAAAACATAAACAAATAAATATATTAATGAACATGGTTAACCTATATCATTCAAATGACGACTTGACAAAATTTGAAAAGTAACAAGCAGATAGCAGAATTAAAAATATCTCCGTTTATTAAATGTGTGAGAGTTTTAATTATTTAAAATTATTTATTGTATACAATTACGGGCACAACTGGTATTATAATCCTACTTTATTTGAAATTAACAAATCTGGGTAAAAAAAAGAAAACTTAATATTATTACTCCACTTTAACTTTAAGAGAAAATTTTAAGTTTAATAATTCTAAAGTTTGTGGTTTTCTAAATATATACTATCAAATTTCAAAAACTATTAGTGGTAATTAGCTTGGAAAAATTTTATAATTGCGAAAACTATAATCATATTAATTAGCCGAATAGGTTCTTCATCAAAAATGTACTTTGGAAACATACACTAGAAAATTTAAACATCGTACT
>CM063511.1:101336261-101343761 GCA_032207245.1 Pardosa pseudoannulata | reverse complement strand
TATGTTTATTTACGTAATTAAAATGGGTAACACTTTTAATACCGTTGTGTCCCTAGGATTAATTACAATTTTACTGAATATCAGCAATCTATATATTGTTTTGTAGAAATAGCAACAAATGTTATCTAAATTGCAGACATGCAACACAGGGTTAAGAAGAACTAAAATAATACTGAATAACTACTATCAGCATTTTATTTCATATAACAGAATCGGATAAACATGCAATGCGATCACATAATAAATCACTAAAAAAATGCTTGCAGACATTTAAAACTTCAGTTTCAAGAACACGATAACTTTCTTTTCTCAACTATATTTTTATACTATAGGCTTTTTATTCTGTACAATTCATACTTTTTAATAGCAAAAGTAGGGTATGTATCTTTCATGTTTGAAGTGAAAGTTACTTTTTTGGGATTTTAGAGGCTTTTTCTAAAATACCGGATGCACTTTCTTTTCCAATACGAAATTTCAAAAGTTCAACAATATGCCATCTGCAAGCATTCAAGCTTCTTTTCTTTTTACAACGCTACATTTTTTATGTTGTAAAGCTATGATATAAAAAAATGAAAACTAAAATGTATATTCTTCTTTTACTACAGTTTAAAACGAAGTATTTTCTAACACGAGAAGAGGCAGAATGGGGTTTATAATATATTTTTATTTCTCAGATATTCTATCAGAAATATGTTTTTGTGTTTACATAAATATATATTATCAATTATTTTATAAAATATTTATTTTTTTGATCTAAAATTTAATTAAAGATGTCTCTATAAAAATATAAAAACATATTTACTTCGAAGAATATAATAAAGCCTACATTTTAAGTGTCTACAGGATTAATATAACCATGAACTTTCAAGCCTGATTATATTTGTACTTAATAGATGAGTCTGAAAATGAATATACCATTACAAATATATTTATACAAAAGTGGAAACTGAATGCAGTCTACAGCTAGGTTTTCATACATTTTCATACATTTCAGATAACCGTTGACTCTCATATATGTTTATATGAGTAATGGATGCACTTGGACAATAACGTATTTCAACTACAACTAAGCAGAAGGAGCTTATATACTCGTAATTAACAATTTAAAGAGGAATTTATTTTTTGACGAGAAATGTTTTTATTTCATATATTTTAAGCTTATTATGGGCTTTTTCTTTTTGGAATATACACAGAAGAGAAAAAAGAAAAACTCTGGTATAGGCATGCGTAACCAATGAGATACGGCTTTGCGGTCATCAAGAGCTATATAACAGAAGAAGTGTTTGCCACAGTTTTTAGATCGGTTACTGCTGCTATATTGCCAAGTCATCAAGATTTAATTGAGTTTAAACGGAGTAATATAGTCTGCGCACGAAAGATGGGCATAGCATCTCCTAGGTAGTGAAGAAATTTTTATTTTTCCATACGACCATTTCACGAATGTACCGTTAATATTGAGAATCCTGTAAAACATTAAATATACAACAATCTTACGGCTGTAAAAGATCGTGGAAGCAAGGAACCAATGACGAGAGGGAAGAATCCTTAAACGTGACAGAATTACAAACCATCTGCAGGTTTCAATACTGGGCCATCAACAATTGTCAACGTGGAAACCATTCAACGAAATATCATCGATATGGGTAAAAACATAAGCCACATCTTTATATTTAATCTTTGTATTTCAGAATTTTAATCAAATAGAGATGTATTTTTGACTGCATCTCTCTTAGACCACAAACACTAAATGGGAATGCAAAAGTGTGTGCGCAAGCACTGGGAATATGGAGCCAGTATAAAGTAAAGATATCTCTTTTTGAGGAAAGAATTCAGTGGAAATGCATATTATTGAGATCTAGAAGACCTATAAGACAGCTATTGAGAATTTGTGAGGTATATTTCTATTGGATGATTTTGTGTGGAATGTTTTTATAATGTTCGAGAATTAGATGCCAGTTAAGTATTCTCAGGGGTTACGTTTCTATATTTATTGCAGTATTTAAAGTATTATAAATATATTTACGCGTGTTGCGAATATTTTTCAAATGCCAATGCAATAAAAACTAAATTGATTTATAGAACAGTCAATTACATGTCCCTAAATATTACATGTTAAGGAATAAAAAAAAGTCTAGTTTTTTTTCTAAAATTGATAAACAGATTTGGAAGTTCTATGTTTATTAGCTAATAAATCATGTGCGTTAAAACTTTTGTGACATTGGAAGCATATATACAAAACTGTAATTTAAAAAAAAACATTAATTTAATTTCAATAGTTAAAATTTTACTAAATACATTGTTATTCACATTTAAATTATTAATCTGTAATTTGAAAACATCTTATATAAAAGAGTATTGTTAGCATTAAATTAGGATAGATCATCCTGAAATTTGAAACAAACTTTTTCCTTATCAACCAAATATTGTATAGGGGAGATTTTTCAGTTAAAAATTTTTATGAATTTTTTTAAAGCTAATTGAAAAAAAAGTATGCATGCATATATTGTCATCATATCTGCTTTTTATAAACATTAAACCTACTTAATATCTCATTTAGTTAAACAGTAATAAAAGAAATAAAATACTTTTCCAATGTCCCAACCTGCCCCACTGTATGGGGTAGGTTGGGACACTAAAAAACAAATACAAAATTCCGATCAAATTATATTTTTAGTAACTGTTATAAAAGAGAAATAACTGAAAATTGTTCAAGTGAATACATTTTTTAACAAATCTTATATTTGCAGCTGATTTAAGCATAATAGCATTTACAGCAGAATAATTTCTGTTTGTTTTTCTTGTTCTCACCATTTTTTTCTGAAAAAAAGATTAATAAATTAATATTTTGACATGTTAAATCATCACATAAAAATTAAGCCCCAAAATCTTAATTATTTTGCTTGAATTGATATTTGTTTACACTTTTTAAAATGTCCCAATGTACCCCATCTATGTGTGTCTCAACCTGCCCCATGTTACATAGTATCTTTTGGTAACTACTATACAGTTAGTGTTAACAATATAATTAATTTAATAGCATAGAAATAATAATAAATGAATTTTTTTCATAACAATGCACTTTTTTTAAATATTTAAATTTTTAATCGAAAAAATTACTTTTTAAAATGCACATTGATGTAATTTTGGGTTATTCAAAACACAGAAAATGAAATTGTTCCTTACCTATAAGCACTATTTTCATCAAAATTCTTTGAGAAGTGAAGAGGAAGGCCATCTATCAATACACATAAGAACTAATTCTTGGTTGCAAATTAAGGCCTGAAAATAAGCATGTCCAAACGTGTGCTAGGTTCCAAGGTGCCCCACTATCCCCTATAATTAAAATATTTTAGTTTCAGTTAATACTAAATTCATGATAACGATTCGATGAATCTATAAAAATATAGCCCCTTATATCACGGGATTTGTACAATTTTTAATTTTCCGGAATTTTAAAGTACCATCTGAGAGAGGTAAAAATTGTTTGTTTTTTAGCTGATAATTATCTGGCACACGCTCAATAATTTATTTAACTTCATACTCCTCTAAAGTCTCCCAATACTGTGAATGTAGTTAGAAACATATTGAATTCATTTAGTCCAACGGAATGGTTATGTATAAAAAATAAAGGAACGATCTTCTTAATTTTTAATGATATATAACTTAAACGCTAGGTATTTACTCTTATTTTGTAGAAGTAGATAACATAACATATTATTTAACATACCATAAAAATGTATTAATATTCACGTGCAAATATATACTGAAAACATTATTGTATTAAAAGAGCAAGTAAGGAATCTAAACCAGCTGCATATTATAAACGAGAAAAAGTATGGTTATAAAACTTAAGAAGTGTACTCCGAAATAAAAATTAGTTCCTGCAAGTGATTAGAAAATAAGAAATGGTCATTGATTCTCTCTGCAGAAAAATTAATTTTTTAAAAGGAAAATAAAAATTGTATTGAGAAAGAAAAAAAAAGTATTTCATGAAACGTGGAATGATTAACTACGTTTACACGCTGAAAATTTACCAGAGCAAGAAACTCGATCAAGTGTTAACTGAAGATAAAGCGCAAAGAACATGGCAATGAATAGAGAAGTTAAAGTTAAAAACCCTATTTTATATTTAAATAGCGCAAAAATTTACATTCTAGACATTTTTTACAAGAAAAAAAAAACACTTTTATTGGATATTTTTGAAAAAGAAATTATAAAGTGAGATTTCAGTAATTTTATCTTTACAAAATTACTATTTAAACACAGTTTGTATTTTAGGATCCATTCAAGCATATTAATTTCCATGTATATATTACTAATTATTCCTACCAAAAATAGTATATTGAAAGTAACAACATATTTTTTTTTCCGTTTTGAGGGTTACATAGAACTTTAACAATAAAATTAAACAATAACTCAATTCGATGTTTAAAGGAAATATGGGGTCATACATCGGAGTTAAATTATCTAGAATATTCTGAATTTTAAGATATTTTATGAAATAAAGTCCTTTTTTAAAAGGCTTAGTAGCACATATCTATCTATCTGTCTATCTATCTATATATATATATATATATATATAATATATATATATATATATATATATATATATATATATATATATACAAAATGAAGTACAAAAGAGTATTCCAAAAAATATTTAATGCTTCTAAAATTTCTCTATGATTTCTATATAGAAATCATAGAGAAATTTACTTGGCTGAAATGATAAGAGACTGTTTTCTGTTGTCATGCCTACTCAACTATAAATTGTGTAATATAAGAATTCAAAGATTGTTATATTGAATGCGATTGTATTTTGTATTCTATTTTGAACATCTGCTTGTGAACTCAACAGTTATCTGAAAACAGGTAAATTAATTATTATATGCATTCTAATGTAAGCCATTCCATTATTATTTTTTGTTTTCACGGATTCTTTCAGGATCTGTAAAATATTATATATATATATATATATATATATATATATATATATATATATATATATATATATATATATATATATATATAATATTTTTCTATGATTTCTCTTTTAATTTTTTTTTATAAATATGTAAAATCATTTGTATATAATATAATTCGAAAAAAATAAAACTATATACTACTATTTCTATTTGATTTTTCATTTTTAATATACTATTATAAATTTATCCACTAAAAATATATTTTTTGTTTCAAAAATTCTTATAGTTGTTACTTATATAATTTTATTTATACATTTGTTTATATATTTCAATATAAAATACGAAAAGTTGGTTAGAAAATTAAATAATTTTCGATCTATTTAGATTTAACTGAATAACTAAATTTACGCGCAAAACGCCCACTTTCGCTGCGAAATGTTCCCGCACACAATGTGAAATGGTAGATATTAATCAGATTCTATAGTAGAATTTAATACTTAACAGTTTTGATCTAATTATAATTGAAAAGTTACAAAACACTACGTTTTTATGACTGTGAAACGAGCTTAAATTGAGTTACCCCTCGACAAAACGAAAACGTTTGTCTAATATAATTATCACATCCTAAATTATTTCTCTTTCAGTCTCTAAGTTGCAATAAAAATGCAGAAATAATCAGCTAATAATCAACAGTATTTATATATTTAAGGCAAAAAATAAGAATTATAATTAACACTATATTAGACTTTAAATACTATGTACGTTAATCTGAACTATTCCATCTTCATCGAAAGGCCAAATGGTGGTAGTCCAGTGATGTATAGTACTGGAGATCGTTCGTTCAAATTTCATGAAAATAGACTATCTTGGCAGTTCGTATTTACTCTAACGTCGTGGACCCCTGTTTTTTAATCCTTTTAGTGACACAAAAGAAAATCTTAACATACCAACCAATTAACATTTCACGAAATTTGTGATGTTGGAGTCTTTCACAGTTTTTAATAAAATTGAGTCATTATTTGTTCTGTTCATCGTCATCTGTTAGATTATAAGCTGCTTTTAAAAATTTATAAAAAATAAACATTTGAATATTTTCTATCTTCCTGAATTGTTATGTGGTTTTCTTATTGTATGGTTTAATTGTGTGGAAGGTCAAAAGGTGTCTGTCGTTTTATCTCTCTTTTTATCCTGTTGACCACGCTCTTGGTCACGTCTAAAAAATTGTAGATGATCATACATACAAGTATTTGACCGAAATGATAAGAGACTGTTTTCAGTTGTCATGCCTACTCAACTAAAAATTGTATAATATAAGAATTCAAGGATTGCTATGTCGAATACGGTTGTATTTTTTATTCTATTTTGAACATCTGCTTGTGAACTCAACAGTTATCTGAAAGCAGGTAAATTAATTATTAAATCCATTCTAATGTAAGTCATTCCTTCATTATTTTTTGTTTGATGGATTCTTTCAGTTTCTCTAAAATATAATTTATATTAGCGAAATAACTGACCCCACAATATGCATGTATACATACATTAAAAATAAATATAGCAGCCTTATAAAAATAAATATGACACTAATAAATCCTAATAAATCTTAATAATGACATTTATTAAATTAGTACGTATTTCCCTTCTCCCTGTTTCTAATAAGAAATTATTATTGTTGGTAGAAGCCACTAGAAACATTCGTCTGTTTAACACTAGATTGCCCAAGGCAGTCATTTTGACTGTTTTTTAATTTCAATTAGAAAAACAATTATGAAATATAATGATACAGTTTCTTAGACTTTTGTGACTTTTTCTATAATATATAAATGGGTTTATGAATAATTGTAGTTATTTCCACCCTCCTTTATTATATAATATTAAAAATGAATTTTAAACAAATTTCTTTACATATTGGTTATTTTTTCACAATGCAGTCATTTTGACTGTTTTGGGGCAATATAGATATTCAAGAAATCTCGGGCAATCTAGTGTTAAACTTGCTTTACATACCTGCACGTATCTGAAAATTGAATGCATTTTTATAATTAAGGAAAATATAGATTTCCATTCCGTCCCGCTTTAATTCATTTCTTTTTCCAAAACAAAAGAGTGGTTACTCTTGTTAGCAGCATCTAGAAATCATCCGTTTTTTCAAATTTGATTTACATCTTTCCATATATCTGAAAATTGAATGCAATTTTATATTTAAGTAAGATATAGTTCTACATTCCCTCCCTCTACATTCTATCCCTTTTTACAATAATAATTGATTAATTTTGTTAGCAGCAACTAGAAATATGTGTTAAAATTAGAATTGCATAGTGTATATATCTCAAAATTGAAAGCAATTTTATACTAAAGAATATATAGTTCTATACTCCATCCAAATATATTTTATCTTTCGATTTCTATATTCTATCCTTCTTTTTATTAACAAATTATTATATTTTGTAGCAGCTACTGGAAAACATTTGCTTGTTCAAATTTATTTTTTTTATCTGAAAATTGAATGAAATTTTATACTTAAGTAAGATATAGTTCTACCTTCCATACCTCTTTATTCTATCGATTTTTCCAGCAA
>CM063511.1:101328761-101331261 GCA_032207245.1 Pardosa pseudoannulata | reverse complement strand
AGGAAAAGAGGTCTTAAAAGGAGGAAATAAATTTTGTTCTATATAAATTCTAATACTTTTTATATGGAAAAATAGCTTTAAGCAAAAATACAAATCATTTTTTTACAATAGCTTTAATTATTAAAATAATTAAATTATTAAAATGTTCTAAAGTATACATTTGCCCATTGTTTTTAAATTCTTATTATGCGCATATGTTGCTGTGTGAAGTAATATAAGTTATTTATTTTCCTCTGGTCTAAAGGGTTACATTTATAATAAAAGAATAACACGTAGGCAGATGCATAATTTACGTATTCCTTATTAGTTTGCTATTTAACTCCACTATTGTAATTCTATATAGGTATAAATGCGAGGTTATTAGCTTTATTAAATACTAGCAAGTTTGCCCGTGCTTCGCTACGGTGAACTTAATATATTACTTTTAAACAAAGATTTATTTTTCGTGAATAACTCTCTGAATTCGTCACAGTTCAGTTCGAGTCATTGGCATGTTTATATATTTCTATCATAAGCGTATTATAACATTATTCAGTTTTTATAATCGAATTTGTCTTATATTAAATTTGCTCAAACTTTTTTTATTGTAAAATATAAGCTTAACCCTAAATTGTATTACTGTATTACTACTGTACGTTGATTAGCAAAGTTAACAGATCTTGCCATATTACGTGATAGAATAGGAAGCACAGGTTTTGACAGCAACAGTGCTAATTTTGTTGGTAGTAATAAATGTTTTCCAAAATTAAGGAAATTTATGACAAACCACATAGTTTTGTATGAAACAGAAACACGCATTCATATCGACAACCATATGAATATGAAGATAACTATATAAAATGATAGGTTTTATTTGGCCATGAGAGTCACTGAAATTTGTACTTTTTGTACTTAGAATATTGTTGATATGCATTTCATTGTAACATAAAAATGAACCAAGAATTAAATTTAAAATTAGTTCTCATATAAAAATGCTATAATTTGCGTCACATAGAAATGAAAGTGAATCACTTTATATCTCAAATTTCAGTTCAAATCGAATAGATACTAAGCAGACGATTTTAAATAATATAAAATAAGAAATTAATAAATGAAATATTTAAATGAATGACGTCATAATGATAGAAAAATATCATTTTCACCTATTTATTATGTGATGAATTGAACATTTTAATCTCCTGCTTTTAACCGTGGAAAACTGCGTTTAAAACAATTACTTGGGATGACGTCACATTGCTAGAAATATTGCTTCTTTCCCTTAGATATGATGCGATAAATTAAAAACTTAATCGTTTGCGTTTAACCGGGGAAAATAATGCTTGGAATAATGACATGAAATGCTCGAAAAAGGGGGAAGGAATGAATTTCGAACGTTGAAAATTTACAAAAACCTTCCCAGGGATGTACCTAATAATTTCCCAAATTTTCACGGCGATTGGATGCATAGTTTTCGAGTCTATTGAGTACAGACAGACAGACAGACAGACAGACACACACAAATTCATTTTTATATATATAGATATATCATGGTGTAATGGTTTAAGAAATCTCTCTTATCAAATCTAAATTTAAGCAGTGTCACAATGCAGCTGCGTTTAATACGTTTGGAGAAAATGTGTTGGTAGTCATTTTCAAACTCTTTTTAACAGGATTGCGTTGTTTCAATAAGTATAGAATGTTCTTTTACTAAACTACTAATAAAAGAAACTACTACTCTTTTACACTTTTGTTCATCGGAATGTTTCTGTTCTATCTCTTTATATTACTGTATATTTCTGCCTATTTATGTATGACCACAACTTTTGATTTATTACATGGAGCATCAAAATATACGCTTCTAAAGAGGACCATAAAACAAAATTAAAAATTCTATTTTTAACATATAATTTTAATACCACAAATGTTTTTATATCAGATAAAACAGAGAAAATATTTGGATGATAATTACAATACAATAAATTTTTGTTGTAGGATAATGTCAGTGTACTTTCCATTCAGGGTGTTAATATCCTTTAAATTATGCCGGCCGATGGCCAAATGGTACAACCCTGCTCTTCTAAACCAGAGTCTTGAATCTCCCTGCCGGCATGGGGGTTCATGGGTGTTCATGCTCGAAATTGTGTTTAAGCAGTAGATCCGGGTCTCGTTATCTCTCTTGTGCAACACCGTACACAATACACCGTACAACCAAACTTTCAAATTATTCCGCATGTTAAGCATCTACCTGTTTATCTATCTCTATATCTATATGCACATGTATATATATATATATATATATATATATATATATATATATATTTATATATATATATATATATATATATATATATATATATATATATATATTATAGATATATATATTATATAAATATATGTATATATATATATATATATATAATATTATTTATATATAAGTACATGTGTGTCGCCGAATGGTAGAGCACTACTATTTGGTAACTGAGTTCGAGGTTTCTAATCCCACTTCTGGCATAGATCTTCG
>CM063511.1:101308761-101318761 GCA_032207245.1 Pardosa pseudoannulata | reverse complement strand
GAACGGGCTGAGGAAAATAATAGGGGCAATTTCAAAAGAAGTATTCAAGTGTAGTTCGGGACAGTTGGTCCCCTGGACGATCACACACACACACACACACACACACACATATATATATATATATATATATATATATATATATATATATATATATATATAGTGCATTTTTATTCCAAATTTCTGGATATAAATGCTTAAATTTTATTAGTAGGGGAGACCGGGGTAAAATGGACCATCCCCTATTATTTATTTTATTTATTAATTTTAATGTTTAATACTTTGATACATAGATGACAGCACTGCAGTCTAATTGTGTGTTTAGCTGACAATTTAGCCATTTTATTCTAGAAAGCTGATTTGTGGTAGTCAGAAGTAAATATTTTCATCATAATATATCTTCTTCTCTTCATTTAAGAATTGGGATTTGGAGAATTTAACTTCTCACAATAAAGAGCTAAGATTATGTATTATTATATTTAATGTAGCTAAAACAATTTAATATAAGATTAGTTCTGTTTTTCTGACACTTTTTGTCAGAAATACACATGGGGTAAATGGACCTGGAAAATGGACCATGATCCATTTTCCAGGTTGTGTTATTTTTTATTTCTGTAATGCTTTCTAAATTGATTTTATGCGTAATACTTTAAAAAAACATGCAGGATTTAAAGTAACAGATATATGGCAATTCAATGAAAATGTCTTTGAGGATATCCAATATCTCTCATCATATGTGACTGATCAACCGTCACCAGATTTTGAATTAACATGTACAGCTGATCGTCAACCAAGCACAGTTAATCAGCAACCAAATACATCACAATCAGTACAAAGTGAAAATCATCAGTTGAAAACAGTATAACCTTTCGAATTATGCCCCTTAGCAAAAGCTAGCATGAGCAAGACAACAAAGAAACGAAAGAAGTGTGCATCAAAAATTCTAACTGATACACCAGTGAAAACGATGATTGAAAAAATGTCAAAGAGAAGGAAGAGAAAAAATTAAAACAGAAAAATGCTGCTTTAGTTAAAGATAAGAATAATTTAGAATAAATGTTAGTCTTAAGTAAGCAGAAAATGATAAAACTGTGAATTTTAAAGCAAATAAAGAAAATTTATGTGGATCAGAAAGTGAGTGATTCGGAAAATATGTCTGTTTATAGTGATACACAACACAGTGATAAAGAAAGCAATTCACAGCATGATGCCAATTCTGATGATGAATTAAAAGTTGACAAGTATGTTTTGGTTAAATTTTTGACAAAAAAGAAAGTGGTTCATTTGGTTGGTTTAATAAGAGGAAAAAATGATGAAGATTATGCTCTTGTGAAATTAATAAGGCAAAAACCTAATCAAAATGTGTTCATTTTCCCTGACAATGTTGATGAATTGCTCGGAAATGTTCAAGATATTATGATGAGTCTTCCAGATTCTACTGCTTCTCAAGAAAATAGCAGACTTTCAGTAAAACACAAATCTTTTTGTGTATCATTCATTAACTTCAATATTCGCTAATATTATGCTTTATGTGTACAGATTGAAGCTACAGAAAATAAACATAATACATTTTATGTTTTGTACTATTAAATAATGTACTATATTTAAGGTATGTGTAGAAATTTTTTGCGGTCCATTTTACCCCGGGGTCGGGGTAAAATGGTCCACTTTGTCACTTGCTATTAAAAAAATTATAAAAAAAGTAATTATAATAATTGGTTTTGACTAAGTGTAATATAAAGCCTAATATATAGGCAATGTGCATATATATTTTCAGATTCAAAAAAATCATTAGTTTGAGAGCAAATACTCAAAATTCACAAAATCGGACCATTTTACCCCGGTTTTCCCTACTATGAATACTATGAGAATACTATGACAGATTAGAACACTTAATTTAGAACACTATTTTCAAACAGATATTCTCTAGGACGATATTTTTAATTATTGCTTTTAAACTTCCAAGAGTCTGACTCACTCTTAATTTATTTTGATAGCAATGTAATTTTTTCTGAACATTTGATCATATACTTAAAATAAGATGTTGATGACTAATATATGTTTGTAAAGCACTTTTTGAGTGTGTAAAAATAAAATTACAAATACTTTTCAAGGTAAAGAAGATAGAAATATTCATTGCTTAATCTTGAAATGTGTTTAGAATCCGCTAGTGTAAGTAATACAATGTAAAATCTTTGTAAAATAGAAATAAAATTAAGTAAGTTTTATAATACAGTTTTTAATATGTGTATAAAATTTCCACTTTATTGTTTCCATTGTAATTTCACACAACATAACATCTAAATTAATTTTAATCCTATTTCTTTGGTTAAGAAATATATATATATTTTGATGGTAAATAATTCCACTGTTTTCTCAAGGGGTTAAAATGTGATTGATTTTACGATTATTTTTTGAATGATACGACATAATGTAATAGATAGGAAATTGTCTTTTTCATCGAAGAATGGTCTCTAGAAACTATCAAACAAATCTTGATTACGTACAAAATACATCACAGATTCTTTTCAAATCCTTGTAACGACAGTAAATCCTACACGCATAAATTTTTTAAAACGAACATGGTGTCTTATTTGTCTCTGGAATAGATTTTTGAAAATAACCTAGTAGTTTTTCTAAGAAGAATCACTATTTATTCATCTAAGCTTAAATCCCATTTGCTCTGGAAATCTTATTTTGTTCTTTTTTTCATTCGTTTATACTACATAACTTAATAAAATAAATCAAGTTGCTCCACTTTTAAATTACAATAGCAATAATAAAACAATCTCATAAAGGAGTATGGATTTTTAAAGCCAATATTTGCTTTTTTCATTAAATAGAATGAAATTTGTAATAAATTTTTATATAAATCCACGAGGATTGAGAAATGAAATTTATATATGAATTCTCATCTAATAGTATATAAGAGTCATTTACTTACTTTCTGCTTGGTTTGTCTTAAATCAAAATAACAAGGATTACTGACATCTTATATAGGAACGTGTACTGTTAAAATACCTATAGTTGCATTATTTCGGATAACCCTTTAAAGGTCACCAAAATACATTCATATGAATTTAATGTAATTTGTTTATAAATGTAATCTATGAACCTTGTAAATGTAAAATATATAAGTTTTCTGTACATTCCTTAGAAGTGTTTGCCTTAGGGGATAACTAAGGAAGGTCTGAGGAGTGGTTTAACTGACTAACCCCTCCCCTTGTAGAGCTTGAACATTATGCCTTTTTAAAACTTTAACTATATTGGAAGAACAATAAATAGTAATCCTTAAACTTGTATAATAAATAAATAGCTTAACAACTTAAAAAGTGTTGTTTGTATAGATAGTTTTATTTGGGGTCATAAGAAACATAAATTGAATTACTGACTTGTCAAGTACAGAAAGTTTAAATACATATATTTCAAAAGTAAAAAAAAAAGATAAACGCAGATCTATCATCTGTTATAAATTTAAAATATCAAAAACATAATATGTATGTATATATATATATATATATATATATATATATATATATATATATATATATATATATATATATATATATATATATATATATATATATATATATATATATATATATATATAATATATATATATATATATATATATATATGTATATGTATATGTATATATATATATATATAATATATATATATATATATATATATATATATATATATATATATATATATATATATATATATATATATATATATATATATATATATATATATAAAATAAAAAAAATCACTCATGTCATCAAAAAGTTTTTTTTATTTGCAGAAGCACTTGATCCTACATCATTGGCTTCCATACATCAGAGATGTATGAGATTGGAGCCGTAAGTAATTATAAAAAGATAATGTAAAGTACTCCAAAAAGTAAAGTTAAAAAAAAAATGTTTAACAGGTGGTTTTGCTACGAAACCACTGTCCGCTAAAGGGTTAATAAACTAAAAAAAACTCACATCGGTATGACGTCAATGTAATATAATATAGAGATTACTTGATGTATGTTATTTATCTAAACACAATGAAAGGTAAAATGGGTATCATATTTATATACTATAAGAGTTTAGAAATATAATCATTAAATTTTTAAATAAAACCCTGAACTGTAAAAGTTTACTTACTCTTATGATTTTTAATTTTAATTATTGATATCTCATACATTTCATCTCTTTGGAGTTCGGTAAAATTAATAAATATTTTCATCACTCTCTAGTTATTCATATAAATCTAAGTTTACCTAAAGTTTTAAAATGTGTCAAAATACTTCTAATATATTTTTGTTTATTTTCATCATATTGAACAGTTTTACTGTAAACATTTTAAACTATGGTGTTACCTCTGGAAAATCACAACATATCTAAGAGGACTTCCCTATCTCATACGGTTTTCCTGGAAATGTATGTCTTATAATAAAAATTAAAATTCACACTCCCAAAAACATTATTTCCAATGGCATTATAATTGCAGGTTCTGCTCGGAAATATTACAAACCGCTTCCACCTGCAATCCCTTTATAAGACTTAGTTTAGCTAGGGATATTTTGCTGTTGAGTTCAAGGGGTATGTCCTTCAAACTAAAAAAAAATGGATAATCTAGCAAATCACAAAGCAGATTTCAAAATTTATTTTTACTACTTCTTAAAACAGAAGATTAATGACTCAGGTTGACATAGGTATTGAAGGATGAAAATATAAAATGAACTTAGTACTCAATAGAAGTATTGCTTCATCGATACCTCAATTTTATTATCCTTGAATCACATTTGTAACCGTAATCATCTTTTTGAATATAATGCATCAAGAATGAACAATAGTACAAATATATGTATAACACACACACACACACACACACACACACACACATATATATATATATATATATATATATATATATATATATATATAGAGAGAGAGAGAGAGAGAGAGAGAGAGAGAGAGAGAGAGAGAGAGAGTGAAGATACAGATACAGATATGTGTACATATATTTTGCAATTTAGCCCATTAGAACTGAAGAGAATTCATATTTGTTTGAATCCATACATAACTAAAATCGTAGCTGAAATAGAAAACAATGGAATTTTAGAAAATAGCTCTCCAGTGTGTTGTATCTTCTTCTCCCAGGCATCTGCTGTGGTAAACTCGTGATTGGACATTTACAGGTGTGCGAGCCAGCCAATCAGTGTTACTAATGTTTAATGGCTTGGGGGACGCTTAATGACAAGGATGATTTGAAACTAAGTGTATAAATCGTTATATAGGTGGAACAAGTTCAGCAAAAATTATATTTTCGAACTTGCTAAATTGATAGAAAAAACCAATGATAGTCACAGAGTTTTGCCATAACAAAATTTTTTTTAAGATAGACTTAATTTTGGATAGTTTTTTAGGTTAAAATTACTTTTAAATATATGTAGCATTACCGTAAATAGAGAAAATGAACACAAAACACAATGTTTTGTATCTGCAGTCATACATGGAGTTTCCTAACTGATTATATCATATGAAAATATTTGAATGCCTCTGAGAAATAATTTATACAACAATCGTAAATCCCGAAACGTGTACAGAGTATCTACGACTGTATATCACGTGCTGTCTAGAAACTCAATCAAGAATAAATTGAATTATTACAACAATCAGATCATACAGCACGTACGAAAATAGTTGCTTTCTAGACACGTTCACACTGGATGCAAGGGAAACATATTGCTTTGGGTTTTTGCTTCCCTATGCCTCACCGCTCCAAGAATCAGTTAACTTCTGGAAAACTGATTTTATTTCTCTCTTCAACAAACTTGTTAAGAAAGAGGTTTTTTTTTCTTGTCCCACAAGTTCCAACGGGGTTAGTAATATTTCCTCCTGTTATAAATATTAAGATAGAATTCTAAGAACTAGCTAAAATATTTTTGAAATTATCATATATATGGTAATTGCATGATTACATTTCTATACAGACAGAACATTTCAAATATAATTTTTCAGGGTAAATATAAGTAGATGCATTAAATCATCAGGAAAAACTGAATAATTATGCCTTTAGATAGAATTTTAGTTTTTAAACATTGTGTTCGTAAAATAAATTTCCGAAGCACTTAATTAACATACATTCATATGGAATGCTATTCCACAGAGTGTTTCAAAAATGACTGGTATATTTGAAATAACAATAAAAATGAAGTAGAATATTCAGTTTATTGCAATATGCTTGGGACAATGTTAAATTTTTATTAAGACAAACTTTCAAAATTAGTTACAATGTTCCATAACAGATGACGCTGCAGTCTGGAAAAATCTAAACTACGATATTTTCCAGATATCCAATATGAGCAGTAATAATATGGGGTATTCTCAGAACCAAATTATCACAAACCCTTGTAAACTTGGATGTCTTCACATGCAGAAACTATATACTGTTCCAGTTATTCAATTGTTTCTGGATAGTTGAGGTACACCTGATCATTTAAGAGTTCCGACAATCAAATATCATAGTTTAGATTTTTTACATACTGCAGCGCCATCTGTTGTGGAATATTGTACTAATTTAAATGTTTGTCTGCATGAAGATTTACTATTGTCCCAAGCATATTGCAATAAATTTATATCATTGTCCGTTTAGTTTTTATTGATTTTTTAAATATACCAGTCATCTTTGAAACACCCTGTATATATATTAAAATTATTACTATTGCATAAAAGAAGTTGAAACTCATGAGAAACACATATAAGAAACTTCTAAGAACACATGTTCATAAACTGAAACAGTATAATTTTAAATCAGGTAGAATTCATGCTTAAGAATCAACGAAATATTTTTAATTAACCATACGTATTTTTTTAATACTTCTGTTAAATGATGGGTCAAAATATTTCTAAAATTAAAATGGGAATAATTAATAGAAGGTTACGAAAAAGATTAACTTTAAAGTATCGCTAGTTAAATGGAAATTCTCTTTACGTAAACCGACAATACAACATGAACGTCTACTAATTACGTATTTTTTCCACTTGAAATTGATTAAAGGAATATTCTACATTGTAAAAAAGAAGTGAATTGCCAGTCTATCAGGTTATTTATTATTACTACTGGAAAACTGATTTTATTTCTCTCTTCAACAAACTTGTTAAGAAAGAGTTTTTTTTTCTTGTCCCACAAGTTATAACGGGGTTAGTAATATTTCCTCCTGTTATAAATATTAAGATAGAATTCTCAGAACTCGCTAAAATATTTTTGATATTCTCATATATATGGTAATTGCATGACTACATATGTATACAGACTAAAATTTTCAAATCGTTCTTTTTAGTGCAAAAATAAGTAGATGCATTAAATTCATCAGCGAAAAATTGAATAATTATGAATTTAGCTAGAATTTTAGTTCTTTAACATTTATTCGTAAAATAAATTTCCTAAGCACTTAATTAACATACATTTATATGGAATGCTATCCTGATACACATTAATATTATTATTATTGCAGCAAAGAAGTTGAAACTCGTGTGAAACACATATAAGAAAAACCTGTACAGAAATTCAAAAATTATATTTTCAAAGAAATATTTTTAAAAATATATATCAAAGAAACATTTTTAAATTAAATATATAAGATTTACTTAATATTTATGTTAAATAATTGTTTAAAATATTTCTAAAATTAAAAAGGAAAAAATTAACAGAAGGTTAAGAAAAATATTATCCTTAAAATCATTCTTAGTTCAATGGATATTTCTTTAAATAAAGCTGTAATACTACATCAGCGTCTACTAATTAGTTTTTTTTAATTGAAAAGGAATAAATACATATTCCACATAAGGGAATTTCGAGTTTTCGCCCCATTTATTATTTGTAAATGACTGTAATTTTTATTAAAGCTTAAAATACAATTTATACTAGAACTAATTTAACATAAAATATTAGTATTTGGTTAATTTTAGGAACATTTCATGTTAACGTATTATTAACGTTTATTTATGCAGAATTTCACAATATTACAGAATGTACTTAGTAAAATTTAATTATTTTAAAATAATAAAATTTCAATGTTTCTACAGTTTAGTGTGGAATTTGAAGAAACACTTCTTGCATAAAGTTTCATCGCACTTCACACAATATGTTAGGGGACTTCCTTGGCACCCTACAAGTCGACAGCGTCTTTTGCCCTTTCTTTGTCCTATATTGTGATCCCTTTTTTTAAAAGCGAACATCATGACTGAGATTAGCTTTTGAGGATGAAGGAAAACTGTAAGGTCGACCTTTCAAAACTTTTTTTCCGATTCCCAATTTTAGATATTTTACAGCAACAACTCTTCGAAAATCTTACATGGGCATAGAATCACCTTTATGAATATTTCTGTGCAGAATACTTGCATTAACTACAACCATATCAATTATTCGAGTGAATAGACACCAGTACCATATTTTACCTCTTATTCTCTCCAAAAGGAGTTTTATCTTGATTTGTCATTCTTACGTTCATCTGCTTTTGAAATGTCTTGGAAATGAATATATGACTTTATTTTTAGGTAAGCATTTTTATTAAAAGAGTCCTGTACAAGACCTGTCAATAATCTTCTACATCACTCCAATACTATCTTTCACTTGAATGAGTAAGATAGCCAAAATATATCAAAAACCCTATAAATATCTTTATATCTTTTTTAGTGATAATTAAATCATGGTCATTTTTTACATTTTTAGCATAGATAATAGTCTCATCCCCAATTACGTTATATACTTCATCAGAAAAAAGTTTTTCAAATCAATGATGCAAGATGCATTTGCAAGATCATTTTCCATTGCCAAAATATTATTCTTATAAGTTTCCCCTAATTCCGACCATTTGGTATAATTCGGGTTTTTTTTCCAAACAATTTTTGGCTTTTCTGTTTTTAATATTTTAGGTTTCCTCTCAAACGTTGAAGGTAAATATATTTAATCACACACATATTTTGATATTACTTCTATTTTACCAACAATATCATTTACAAATGGAGCATGTAACTTATCATCTATTTTCTCTTCATCTGTCAGTTCATCTACATCAGTGGATATGGCAATAATATCCTCTTTAATTTGTTCAGAAAACAGATAATCAACTGCATTCTGAAAGCTATTAAATACTTTTCAACTCATATTTTCATCTAAAGGTGAAAAAACGTAATATTACCAGGGTCAGGAAAAAAAACGCCCGAACGCCCAGTGATCTATTTCTAGATCAGCAGTATTTTGACACTAATTTTTACTATTTATATTTGTTTTAAGATAACATCGGTTTATATTCTGATAGCTACATCTATGAAGATATTAAATCGCCAAAAAAAATTAACTTTCGCTTATTACTTAGCTGTTTTCAGTGTTTATGCTAAGAAACGTAGAAAAACGGCGGAACGAAAGGGCGATACAAAATTTCTCTTATCGCTTTAGATCAATGATATAAACAAAACAAGAAAACCACTTGTTGGTAAACAGGTGCATACCTTGTCTTGCCCCCTGTGCAGTATAGAATGTGTGGGGTGGGTTTAAGGTCATCTAAAAGCGAGTTTACCAAGCTATGTTTAGCGATCTAAAAATAGATCACTGGGCGCTAATGGGTTATCGTAAGATTATTTCTAGTTCAATGGACATTTCTTTAAATAAAACTGTAATACTACATAAGCGTCTACTAATTAGTTTTTTTTAATTGAAATGGAATAAATACATATTCCACATTGTAAAAGATAAGGGAATTTCGAGTTTTCGACCAATATATTATTTTTAAATGACTGTAATTTTTATTAAAGCTTCAAATACAATTTATACTAGAACTAATTTAGCGTAAAATATTAGTATATGGTTAATATTCTCAATATTTCATATTAACGTAAAATTTCACTTCTCTTTTGACATTCAACAACAGTTAACTCCACAACATTTAAAATAAAAATGAGTTAAATAGAATGTATTTCGAAAATCAAAATCAAGTACGTTTTTT
>CM063511.1:101307570-101308661 GCA_032207245.1 Pardosa pseudoannulata | reverse complement strand
GTCTTAACACTGGACTACGTCGTATACATACACACACACACATACATATATATATATATATATATATATATATATATATATATATATATTATATATATATATATATATATAAGTGTGTTGCCTGCGTATTAATTTATTTAGAACTCAAACAAGTATTGAACCATTCTATGAAACTTACACATTTTTTCAAAACATTTGATGGAACTTTCACCCTTATAATTCAAATTTTACCTCATACTTTAAAAGGTTAAAACATTCAGGTGTGCTAAACCTTTTAATTAGATAAATTGTTTTTATCCCAGGGTAGAATATATATATATATATATATATATATATATATAATATTTGGAATTCCGTTATAGTATTATTTATTCATATATTATAAGTTCGTATCCAATATATATATATATATATATATATATATACATACATATATATAATATATATATATTAAATTCTTTGATTTCCATGGAAATTTGATTCCAAAATCCCATTTCAATCCCAGCTCTTAATATATATATATATATGTATATATATGTATATATGATACGATATATATATATATATATATATATATATATATATATATATATATATATATATATATATATATATATATATATATATATATATATATATATATATATATATATATATATATATATATATATATATATATATATATATATATATATATATATATATATATATATATATATATATATATATAATATATATATAGATATGTGTGTGTGTGTGTTTGTGTGTAGAATTATATCCCTAGATTATTAACAATAATGTTCGAAATTAGCTTACATTCAATCATTTAAATGAAATGAAGTATTTTTCTTATTCTAATAGATATACATAGGGCAAATATATGCCAAAATTCCACTATTTCCAATCGACAATATGAAAGTTTTACAAGTAAAAAACAAACTTTTTAAAGTTTTTTTATGACACTTTTAACCTTACGTTATATCTAATTACGTGTAAACAGTGATGTAAAATTTTTATATTTTAAAATTTTACTTCTAAACTTCCTTAACAAGTGGGCATCTTGTTTACATTCTTCTCATATTTTTTGGCTT
>CM063511.1:101265070-101305070 GCA_032207245.1 Pardosa pseudoannulata | reverse complement strand
TTTTCCATGGTGATTACACATAAAATGATTCGCGATACTAGGTTAATTAGGAGAGCATTTCCAACTAAATATACCTAAAACAGTCGCAGGTATCTTTCGACACCAATGCATTTATAATTTATACTTTTATCATTGTTTATAGTTATCTTTCAACAAAAGATTTTTCAGTAAGTAGACACCGCTAGTGTGAGAAATTTCCCAAAGTATTATTGCACATTTGTTCAAAACTAAATGCAGTGTTATTGGGTTCACAGAGGAAATGAATCAGTTATACTAAAATTGTTGTATCTAAATGATTTGTTACTTAGCATTTATTTATCTGCTCATAAAAAAAAATTAAATCGATTACCAAGCCTTGTACAGAGCATCGCTCATAGAAAATATCTAAGTCCTTATGAAATTGCTAATTTGTTGTGAGAACTTTCTCATAAGGAATTTCATGATGGTTGGTTTGATTGGATATCCCTGTATCCATTGCAAATGAATTATGTACAAAAAAGTATGCATTAAAAAGATAAATAATGATTGAAATCTTGATTTCTCACAAAAATGACTGTTTTGTTTATGATACTAATACTGTTGTTAATATTGATTTATTTCAGTTTTACACGATTAAGTAGTTTTTTAGTAACAGATTTTATGACATAAAGGGTCATAATATTTGATAATAGCATGAAATACATTTAAAAATTCTTAAAACTAAACCCTATTGAACAGTAATTCTTCAATTATCTAATTATTACAATTACATTATATAATAAGGGTATTTATATTAATTTTAAATATCTGTTAAATGATCTTCATAGTTATCCTATTAACGCTGGAGATTAAATCTTTAAAGTCTTTTTATATGTTGGAAAAGTAGTTATCAAATCAAGACGTTAATCATAAACAAGAAAAATAATGACAGCATGAAATACATTTAAAAATTCTTAAAACTAAACCCTATTGAACAGTAATTCTACAATTATCTAATTATTACAATTACATTATATAATAAGGATATTTATATTGATTTTAAATATCTGTTAAATGATCTTCATAGTTATCGTATTAACGCTGGAGATTAAATCTTTAAAGTCTTTTTATATGTTGGAAAAGTAGTTATCAAATCAAGACGTTAATCACAAACAAGAAAAATAATGACAGCATGAAATTGCACAAACAGCATGAAATACATTTAAAAATTCTTAAAACTAAACCCTATTGAACAGTAATTCTGCAATTATCTAATTATTACAATTACATTATATATTTTATATTGCGGTGTCGCAAAGACAGCAGAGGACGTCTAAGGGTAATTGAAATCTCGAACGATCCAGTGTTAAAAATTTTTGCATAATGAAATATGCAATAGAAATAAAATTTTACATGTATTTTGTACCAATATCTCAGATTAATTTTTAATTTAATTTTATTAATATAATAACAGAGCAAAATTTAAAAATAGAAACACATCTGTCTATCATATAATATTATAGTAATTTTAAATATCTGTTAAATGATCCTCATAGTTATCGTATTAACGTTGGAGATTAAATCTTAAGAGTCTTTTTATATGTTGGACAAATAGTTATCAAATCAAGACATTAATCACAAACAAGAAGAATAATGATTTCTGATCATTTGCTTGTAAAAAACTAAAAGTGCATAACAAAACAAACCTCGTAATTGTTATATGTATCCCTACATGCTTTTCAGTAGAAATATATAATCAAAAGCTGTGTTTTGGATAAAACACGTTGTTAATTTATTCAGTTAATTTCCTGGTGGTCTATAACTCAAAATTTTAAGAGATTATCTTTTCAACAAAGCTGTTCTGATTTATATTTAAATATTTAAATAGATACAAAAACAATTTTTAAATTATCTGCAATATTCCATGATTGCTCTTAAAATCATTTACGAATATTTTTGTTGAGTTTTAATTCAAACTCTTGGATAAAATATTAGATACAAACATGTCTATCATCATAAAATTAAGGACATCTTAAAGACATTTAATTAGATTTGTTAATTGTATTTGTAAATTATCAGTCATTTCAGAATTTAGCAGTTCAATAAATAAGTTACTGTAAAATTTCTAAGTAATGGTGATAGAAATATAAATTTGCTCCATAGTGTATAATTTGAGGATTGATATATACAATTTCATAAAAGAATGTAAATTGAAAATTTGTGCATAAAATGTTACATTAACTTATAAAATTATAAAATATATTTTACTACATTAGATTTTTAGATGAGTTGAAACGTATTATTATAATAGGTTTTAAATTAAAAAAAATTTAATAAAAAGTGATTAAATATTATTACTAAAGACAACCAGAGAAATTCATAATATTCAAGTTAATTACATCTAAAGAATATGTTTCATAATATAAAATTAAGAATAATGAACAGATAAGTTACGCTGATTAGAATTTGCACCTTAAAAGTGTAAATCATGTTAGGCTTACTTTGAATTCCACTGATATTCACTAATTATTCTTTTAAAATTAATATAGTAAAAATAGTTTCCATAAATATGAGGTTATAATTATGACAATAAAGTCTTGTTTATACTACATTTTACCTAAGTTTTATTTAAAAAAAATAAAAAGATGGAATGAAAATAAACATTCATAACAAAGTTATATCCCGTACTGCGGGGCATTCTTATCTGCTTGAGTTCCAAGCCTCCTTAACGGATCACAGTAGATTTTACGTATGCATGCTTTCGCTTCAAACACTCTAACGAACTGCAGCCGAAAGCAAATAGAAAACTCCCCTGGAAATAACGATCGGAATATTCAACACAAGAATTCTATTTGGAGTTTCCCTTTCAGAAGTTTGAATTCAACTTCAAAATGAAAAAAAAAACAACCTAGGAACCTTTCGACAGATCTAAGAAGCAAGAATTACTCTTTTACACAATTATTTTTTTCCCACCGAAAACGGAAAATATCATATTTTTATATATATGTATATGTATATATATATATATATATATATATATATATATATATATATATAAATATATATATATATATATATATATATATATATACATATATAATATATATATATATATATATATATATATATATATATATATATATATATATATATATATATATATATATATATATATATATATATATATATATTATATATATATATATACATATATATATATATATATATATATATATATATATATATATATATATTATATATATATATATATATATATATATATATATATATTATATATATATATAATATATACATATATATATACATATATATATACATATATATATACATATATATATATATATATATATATATATATATATATATATATATATATATATATATATATATATATATATCTGTGTGGTGTGTGTGTGTGTATCATTATACTTAAAATATATAATTTCTTAAATAATTTATTGCATTTGTAAACAAAAATATTTTATTTGTTCAACATAATTTTCTTCCCCTACACCATTTCTAAAACAAACCTAAATTCTGAATATTCATTTACTCTTTAAATACGTTCATAGACATATTATGAAAATTTATTATTTTATTTTCCCGGCTATTCGAACGGAGAGTTTTGGGTTAAAATTGACAAATATAGATTTATAGCTTTCTGAATTATTCAAAATTGTTTAATCTTTTAAAATTAGCTTGTCTGGTAACACGAGCTTGCTAATTATTTGAAACGAGTAGAAGAGACAAATATTTTTCCTTTAATTTCTAAAATTGTTTTAAAATTTTCTGACGCATATTAAGTTTCTAGTATAATCTCAAATATCACGGACTCACAGCGAGTGTTGTTTAATATATTAAATTGAATTGAAACATTTATAGTGTCGGAATTTGAATATTAATTATTTCAGATTAGGTTTAAGAATAGAAATATCAGCATCAATATAATCAACAGTATTTGTATGTGTAGTGTACATATAAATAATGAAAAATATATAAATAATAGAGATTATTATAGTTTGAACAGCTGTAACCATATCCCTACTTTAATGTATGCAACATACATACTCTCATAAAGCGTGTGGTCGGCTTGCGACATAGAATTAAACTTGTACTTCTCTCACTCTTCGAGGGATGACAGACCGCAGCACGCGTACTATTTATTTTGATTTAACACTAGTTGCATACTAGTCATTTCTTTTGAAACTAATGTTTGTTATTTTGCAAATATAATAATGAAATGAAAAAGTGGACTTTTTGTAGGTAAAATTTTGAAACATTGGTTTTATTTCTTTGCATATACACCTAAGTAAGACAATTTATTATCACTATTATCTTTTATTAACTGTCAAATTTATCTGTCCAAATGCTTGAAAATGATACTTATAGTGTTTTAGACATTACTTAAGAGTAAGATTTTATTAATTTTTTATAGTCCTCCGGCCCGGGAGACATTTTGAAAATTTCATTTTGGCCATAGCTTAAAAGTATTTGCCCACCCCTGATATACAGGTATTACAATCATTATTAAGAAGCAACTAATTAGAAAGAAGAAACATGGAAATTGATTGCGATAAATTGTGTCAGGAGAAGAAATAATTATTTTTTAGCTGTAGTAGCAGTTTTAGCATTCCATAAAAATTTCCTTAAATGTACTTGTACTTAAAATGCAATCGAAAATTAAATAAAAATGTTCATATAAATTTATTTAAGTGCCAAAGATATACTAAATAATGGTATGTCCATTAATGCCATCATAAAATATATTAATCAAAGGGAAAATGTTTAAAATGTCAATGTTTTTCAGAGGATGTTTTTGTTTAATTGTTAAAAAATGTGCTATATGAAGGTATTTTCAGGTATGACATTTATTGTCATATACATAAATATTAATATGTGAAAACTAAATTTAACATATATTAATGTTTTATGAATTACACAAATCGCGAAATAAATCACAATAAAGTGAAAGTTAACTAAATAGAGAAATCGTAAATAAAATGGTATGTAAATTATGTAAAACATATTTTTTATATACTTTTAAATTAGAAATATACATGTATTAAGATTAAAGATTATGTAAAGTTACAATCAAAATCCTTCTTCAACTTAAGAAGTTTTCTAGACAATATTAAAAGTTATAAGCTATTTTTTAAAAAAATAAAAAATATTTTAAAAATAAAGGTCCTCTACATCCTGCTTGTATTACTTCATACACTAATGAAAATTTCCAGTTATATTTCGTATTTTGTACTCAGAAAATTACCGCTATGATAAATTATATTCGAAATCATTTATCAATTTAAAAAAATATGAGGACAACATTCAGCGTTTTTAACTATTCAAACGAAAATCAAAAATATTTTTAAAATAAAATTCCCTACATTTTTCATGCCTTATTTTATACACTAGTGAAAATTTCCACCTAAAACTTTTATTTTCTAGTTCACGAAATTATCTCTTTTGGGAAGTTATATTCACAATCCTTTGTCATCTTAAGAAATTATCAAGGCAATGTTAAATGCTTTTAACTGTTTAATACAAAAATATTTTTCCTATATTTTACATGTCATATTTCATACACTAAAAAAACATTCCAGTTAAAATTTTTATTTTGTAATGCACGAAATTAATTCTTTTGTTAAATTATATCCAAAATCCTTTGTCATATTAAGAAGTTATCAAAACAATATTAATCTTTATAAACTATTTAAAAACAAATTAAAAATATTTTTAAAATAAACGTCTTGTACATTTTGCATATATTATTTCACAAGGGATTTGACTTGCTTTTTTGCTCACATCTATTTATTTAGCATCTTTCATTAATTATATTCGAAATCCTTTGTCAACTTAAGAAAGTATCAGGACAACATTCAGTGTTTTTAACTATTCAAACACAAACCAAAATATTTTTAAAATAAAATTATCTACATTTTCCATGCCTTATTTTATACACTAGTGAAAATTTCCTGCTAATATTTTTATTTTGTAATGCACGAAATTATCTCTTTTGGGAAGTTATATTCACAATCCGTTGTCATCTTAAGATATTGTCAGGGCAGTGTTAAGTACTTTTAACTGTTTAAAACAAATAAAAATATTTTTTCTACATTTTATATGCCATATTTCAAAAACTAATGAAACATTCCAGATCTAATTTGTATGTAGTAAATCCTGAAATTAACTCTTTTAAGAAGTTATCACAACAATAATTATCTTTATAAACTGTCCAAAAACATATAAAAATATTTTAAAATTAAACCTCTTCTATATTTTGCATGCCTCATTTCACACACTAATGAAAATTTCTAATTATATTTTATATTTAGTAATGCAGGATATTAATTCCTTTAATAAGTTATATTCAAATTCCTTTATCAACAAGAAATTATAAGGACACATTAAATGTAATAAACTGTTTAAAAATAAATTGAAAATGTTTTTTAAAAAAGGTTCCTCTACAACTTCCTAGGTTTAATTTAATCACTAATGAAAATTCCCACTTTATATATATATATATATATATATATATATATATATATATATATATATATATATATACATTTTTTGTAATGCAGGAAAATCCCTCGACAGTTTATACAGCCAACAGCTCCAAATTATTAAAAATTAGCTATAGTGAACTATTAATGGTTCATTATATCTCATTTTTAAGCATTATATGCGTTTTTTTATATGAAATATGCTCCAAAAAGAACTGCATACAAATATAATATAAATGAAAGTATAGATACATATTATTTGGATACGGTGAGATCAGGAGAAAATATTAGTCTACCATGTTCACAAATTTATTGTTAAGAAATTGTGAGGACAAACGTTATTGACTGTTGAAAAATAAATCAAAAATATTTTTAATATAATGTTTTCCTACATTTTTAATCCTTATTTTTCAGACACTAATGAAAATTCCCTATTTTATTTCATATTTTGTAATTCAAGAATTTAACTCCTTTGATTTTTACATCTAAAGCAATTATAAGACTTATATTAAAACAGGAATGTATAATTTTTATGCCCCATTATAAGTACTTTGTTTACAACTTAATAAAATTCTATGAGATATCTAAAACTATATTTTCTAACTCTTAAAATTGTAACTATAAAGTCTCGGAAAATATAATATGATGAATAAAAGGCTGTGAAATTTAATCTTCGATTTCAAACCTGAAGTATTCTGAAAAGAAATACTAAGATTCAGGGAAGAAAAAAAGAGAATTGTCCGTTTTAAATCAAAAATATGAATACGGTTTCATCCACAAAACTTCAAATAAAGCCGAAATGAAAGAAGTTAGAGCTAAAATTTTTGAAACTTTTAACATTAAAGACGGAATATATTGCTTCTAGCTCTAAATGAATAAAAAATAAAGTAGTTTAGGAAATAAGAATTAAATAAAATTCTGGCATATTTATATAAAAAACTTTAATAAGATTCGAAGTAAATTTGATATGAAGAGTTTTAATCTAAATCACTGGTTTATATAAAAATTTTTTTTGAAAAAATTATTTCTCAGTATTGTTTATATTTTTCAGATATGGCATTTATTGTCATGCACATAAATATTAATATTTGAAAACTAATTTTAACATATATTAATGTTTTGTGAATTAGAGAAATCGTGAAAAAAATCACAATACATTAAAACTTAAAATAAATATTCTGTAAACACTTTTTTAAATACATACATACAGGTACATAAAATAATTATAAATCATTTAATAGATTTAATATATAGTATGCTGTAAAAATATTATACTGGTTTTTATCATTTGATTTTATTATCTATCTATCTATCTATCTATCTATGGCGATTTAAATCATTAATATAATTGATAATTAATATAATTGATAACGTGAGTTATAAACAATTTTAAAAAGGAAACTTTTATAATAATAAAATAAATGAAAAAGACCCACGCTTGGGTAACCTTTTGGAGTAATGCAATCAGGCATAGAGATATTGCACAGGAAGTTGATGATTAATCAAGGGAGAAGTTTAATTAGCGCTTGAACATGGAGTTGTCAACACCTTTCAATGTTTAGCTTCACCACGAATAAATACTTAAAATTTCTATACTGTTGTTTCCTAATTACTAAATAAAGAAGTTTTTTTACTACGAAGGACTTTTTACAAAAAGTAAGATGATTATGGAGGACGGCTTCATTCTATGATGGGAACTAAATGAAAAGTAATTTAAACGGACTAGACTAGAGTTTTACATAGCGAGGAGTAACAGTACGGACATTTTTACAGTTATATCGTAAATTGATAAATAACAGTTACATGGATATTTTTTCAATATTACAATGGAGATATTTTTATAGGTCAGCTGATTTTATAGGTCAAGTTGATTTAATATTTTTTATTAGATAATTTGTTTTTATCCCAGGATAGTATACTATTATTTACGTGTGTATGGTACAAAACTGTCATGACTGATTATATATATTACCACCAATATATATATTGAATTTGACCTAGATCTATATTATTCTAAGATACAAGTCTCGCATAAAATAAAGTTTGCATAATTTTTATTGTGGTTACTGTATATGTTCGCCCATAGTTTCTATATAAAATATAAAAAAAATCAAAAACAACATGGTATGTGTATGTCATTTTCAGATAATATAATATAACGTATAACTATGATGACTATTATATGTTTTTTATATATCATATTGATTCTCATTATAAAAATTTAAAGAAATAATTGCAAGTCTGAAGGAAATATATATATATTTTGTATATATATATTGTCCTTCCTGATTATATATATTAATTCACCAATCACTATTGAATTTGACATATATCTACTAGCTCTGGAAGATACAATTTGAATTATTTTTATGATCTACGATTAGTGTTCCTTAAACACTGTTATGAAGTACCTTTAAGAAAGAGAACTTAAAAAAAAATCTTTTTACATAAGTGTTTTAACTTTAATCTGCTCTTTAACATAATTATTTCTATAAAAAAGTCAACTACTGCTCATATTACCAAATATAATGTATAAACATTGAATTAAACAACAGACAACATACTGAATATACATTATGCTCTTTGCACCTCTGTCAACAATTTAGGTCACAAACCAGAGATACATGTGTGAAATTTGAAGAGTTATACCACGATTTTTTAATAACTCATTCAATCAAAAAACTAGAAAACTTTTAGACATATCTAGAAAACTTTTAGACATATGCTCTCTTAAAAGTAATATGGTATTTTTAACACTTGAATCGGTGATTGGGTCATTTCCACCATAAAATTATTTTGTGTGCGTTTGGAGTATTTATTTGCAAGGCCCTCCAACCAGCTTGGGATTTTGGCTATTTAATTTTCCAGTTGGACAGAATTTGGCATGAGATAGGGTGAATTAACTTATACGCTAGAAATCTTTACTTGTAACTAGAAATATAAATTCTTTTTTGCATAATTTTATGTGGCTACTTTATATTTTTGCCATAGAAACTGTTCATCTCCAATTAGTGAAAAATTCATTATTTTACACCAATTCAATTGACCCTGCATCTAACTTGTATAAAATTTTAATTCTTCCTGACGAAAAGGTCAGGTGTCAATTCATAATTTCAAAATTTCAAAAGAAGGCCGATAATCTTTGGGACCGAGAGTGATAGTAGGAACAGAACAGCCAAATAATTCCTTAACTTAAAAAAAGGTTACAACAATGTTTTCTAAGTAACTTCCTTTCACATTTTTCTTGGTTTAGGATCCGCAATTGTAGTAATACATTATTCTAATATTATGATATACAACTTTAATTCAATAAAAGTTTACATGGACTTTTAAAATTACTATGCATCCACTAATTCTGATGACTGCCGCGATGAGATATGTTTTTACGATCAATATATATATATATAGGAAATATCTATTTTGTACAAAATTGTCGTTACTGACTATATATATATATATATATATATATATATATATATATATATATATATATATATATATATTAATTCCAATCACTATATATGAATTTGACCATGATCAACTAGTTTCTGGGAGAATACAAGCCTATATATATATAGCATAAAATATTGTTTGCATAATTTTATGTATGTACTTTATATTTTTGCCCAGAGTTCTATAATAAAATAAAAAATTAAACAACATGGTATGGGTAGCTGTTATATATATATATATATATATATATATATATATATACGATGTGATATGTGTTTTATGATCATATTGATTCTCATTAAAATTTAAAGAAAAAAAAAACTTGATAAGTCTAAAGGAAATATTTATTTTGTACAAAATTGTCATTACTGTTATATATATTACGACCAATCACTAATTTCTAAAATTGTTTTAAAATTTTCTGACGCATATTAAGTTTCTGAATTTCACCTAGATCTACCAGGTTCTGGAAGATACAAGCCTAGCATAAAATAGTTTTTGCATAATTTTATGAGGCCACATTCATTTTTTGCATAGTTCTATAACACAGCGAGTGTTGAATAAAAAACCAAACAACATTTTTCTAAGATTAAAAGCTCTTTTTAGATTACTCAAGTGTGCACTGAATTCTTAATTTGAATATTAATTATTTATTTACATTGAAGCATTTTCTTGTCTTTATTAGTGGACTTTTTCTCTTATTTTTTGAAAAAAATTAGTGTGTTTCGAGTATTTTTTATATTTTATCTATGGCGTGCTGTTACATTTTACTAGTTTAATATACATTACTTTAACAATAAATATGTCAATATCACTATAGTTGCTAGTGATAATTTCGTAATAATACAATTTTCTTGCGTTTTAACTCTTACCTTAAATTAAGATAGTCCTCATCCTTTACCTGTAAGTACAGAATACATCAGTGGTATGAACTTCAATGATTAAATGTATTTATTAAAAATATTGACGTAATAAAAACTTAGATTTATTTAAGTACCAAAGATTTAATGTTATGTGTTGCAATTTCTATATGTTTTCAGAGAATTTTGTTTACGGGTATTGATTCTAAAATAAATTTGAAAAAAATAATTAAATATGTCAATATTACTATAGTTGTTAAGTGATAATTTCATACTTCAGTAATTTTAAATTTTACATTAAGTTACAGCATCATCTACTTTGAAAGTAGAAATCATGCTTTTCACATAGCTTAGAATAGCATAGTTTTCGTGGTTGTGGTTGTTATTGTTGCCAAGTGAGAAATAAAACCTAGAATGTAGAATATATTTACACTAGTTGCTATAAGGAAAACCAAACTAAATAAAGGAAAGAAAAATATAGTTTGTAAGAAAGAAAAAAGAAAAAAAAAACTTATCCGAACTGAAAAGAAGACAAGTAAGAAATGAATTTTCTTAAAAAACGAAAATAAGTTCGAATGATCATAGAGCAATGTACATCTAATGAAACCTGAAAATCGTAAACTAAAACTTAAAAAATAGAAGTTAAAACAAGAGCTGCAACATTGCATAAACTCACATTTTTTAGATATATCATTATCTGTAATTCTCAGTACACGTTCCTAGGTTCTTTGCACTTGATGAGGATATATATCAGGCTTATAACTTGTTTCGAACCCTCTAAGCGGTTCGCACGTACAATTCCGCCAAACCAATGATGTCTTCAAAGCGGTTTCACATACAATTTTCGACATCCAAAAACGTTCCGAAAATGTATGTAATGTACATTTCTGCCAGTGTTTTCCCCCATGGAGTTTTGAGATATGAATATCAGGTCGATTGTTTAGGAACTGAACCACTCCTTGGCTAACATTTATTGAAGGATGTACCCCTACTGCCTGAGGCACAAAGACGCTGATAGCTTTTAATGGATTTGTAAATCTCTATTTCGAAGTATTTAGTTTGCGGTAACAGATGTATCTCTAATTGCACCACTTAAATATATTGGATGACTTTCGTAAAAAAGTATAAATAATTCTCTTAAAGAATATTTTTATTTGTACTTTTAGAATCCATTATTTCTTGATCTTCGAGACTTGACGAGCTTTACATGTATTAAAAATTAACAATCTATAATACCTATTTATATATCTATTTACAACCGGAAATAAAGGGACAATAAAGAGGGTGTGTTTCCCGTATTTCATTCTAGTCGACAAAGGGTGACGTAAAAAATGATAGAACGCTTTGGCCACTGGCACAATAAACCTTTAGCGTATTTTCGTAGACTTTTTTCCTCGGTGTGTTCCACTCGGAGGGTTAAGGAATAGTCATTGTACTTGCACCATTGTCTCATTCAACAATCATTCTGAATGAATTGTGAGAGGAAACTTTCTCACAAACCTGATTTGTTGCCAATGATGGGTTCAGATTAACACAGAAGCCTACTTGATGCGAAAGTCAGATAGTATTTTGCTTCACCGGTGATCCTTCCAAGTGCAATGAACGTTATAGTACAGCGAATATTTAAAATACAATAAATGTTGATATCTACCATATACAAAATTGTCTTAAGACATACTGTTTTATTCCCAATTGTTTGATCCAAAATGTTTTATCCGACCGATGTCTGAAAGCTAGGCAGTTTCTGTTTATTTTCGAGTTCAAATATCTGACTGGCATGTTCGAGGAAAATAGCTTAATAGTCTTAATATCTATGTATTATTATTATTATTATTATCTATTATTTCAGGTTCTGAGTTGCCCTTCATTGGGCAGGAACCGATACATGGTTTTCCTCGCAATGTAGTTAGAAAGACTATTAAGGATCTCCTGAAGGAAGAGCTTTTTAGGGCTTGGCTTGATTCCGGTAATCAAAGGCAGGCTAAGGAGCTTAACCAGGGGTAACTTGGCTGAGGACTAAGGAGCTCCTTAAGCTCAGTAGAAATGAGCTAAGGGTGGTTATTTGTCTTTTGACAGGTCACTGTTGCCTCAAGAGGCACCTTAACATTATTGGCATCATGCATAGCCCGGTATTTATGGGGTGTCACGTGGTGAAGGAGAGTTCCTTATACATCTTGTGTGATTATGATTACTACTCTGCTAAGTGTTTTGAATTTCTTGGTTATCACTTCATTGATTCATGAGAGTTAGCCAACTTCCTGGTTAAATTGAATTTAGTCAACAGTACTATCATAAATTTAATGTTATATGTTGCAATTTCTATATGTTTTCTGAGAAATTTGTGTACGGATATTGATTCTGGATTTTAAACAGATAAATTTGAAAAAATAATAAAGTTACATTAATCTCCAAAGTAGTAAAAATCTCTTTGAGACTTAATTGCTAATATTCTTAACTTATTGCTGGAAGTATTTTGTTCCAGTAAATGTGGGGTCATTACTATAGGTCTTGGGTCGCAATGATGGGAATCTTATGAGCCGCCTCACCCTAAATTGAAATCTAATTATTACCTATGTATTATTACTAATCCAACTTAACAAGAAAGACGTTAGAACAGAATAAGTAATATAGTAACAGCAATACAATAATAGTAATATAGTAAGAATATAGTAGTTATCAATATTTTTATTAATAGAGTTATCAAATACAGTAATACTTAATACAGAGACCCTAAAAAGGATTCAGTTCTTAAAAGTTCTTAAAATTCTTAAAATATTATATCGGAAACCGCTGAACATCAAAACTAATATTTGGCTCACATAAAACATTGTGTATATTCATTGAAAAACATGAATGGTACAGTTTTTGAACAATTATTAACATTTTGTACAGTTATAGAAGTAGAAAACATAAGAGCATCGGAATTTCTTTAATGGCTGTGATATAATTTTACAGCCGAATAGATATTTTGAACGTCGAATAATCTTACATTGAAACTTCTTCCCAGTTATGACGAAGTTAATAAAGAAGTGTGCTACCAACAAAGAAGCTCTGAGCATTCTGTCAATGATAATAATGTTACTTAACAGTGAACGGATATTAGAGCTGTTAATGTATGTTCAGTGGGTCTACTTCATTTTTAAGGAAATATGAAATTTAAAACAGAGAACATTGGGCTGGAAAGTTTTCTATGAATTCTCAAATCAAATCATTTCTGTAGATGATATTGTGACGACGAGGTTTGCGTTAGGAAATTAATTCTTCAGCTGTATAGATTTTTGGGGAATTAAGCGGCAATGAATGCAATCACTATATCTTTTTAACATTACCAAAATATCATTGATTAAAAAGAGATAAAATCCTTAAAGAATTTATCAAATTTTTTATATTAAATTTTTATAGAAGTTTTAAAAAATCGAATCTAGAAAGTTCAATTCCGTCTTTCTAACACATTAACACGGAATGTCCATTATTAATCATTAAACAAAAGATTAATGAGAATTGTGATGTCAATACTTTTTGTGCAATCATTCACTGGGAGATTCCTTTTTTTTCAGTTAAAAAGTCACATTTTATTTTTCACCCAGCTATTAATGGGTCTGAAACATGACAAATGTCTATACATCATTGAAAGCAAATTATTTCGCCAATATCCTGTATCATTCATCATCTGAAAATATAGTTATAATTTCATTTAATATGAAATATTGTATCAGACATACATCAATTAATTTTTATTTCTAATATATCAGTATTTTTAATACAAAATTTTATTATAAAATGAGAGTAGTTTTAATTAAATTAAAACATATTTCATTTAAATGAATTAATTATTAAGTATACTGTATAAATAATACATCAAGTGAAAATATAGGAATTTTAATATTAACATACATTTCAAATATTGAAGTAAAATACATGCATTAATTAGAAATATTCAATTTTACTTCTTATTATTAAATTTTGAAACATTTTCATATTTTAAATTTGTTAAAAATAAAAATATAGTTATGATTTCAAAATGAAATATGGTATCAGTGATACATCAATTAATTTTTATTTCTAATATATCAGTATTTTAATACAAATTTTATTTTAAAAAGGAGAATAGTTCTGATTAAATTAAAACGTATTTCATTTAAATGAACTAATTATTAAGTATGCTGTATAGTAATACGTCAGGTGAAAAATATAATAATTTTAATATTGAAATTACTTTCAAATATTGAAGTAAAATACATGCATTTATTGCATATATTCAACTTTTCTCATTATTATTAAATTTTGAAACATTTTCATATTTTCAATATGTTAAAAATAAAAATTCAAACGTTTCTGCACATTTTGTTATAATAACTCGTTTGCTAAATCTCTAGTTGGATGAAACATATAGCAAATTAAACTATTTCAGTTCATGTGCATTTCATGTGCTAGGAAAGAACACCATTTAAACTTATAATAATATTTGTACTATATTAGTTTAATTACTGTTGTACTATATTAGTTTGTTTACAATTTTTATAAATTTTTGCAATTTTTTTTATAAAGATAAACACATACTATAATATGTTGTGTGGACAATACTGCCTCTATTAGAAAAAACAAATTTTATTTGTCTAAAAAAAGTTATTCTTTTCCTTTTAGGCAATTGCAAATGGATATTTCAATCTACAATGGGACTACAATAAACGGTCTGATAATTAAATAATTATAGAAAAAGTTTTCCCTTTAGAAATAGTTAAAGGTTATGCAACTTATTATTTAAATAACTAGGAAACAGTTATTTTCTTTTTTGTAGTTTGAACGTAATTAATCTGTATATGGTAAATTTCCGCATATTCAGCATTTGTACTCAGTCGTTTGAATTAAAACTGTCCTTAGTTTCAATGTAGTTAACGTACTTTCATTCAGATGTTATATAGAAGATACAAGCTTACCATTCACGAATGTTAAAACATGTTTAAAATCGTTTCTAATTCTTTCAATATCTTACTGTATAGGAACAGTATTGTTATTTTTATAAAAGCGTCTTAAATATCGAAGATTAACATTCGAAAAGTGTGAATGGTTATTGAAATCTACAGTGAGACTAGAATAAAATAGAAAACAGTCTGATAATTAAATAATTATAGAAAAAGATTTCCCGTTAGAAATAGTTAAAGGTTATACAAACTATTATTTAAATAATTAGGAAACATTTATTTTCTTTTTTGTAGGTTGAACGTAAATAATTAATCTGCGTATGGTAAATTTAAGAATATTCAGTATTTGTACTCAGTCATTCGAATTAAAACTGTCCATAGTTTCAGTGTAATTAACGTACTTTCATTCAGATGTTAAATAGAAGATACAAGCTTACCATTCACGAATGTTAAAACATGTTTAAAATCGTTTCTAATTCTGTCAATATCTCACTGTATAGGAAAGTACACTGTATAAAATCACTGTATATTGTTATTTTTATAAAATCGTCGTAAATATCGAAGATTTACATTCAAAAATTAATAAAAACTAATCGTATTAATTTTAGTTAACTATGTGATATAACACAAATATTGAAATTTAATGATGTTATGATTTTTTAAAGAAAACCTTTTGTATACCTTGCTGATACAATTTATTCCTTATTCGATATGAAATGGGGTAATAAATTCCTTCATGCCATTGTAACATATATGTATATTAGCTATCATAAAGCAAATATACTTTGTGTTTTGCTCAAACGTATCAAACGTTAAATCTTATTTTATGGGTCACTCCCCAGCATTAATTTATATTGAAGATAGAAAACTAAGACATTAAAGAGAGATAGTTTTACCTTATTTTTCATTAAGTACTACTAAAATGCCGTTATAAAAATAAGTAATTTTCATGATATAAAATAAAGGAAATAAAATAACTATTCACTGTATGCACTTTTACTTGAAAACTTTTAGTTTAGATTTTCCTACCCTGTGATAAAATATCATTGTTTACACGTATTAGTCAGTGTCAGTGCTCTAAAAATATTTAATCGTTTTATTTGAATTTTGTGCCACTAAGCCTAAAACAATGTTTGTAACAAAACACCCCATATTTAATGCTTAAAAATTAACTATTTCAGTTTTATACTTTTTAGTTTTCTTGTTACCCGTCAGCATTTGGCAAATTGTTTAGAGTTTGCATTTGTCTGATGACATTAAAATAAGTTTATTTTATTCAAATTTATTCGATATACTTTTATAAAAATATTAAAATGAATAAAAAATATGTAATTCTTCAAAAGATATAATAGTCTTTAATAAATCTTAGATATTTAAATTTATTTTTAACTAAATTTCAAAAACTTCCAAAAGTAATCCAAAGTAAAACTCTTAATGCGTATATTTTAATAGGAAATTCCTCAGTAAAATTTGCATACATTATATAGATTTCATATTAAAATATGTGTTATAAGTACATATATACTGAGTAAATTTATTAGAAATATAAGCTAATAAACAAAAGATGAACGATGACCTTTTAAAGTAATTAGAAATCATCTGTTTTAAAGATGTTTTAAATACGACAGCACGATAATTTTAACTACTTGCAAAGATGTGAATCTATAATGTGTTTACTTCAAATTACAATTATGGGACATATTATGATTTTGAAGGATTAATATGATCATATATGTAAATTACATGAAAAAAACTGTAAACATAAAATGACCATATTTACTGCAGTGGAAAGATCGAGCAACATGAAAATCCAACTTTAAATTGTGTACAGAGTTCATGTTACTGACTAAAAATTAAGAAATCAATAAAATTGTTAAATTATTAGTACTGAAGAGGCTAATTTAATTGATGTAGAAGGACCCATTAAAATAGAATTATGAATTCTTACTTAATTAACCACTTTAAAACCACTTTAAAATCGGGCATTTATATTTATGGGCAATTAGGAATGCGCCATGTTCCATTAATGCATTCGGCAATCTCAAGTGGTACCAAGTTGACGGGGACACCTTATTCTTCAGTCAAGTAGCACTATATTGTTGTTATTACGCATAAATGTGATGATTGATTCCTTTTTAAAAAAGAAACTTCTGGCTCTTAAATGACGTAATTAATATGATTGATTAATTAATATAATTGCTATAAATAAAACAAGAAGTGAATTGCTTGGAATCTAAATCTAACCTTTTGACATCTTTTGTAAAGAGAGAAGACATTAAAAGTATATTCAACGGATTTTTTCGTCGTGTATGGGATACTCGGGTGAGGTTCTGATCCCAGTCCCAGATTAGAATCACGTCTCCGTATATGACACTAAATAAGAATGTACCTTTGTGGAGTTATTTATGAGTCCCTTAGGGACACTGACTAATTTGAAGGGACAAGGTTTTCAAATGTTTGCGAGTTCAAGACCGGGTAAAGGGGACCAATAGATTTATCCAACTCTCCCGACGGAAAGAAGTAAGAAAGCACAGAAATAAAAATAATATAAAATAAGGAAAGTCAAGAAAGTGTGGATGTTCGGCAGTCGAATCGAGGAGAGAAGTCCGACTGTCAGTGTTTGAGTGTCAAGTAGAGAAGTCCGACTGTAAGAGGTCAGAAGTCTGAGGAAAAGATTGTGACTGTGAGTCTTCGGGAGGCCAACATTAAGTTCGACAGACTCCGGAAACATTGGAACTTCTAGCGACTAACAGCAGTGTTTCTGTGTCGCAGTATTAAGGCTGCACCCCAAATTCTTAGAAAAAAGACCCTGACTAAAGGTGGCACGGAACATTAAAAATTGCAACTCCATTAGTCGAGATTACCTATACCCAGTCCTGGACACAACCAACTGTGTTAATGGCACACCAAATAGATCCACAAAGGTATTAATTATGAATATTTGAATTTGAGATTGGGCCCTCTTTCTTACATATATAGTTACCTTAGTGATCGAAAATTATTATTGTCAAATCTTAATTAGTGTGGCAACTAATTGAACGTGTTGAAAAACTAAATCTTATGAAACTTAATCAATTTTTTGTATATTAGTCATGTACATATCATTATAATAAATTTTCCTTTTTTTATATTTTAAGCTGATTTCAGTTACTCTTAATTTAGCCTATTAGTTTATTTTTTATTTTAATCTGTAGTCTCTCAGAACCTGTGGTTGAATTTAAAATTAAATAGTCTACATAACGTAACCCAAATAATATTTAGTCTTTGTGACTAACAAAATAAATAACTACTATAAATGTGATCATAGGAAAATACTTAAATTTAAGCGAGAGCTCCACGACAATAAAATGCCAAAGAATTAAAAAATCAAACTTCTCAATAAACTTAATTATTTTAATTATTGAATGAAATTCACAAAAATACTTGACAAAATATTTTTACAAAGCCATTACACAGAAATATGTATTATTTAAGATAGTCATTTCTTTATAACAGTATATTATAATTTATTTCTTAAAATATTCACTATTTTTTTCTATTTTTGAAAAAGCATTATTTTACAAATATTTGAAATTAACCATATGAGAAAACTGAAGATGCATATTTATAAAAAAATGTTACGAGAATGTAGGTTTTATATAATATAAAAATTTTACTAACATATTTCTCTAATTTTTTTAAGTTGCAAATATTGCCTATGCTTTTCAAGCGTAATGAACATCAAAGATATTTTTTTACTGAGATTAAAATTTCTTTATTGATATTCCCTAATTATGTTATTTCAGTTTCTTCGTTTGATACAAATCAACAATATTATTTAACACATGTGTAAAATTAATCATATGATAAAACTGAAGATGAAGATTTATAGAAATATTACGAGAACGTAGGTTTTATACAATATATAAATTTTATTAACATATTACTATCATATTTTAATGTTGCAAATATCATTTATGCTGACGTTTCCTTATTAAATTATTTCAGTTTCTTCGGTTAATACAAGTTATCTCGCTTAAGGTTACCTTAATGCAAATCAACAATATTATTTAACACCTTTCAAAATAATCATATGAGAAAACTAAAGAAGCAGATTTATAGAATTGTTACGAGAATGTAGATTTTATACAACATATAAATTTAAATTAACATATATCTCTAATTTATTTATTTCTAATTTATTTTAATTTAAGCTGCAAATATTGTCCATGCATTTCAAACCTTAAAATTCAAAACCTTTTTTTACCAAGCTTAAAATTTCTATACTGACATTACATATTTATATTATTTCAGTTTTTTTTTTCACTTAAAACAAATTATCTTCATTGATTTGTATCTACGCTTGATACAAATGAACAGCATTATTTAACACGTTTGAAATTAATCATATGAAAAAAGTGAGATGCAGATTTATAGAAATGTTTCGAGAATGTATGTTTTATACAGAATATAAATTTTATTAACATATTTCTATCATTTTTTTAAGTTTAAAAAATTGTATATACATTTCAAACCTAATGAACTTCAAAGAGATATTTTACCAAGCCTAACATTTCTATACTGACATTCTCTGATTATTTTATTTCAATTTCCTAGCTTGATACAAATTAACAGTATTATTTAACACATGTTTGAAATTAATCACGTGACAAAACTGAAGATGCAAATTTATAGAAAAGTTACGAGAATGTCATTTTTATACAATATGTAAATTTTATCAAGATATTTCTATCATTTTTTTAAGTTGTAAATATTGCCTATGCATTTCAAACCTAATGGACTTTAAAATGATTTTTACTAAGCTTAAAATTTCTATACTGTTGTTTCCTAATTACATTATTTCAGTTTATTCGCTTGATACAAATTATCTATCTTGATTTTTACTTTTGCTTGATGCTAATCAACAGTATTTTTTAACTAAAGATGCAGAGTTATAGAATTGTTACGAGAATGTAGATTTTACACAATAATAAATTTATATTAACATATTTCTGTCATTTTTTTAAGTTGCTAATATTTTCTATGTATTTCAAACCTTAAAATTCAAAAACTTGTTTTACCGAGCTTAAAATTTCTATACTGACATTCCTTAACTATATTATTTTAGTTTCTTTGCTTGATACAAATTATCTCGGATATTTTGCATCTTAGTTCGATACAAATTAATAGTATTATTTAAAACATGTTTGAAATAAATCATATGAGAAAAATGAAGATGCAAACTTATAAAAATGTTACGAGAATGTAGGTTTTATACAATATATAATTTTTATTAATATATTTCTCTCATTTTTTAAGTTGCAAATATTGTCTATACATTTAAAAACTAATGAACTTTAAAAAGATTTTTTACCAGGTGTTATAATAGTTTTTACTGGTAATGGGTTGACTGTGGGATTAAGTGGTTTTCTATGGGGAACTAGAACTGTTTGCACCTGAAAGAGAAACCCATAGAAAAGACAATAAAAATATAATAATTAAGTGGGTGACGCATAGTGGCAATACACGTTATGGCCTTAACCCAATATTTAATATTAAATTGAACTTGGCTTTTTTGCCAATTTAAGTTTAAATTTTAAATTTAAAAAAGGAACACAATAGGCATTAAAATAAAAGGAAAGGAGAAGTTACTGATTTAATACTGTTTATTGATAATTAATATAAAATTAAAATAAAAATTAATAGAAGCCAATTGGTAAAAATTAATAAAAAGGAAGCAACAAAAATAGACTTTAGAAATAAAAATAAATATTAAACTTGGAGAGCATCCTCAGCATGCGGGATGTAGAGAGCCTTCTTTTCTTCTCCATCCTGTCCACCGTATGAGAACCTCCAGTCTGGGAAGTTTAAGTGCAAGTCCAAGTCTAACTATCCAACTGGGTATCTTGAGTCTGCAGGACTGCAACGGCTGGTAACCACTGATGGCTGGTATTCGCATTAACATTCCAATGGCCTGGTGGCACGGGGGAAAACCGCCAAGCGCAGGACTAAAAACATGCCAATGTGTGGAGAGGGGTATGTCATATCATCAAAAAGGGCGAAAATTATAAAGCTATTGCAACTCGGCGCTCGCCAAGGAAAACACCACGTGACGCTCCTGGTATGTGTGATGTCAACTGATTGAATGTCCAGGGCGTCTTATGCGATAAAAAAATAGGTTTTTCGCCTCACCAACGTGATAATTGGGAGCACGGCAGGAAAGTTAAACATAAGGAATTTTTAAAGGAAGCTTATAGAATTAAAAGAAATAATATTAACTATTAAACAAACTAAAAATTAACTAAATGGAACGTTATAACACCAGGCTTAAAATTTATATACTCACTTTCCTTAATTATATTATTTCAGTTTATTCGCTTGATACAAATTATCACGCTTGTTTTGCATCTTCGTTTGATACAAATTAACAGCATTATTTTACACACATTTGAAATAAATCATATGAGAAAACTGAAGATGCAAACTTATAGAAATATTACGAGAATGTAGGTTTTATTCAATATATAAATTTTATTATCATATTTTTCTCATTTTTTAAGTAGTAAATATCGTCTATGTACTTCAAAAGGATTTTTTACTAAGCTTAAAATTTCTATTCTATACTGACATTCATTAATTACATTATTTCAGTTTTTTAGCTTGATATAAATTATCTCGCTTGATCTGTATCAAGCGAAAATACAAATCAACAGTCTTATTTAACGCATGTTTGATTTAATCATATGATAATTCTAAAGATGCATATTAATAGAAATGTTACGAAAATTATGTTTTATACAATATATAAATTGTACAGTAAGATTGACTGTAGCAGAATAAGAAAAATAATATATAATATAAAGCTTAGTAATTAATAGATTAATAATTTTTTAATATTTAATAATATAAATTAACCAAATATGTTCTATGCATTTCAAACCTAATGAACTTCAAAAAGGTTTTTTACTAAGCTTAAAATTTCTATACTGACTTTCCCTAATTATATTATTTCAGTTTATTCCTTTGATACAAATTATCTCGCTTGATACAAATCAACAATATTATTTAACACATGTTAGAAATTAATCATATGAGAAAACTCAAGATACAGATTCATATAAATGTTACGAGAATGTAGATTTTATACAACGTATAAATTTTAGTAACATATTTTTATCACTTTTTTAAGTTGCAAATATTGTCTATGCATTTCAAACCTAATGAACTTCAAAAAGATTTTTTACTAAGCTTAAATTTTCTGTACTGACGTTCCCTAATTATATTATTTCAGTTCTTCGCTTGAAAGAAAAATAAGATGATAAGATAAATAATGACAAGGGACGTTAAAAACTATTTAAAATATTTATCTAATTAAATGTTGAAGATATTAGATTTTCTTTCGTGTGTGGGTTACTGTCACTGTCAGAAAAATTGAAAGTGTAACTCTGATGACTGCTGCGATGGGATGTGTTTTTATGATAATATTGGTTCTTATTAAAAAATTAAAGAGATTATATCACCAGTCTAAAGGAAATATTTATTTTCTTCAAAATTGTCATTTCTGATAGTATATATAATACCATCAATAACTATTGAATTTTACTTATTATATATAATACCATCAATAACTATTGAATTTGACCTAGAACTACTAGTTTCTGGAAGATAGAAGACTAGCATAAAATAATTTTTGCATACTTTTATGTGGTTACTTTATGTTTTTGCCCAGAGTTCTATAATAAAATAAATGTATCAAACAAAATAGTATGGATAGCTGTCATTTTCTGAAAAATTGAAAGTATAACTGTGATGACTGCTAGAATGTGATATGTTTTTATGTTCATATTCATTCTCATTAAAAATTTAAAGAAATTACTTGACAAGTCTGAAGGAATTATTTATTTTGTACAAAATTGCCATTAATGATTATATATATTACCACCAATCACTATTGAGTTTGACCGACATCTACTAGTTTCTGAAAGATTCAAGCCTAGCATAAAATAATTTTTGCATAATTTTATGTTGCTACTTTATATTTTTGCCCAGAATTTTTAATAAAAAGAAAAATCCAAACAACTCGGTACTAGGTTCTGGACGGTACAAGTCTGGCATAAAATAATGTTTGCATAATTTCATGTAGTTACTTTATATTTTTTCCCAGATTTCTATAATAAAATAAATATATCAAACAACATGGTATGGATAGCTGTCATTTTCAGAAAAATTGAAAGTATAACTGTAATGACTGCTGTGATATGTTTTTATGATCATATTGATTCTCATAAAAAAATTAAAGAAATTACTTGACAACTCTGAAGAAAATATTTATTTTGTACACAACTGTCATTACTGATTATATATATTACCACCAATCACTATTGAATTTGACCAAGATCTAGTAGGTTCTGGAAGATAGAAGCCTAACAAAATAATTTTCGCTTAATTTTATGTGGCCACGTTATCATTTTGCCCAGAGTTCTATAATAAAATAAAAATATCAAACAACATGATATGTGTAGCTGTCATTTTCATAAAAAATTGAAAGTATAACTGTGATGACTGCCGCTATGTGATATGTTTTTACGATCATATTGATTCTCATTAAAGATTTTAAGAAATTACTTGACAAGTCTGAAGGAAATATTTATTTTGTACAAAATTGTCATTACTGATTTTATACATATCCCCCAATCATTATTGAATTTGACCTAGATCTACTAGTTTCTGGAAGATACAAGGCTAGCATAAAATAATTTTTGAATACTTTTATGTGGTTACTTTATCTTTTTGCCCAGAGTTCTATAATAAATTAAAAATATCAAACAAAATGGTATGGGTAGCTGTCACTTTCAGAAAAATTGAAGGCATAACTGTGATGACTGCTGTGATAAGTTTTTATGATCATATTGATTCTCATTAAAATTTTTAAAGAAATTACTTGACAACTCTGAAGAAAATATTTATTTTGTACAAAACTGCCATTACTGATTATATATATTACCACCAATCACTATTGAATTTGACCTAGATCTACTAGTTTCTGGAAGATACAAGCATAGCATAAAATAATGTTTGCTTAATTTTTTGTAGCTACTTTATATTTTTACTCAGAGTTCTATAATGAAATTAAAAAATCAAAGAACATGGTATGGATAGCTGTCATTTTCAGAAAAATTGAAAGTATAACTGTGATGACTGCTGCGATGGGATATGTTTTTATGATCATATTGATTTTTATTAAACATTTAAAGAAATTACTTGACAACTCTGAAGAAAATATTTATTTTGTACACAATTGTCCTTACTGATTATATATATTACCACGAATCACTATTGAATTTGACCTAGAACTACTAGTTTCTGGAAGATAGAAGACTAGCATAAAATAATTTTTGCATACTTTTATGTGGTTACTTTATGTTTTTGCCCAGAGTTCTATAATAAAATAAATGTATCAAACAAAATAGTATGGATAGCTGTCATTTTCTGAAAAATTGAAAGTATAACTGTGATGACTGCTGATATGTTTTTATGATCATATTGATTCTCATTAAATATTTAAAGAAATTACTTGACAAGTCTGAAGGAAATATTTATTTTAGAAACAAGAAAAATATTATAAAGCTTATTAATTAATAGCTTATGGAAATTAATAGATTACTATTATTTTAATAATTAATAGATTACTATAATAATTAATAGATTACTATTATTTTAATAATTAATAGATTAATATCTTATTAATATAAATGCCTAGTAATTAATAAATTACTATAGTTATAAGAATTAATAGATTAATAGCTTACTAATATAAATGTTCTATAATAAAATAAAAAATCAAACAACATGGTATGTAGCTGTCATTTTCAGAAAAAAATTGATAGTATAACTGAAATATACTTAAATTTATATTCTATCTATACTTAGATATTGATTCTCATTAAAAATTTAAAGAAATTACTTGACAAGTCTGAGCAAACAAATTGGTGTTCTTTTATAGTGGATATATTTAGCATAAAATATTGTTTGCATAATTTTATGTATGTACTTTATATTTTTGCCCAGAGTTCTATAATAAAATAAAAAAATAAACAACATGGTATGGGTAGCTGTCATTTTCAGAAAAATTGAAAGTATAACTGTGATGACTGCTGCGATGTGATATGTTTTTTTTATGATAATATTGGTTCTCATTAAAATTTAAGAAAAAAAAAGACTTGATAAGTCTGAAGGAAATATTTATTTTACACAAAAATTTGTCATTACTGATTATATTATATTATCACCAATCATTATTGAATTTCACCTAGATCTACTGGTTTCTGGAAGATACAAGCCTAGAATAAAATAATTTTTGCATAAATTTATGTGGCCACTTTCATTTTTTGCAGAGTTCTATAATAAAATAAAAAACGAAACAACATTTCTCTAAGATTAAAAGCTCATTTTAGATTAAGAAAGTGTGCTGAATTCTTATTTACATTGACGTGTTTTCTTGTCTTTATTAGTAGAACTTCTCTTATTTCTTGAAAAAAACTAGTGTGCTTAGAAAATATTTCTTTTTATATTTTATCTACGTCGTGGTGTTACATTTTACTAGTCCTACATAAAGAAATACTTTAAATATGTCAATATTTCTATAGTTGTTAGTGATAATTTCGTATTCAATTTTAATTAAAATTTTAAATGTATTTATTAAAAATATTGACTTAAAATCTTAGTATTGAGTAAGAAAACACAAATTTAGTCAACAGTACTATCATAAATTTAATGTTATATGTTGCAATTTCTATATGTTTTCTGAGAAATTTGTGTACGGATATTGATTCTGGATTTTAAACAGATAAATTTGAAAAAAATAATTAAATATGTCAATATTTCTATAGTTGTTAGTGATAATTTCGTATTCAATTTTAATTAAAATTTTAAATGTATTTATTAAAAATATTGACTTAAAATCTTAGTATTGAGTAAGAAAACACAAATTTAGTCAACAGTACTATCATAAATTTAATGTTATATGTTGCAATTTCTATATGTTTTCTGAGAAATTTGTGTACGGATATTGATTCTGGATTTTAAACAGATAAATTTGAAAAAATAATAAAGTTACATTAATCTCCAAAGTAGTAAAAATTTCAATTTTCATGATATAAAATAAAGGAAATAAAATAACTATTCACTGTATGCACTTTTACTTGAAAACTTTTAGTTTATATTATTTTTCTATTTCTATCCAATAGGAATGCGCCATGTACCATTAATGCATTCGGCAATCTCAAGTGGTACCCTAAAAAAATACTAATATGCTAAAAATCAAATTCAAACTTTTTTTCTACTCTTTTGATTCCTTCTAGAGAAATTAATGATTCGTGACTCATAACTCATTCACTTCTGTGAATTGCGCTAAAAGATTATTCATGACAAGCCATTCAAAGTTTCAGTTTTTTTTACAATCCCATTTCAAGCTGTTAAGTATCCAAATAAATAGTACTTGATTCCTTTTTTAAAAAGAAACTGCTGGCTCTTAAATGACGATTATTGATTTTTAACTTGAAGCTCAAGATAGAAACTAATTAAAAATATTAACAAACTTTAAATTAGAGCCGTAAATAGCTGAATGAGCTTAGATTTTTAATTAAGGTCTAGAATATTCTCAAAAATATTGCATTTTACTAACAGACACTTTAAAATCGAAAGGATCGCATCTATGATTAGGTAAAAATGCGTTTAGATCTTTGGAGATTCTAATGAACTCTGAAAACTTAAATTAAACTTTTATTTAGATTTTTTTTTATCAAGATACTATAAATATTTAGAGCACCAAAGATTGTGACATATTTCCTTACATTTGAATTTACTTATTAATTCTGTTGTTTATCCTTTATACACTCTCTGTAACAGAAGAAAAAAAGTTTCTCACTTTGCAATAAATATTCTAACAAAAATATACTTAAATTTGGATTATATTTATACTTAGAAATAATATTCATTATTGAACACGCTAATTCTTTAAAGTTAGCAGTAAGATTCAAAATAACAGAACAAGAAAAACAAGAAAAATAATATAAATCTTAATAGTTAATATCTAATAGTAATTAATATATGAATATAATTATGATAATTAATAGTAATAATAGTTAATAGTAATAATAATTAGTGTGATAATTAATAGATCTTTGGAGATTGTAATGACCTATGAAAACTTAAAGGAAACTGTGTTTAGATTTTTTTTTATCAACCTACTCTAAATAGTTAGCCTTCCAAAGATTTTGACATAATTCCTTGAAATCAAACATACTTATTAATTCCGTTGTTTATCTTTTTTACAATAACTGTAACCGGATAAAAAATATTCCTCACTTTACAATAAATATTCTAACAAAAATATACTTAAATTTGTATTTTGTCTATACTTAGAAATAAAATTAATTATTAAACAAACTAACTCTTTAAAGTTACAAGTCAGATTCAAAATAGCAGAACAAGAAAAACAAGAAAAGTAATATAAATCTTACTAATTAATATCTTATAGTAATTAATAGATTAATATAATTATGATAATTTATAGTAATAGTAAGTAGTTAAAAAATTAATAGATCTTTGGAGATTGTAAAGACCTCTAAAAACTTAAAGGAAACTTTGTTTAGATTTTTTTATCCAACTACTATAAATAGTTAGACCACCAAAGATTTTGACATGTTTCCTTAAATTTGAACTTACATATTAATTCCCCTTGTTTACCCTTTTAACACTTTCTGTAAAGGAAAAAAAAAAATTCCTCACTTTGCAATAAATATTCTAACAAAAATATACTTAAATTTGAATTCTATTTATACTTAAAAATAATATTGATTATTAAACAAACTAAATCTTTAAAATGACTAGTAAGAATCAAAATAGCAGAACAAGAAAAACAAGAAAAATAATGAAAAGCTTAATAGTTAATAAATTATAGTAATTAATAGATTAATATAATTATGGTAATTAATAGTAATAATAAGTAGTTATATGATTAATAGATCTTTAGAAATTGCAATGACCTCTGAAAACTTAAAGAAAACTTTAGATTTGTTTTATCAAAATAATATAAATAGTTAGACCACCAAAGATTTTGACATGTTTCCTTACATTTGAACTTGATTTGAACTTGATTTCGTTGTTTATCCTATTTACACTCTCTGAAACTGAAGAAAAAAATGTTTCTCATTTTGAAGTAAATACTCTAACAGAAACATACTTAAATTTGTATTCTATGTATAGTTAGAAATAAAATTAATTCTTAAACAACCTAACTCTTTAAAGTTACAAGTCAGATTCAAAATAGCAGAACAAGAAAAACAAGAAAAATAATATAAACCTTAATAGCTTATAGTAATTAATAGATTAATATAATTATAATAATTAATATATTAAAAGTTTATTAATATAAATTAACAAAATGGATCCCCAACTGCACAAATCTGTCTAAATAAAATGTAATATCTATAATGTCTAAACATTTCTCACTTTGCAATAAATATTCTAACAAAAATATATTTAAATTTGTATTTTATCTACACTTAGAAATAATATTAACTATTAAACAAACTAACTCTTTAAAGTTACCAGTTAGATTCAAAATAGCAGAACAAGAAAAACAATAAAAATAATATAAAGCTTAATAATTAATAGATTATAGTAATTAATAGATTACTATAATTATAATAATTAGTAGATTAATAGCTTATTAATATAAATTAACAAAATGGATCCCCAACTGCACAAATCTGTCTAAATAAAATGTAATATCTATAATGTCTAAACATTTCTCACTTTGCAATAAATATTCTAACAAAAATATACTTAAATTTGGATTATATTTATACTTAGAAATAATATTCATTATTGAACAAACTAATTCTTTAAAGTTAGCAGTAAGATTCAAAATAGCAGAACAAGTAGGCAAATAAGAAAAAATAAGATAAAGCTTATAATATAATAGCTTAGGTAATTAATAGATTACTATATTTTAAATAATTAATAGATTACTTATTTTTAATAATTAAAGATTACTATTATAATAATTAGTAGATTAATAGCTTATTAATATAAATTAACAAAATAAGTCTCCAACTGCACAAATCTGTCTAAATAAATTGAAATATCCATAATATCTAAACATTCCTCACTTTGCAATAAATTTTCTATCAAAAATATATTTAAATTTGTATTTTATCTACACTTAGAAATAATATTAATTATTAAACAAACTCTTTAAAGTTAAAAGTAAGATTCAAAATAGCAGAACAATTAAAACAAGAAAAATAATATAAAGCTGAATAATTAATAACTTATAGTAATTAATAAATTACTATAGTTATAAGAATTAATAGATTAATTGCTTACTAATATAAATTAACAAAATAAGTCTCCAACTGCACAAATCTGTCAAAATAAAATGTAATATCTATAATATCTAAACATTCCTCAGTTTGTAATAAACATTCTAACAAAAATATACTTAAATTTATATTCTATCTATACTTAGAAATAAAATATATTATTAAACAAACTAACTCTTTAAAGTTACCAGTAAGATTCAAAATAGCAGAACAAGAGAAACAAGAATAATAATATAAAGCTTAATAATTAATAGCTTATAGTAATTAATAGATTACTATAATTTTAATAATTAATAGATTAATAGCTTATTAATATAAAATATAAATCAAGTCTCCAACTGCACAAATTTGTCAAAATAAAATGTAATATCTATAATATCTAAACATTTCTCAATTTTCAATAAACATTCTAACAAAAATATACTTAAATTTCTATTCAATCTATACTTAGAAATAAAATTAAATATTAAACAAGCTAACTCTTTAAAAAGTAATAGCAAACAAGAGAAACAAGAAAAATAATAATTAATAATTAATAGTAAAATTACAATTTTTAAGATTTATATTATTTAAAAATGTAACATATCTAAACTTTAACTCAATTTTTTCAATTTATATTTCTTTACTTATTTTGTAATTATCTTAACATTTGTTCTTTTTTATGTAATATGTTTTAAATTTTACATTTTTTACTTGTGTTCTTTTTAAGATTTTACTTACTTTAAAGAATAACAAATAAAAAGAAGATTTCTTCTTATTTTATTTTATATTTTATCATGTCAGGTAATTGTAAGTCATTAACAGGTACTCCAAATAAGAAAATAATACGGGAAATAAAAAGTATGAATAAAATGTTACATGTCTTATGATAGTAATAAGATACAAGAAATGAAGCTGAAATTATCTTTAATAGTACACGTATACCGCCATACACAGTAATTACACTTTTAAGTACGTGATTGCAACAGTTGTTGTAATGTTCTTCATTGTTCTTCGAATTATACATCGAAGTTCCGCTGTCACACTTTTCGGAAATGTCCACTACATGAGCAAATTGGTGTTCTTTTATAGTGGATATAAGTATACTCAACATATATTGTAAGATATAATAATTCTGAAAATTTGGTATGCTTATATGTTGTTGAAGACTTTTCAGTTTTGGTGACATTATACTGCACATTACAGACACTTTTTTTTGTAATTTTAATATTATATATAATCTAATTATTATTTCGTTCCCTCATTAAATGAATTATTGTAATTTGCAGTTTATATCAATAAATATATCAATTTTATACAGTTTCGACTTTACATCTGAATGCACGTATGTGTGTCTAGTTCACAGCCGAAAAAAGCTTAGAATTACAAATTTTTAAATTATACATTTAGATTTGATGTGACAGTTAATTGACCACATATCCTTTGAAATGCAATCAACATGTTATATTGCTGAAATATTTGATTATAATGGATATTAATGCTTTAGATGGCTGGCAGACGAGATTTATTTATTGTTACTTTATAAAATGTATAAAAAATTAGTCAATAACATCTATTCTACTAAGAAATCTGTAAATGTGAATTTTATCAGAGGGATATGGTAAACAGAATAACTATATTTTCTGTTTACCATATCCCTCTAAATATTTGATTATAATGTTAAAGCTTTAGATGGCTGGCAGACGAGATTTATTTATTGTTACTTTATAAAATGTATAAAAAATTAGTCAATAACATCTATTCTACTAAGAAATCTGTAAATGTGAATTTTATCAGAGGGATATGGTAAACAGAATAACTATATTTTCTGTTTACCATATCCCTCTAAATATTTGATTATAATGTTAATGCTTTAGATGGCTGGCAGACGAGATTTATTTATTGTTACTTTATAAAATGTATAAAAAATTAGTCAATAACATCTATTCTACTAAGAAATCTGTAAATGTGAATTTTATCAGAGGGATATGGTAAACAGAATAACTATATTTTCTGTTTACCATATCCCTCTAAATATTTGATTATAATGTTAAAGCTTTAGATGGCTGGCAGACGAGATTTACTTATTGTTACTTTATAAAATGCATAAAAATTAGTTAAAAACATCTATTCTACTAAGAAATCTGTAAATGTCAATTTTATCAGAGGGACATGGTAAACAGAATAACTATATATTTTTTACTTTAATTTCTTGCTCTAATTTTTATACACACGTATGCAAAATGAGAAAATCTATTTTGTTTGTGTTTTGAAAGTTTTTTTTTTTTTACGTATAGGACTTCATTTATAAGGACAATCTCCAGAATATTGCACTTATAATATTCTGCTTTTGTTCTTTTACTTCCCTATACTACCGCATTAAAATATTAAGACTATATTTGTATATATGATATATGTTAAAACACAAAACAACTACAATTTTTATTAGAATCATTTTTGAAATATTTACATGTTAAAAATATTAGAGGATTGTATGTTACATTCAAATAAAATGAGTTATATAATGGGAAGCAAAAAATTGTAAATTTTAACTAACGTACAAATCAGTTTTGTGATTTATACATAAGATTATTTATTATAAATTGGAATTCTGAAACTGTGTACCTAATTATAAATCACCATGATCCAAAATGCTATCACAGTCTTCTGTTTTAGCAATAAAATTCGTTAATTAATTAAGATAATCTTCCACTGCGAAGTTTTGGTTTGTTCTATAAAGTAAAATAAAGGTCAATTTTCAGATTACTTTAAAGATTTTCTCAATTCATTCCAATAGTTTTGAAAAGTGTGCAGTATCAGTAATCCAGACAGTATACGGGGTATGAGTTTAAGTATCATTTTAAAATTGAAAACATATAAATGAACATTTTGTACATTCAATATTTTTAAGTGAAATCATGTGCTTTACTCTACTTTTAATTATGTTTTTCATCAATATCAAAGCACGTGCAGTATTTAAACTGCTTTATAATCCCAGCTTCAAGGAAATATAACGCCTGAGGGAGCACTGAGTAAGAGTTTGGATTTGTGTCCCTCAGTCAAAATCTCTGTTCCTGAGGATGATATATCAGTACGATATTTAATGTTTTACGCTATATAGTCATACAACACAAAATACGAAACTGTAAAAGAATAATTTAACAATGTTGAATTAGTAATGCATATGTTTTCTCGAAAACTTATACTTTTTTGAAGGTCTTTAGTAATGACAGAAAACCGATTATTCTCTTCTCATAAAGCACATTATTGTGACTAATTTAAAATAATTAAACACGCCATTTCAGAAATAAATCTCATTATTGTCTACTTTCGATACATTGATAGCCTCGTGAATTTAATCCTTCTTTCATATTTTGCATTACACAATAAATGGAAGAGTTTGTTTTCTAGACATTCTGGTTTATTTTACACTCGGACTTAATAACACACCCGAACACATCTAAAAACACAGTTGAAATCTTCAATGATTCAACTGTGTTGAATCATTCAATCTGGAATGGTATCTACAGCTAGCCAGCACATGACTGTACTCAATATCCTGGTTACTACAGATTATGCACAATTCTGCTGATACTCAATTTCAAAAAAGTTACTTACATACGAAACATGAGTCATATAAAATTACATAAAACGGTGAATTTAACCCCCAAAATATCGGTATCAGACAATCATATCTATATGTCTAATAGAAAAGGTTTAGGTTTGGTTTGGTTTGGAGAGCGACGATCTACTGTTTTGCTCACGAGGGCTTATGAGACCGGGACCTACTGCTTCAAGCCTATCCCAAAAGGATACGAACAACTATTGGATTCAAAATCTTATACCAATGATTAGCACTCTAGCCATTCGGCCATCTATCGTCAGTAATCAAGAAATAGAAAAGGTAATCTTCTCTATATTAAAATATACCCCTGACTTCCTCACTGTCTATAATTAGTAGAAAATTTTTACAGTTTAAATAATAAGTGCACTTCTTACAGAAAAATAATTTGTTGTATTCCGTTCCACAACTTTCTCTTAGCGCAAAGACTTCGGAGCTGAAAATCACCAAATTTCTCCCTACTTCATAATTTTAATAGACTACTCTTTCTATTTATAATTTAATTACAATGTTCATTACAACCAAATACCAGATAAGTATCCTCGAAGCTGAGCCAAGTATGTTCAAAACCTGTACTATATTCTGAAAATTTGTGAAAAGATTATATTTACAAATATGTAATTTATTATGCATTTTATATTCCATAGATTATCTGTAATATTTAGTCCAATTAATCACCCTAGCAGAATGTATTTTCGAATATTTTCATAAATTTTCCCGAATGTGTAATTTCCCCTCTCAAAAATCCCAATTATATCTGTCTGAAGATGAGAGTCTGATATTTTTAAATCACCATGTTTATCGCACTACACTCACTGAATTTAATGCATTCCGTTTAAGTGGATTGTTATAGGGAGAATATTGACGCTTAAGTAGTTGATGGATTATCCAATTTGGCGCCAATGATAGGAATCGTTAGTCTGTCAAGAGGGTTTTTTACGCCAATCGAGGAAATTAACTGTATGACATATCAATCAATGACTCTCTGCTCAAGTGTGTGATTCTTTTGCATGATTTATAACATAACGCTCCTTTTCACATAAATATAATTGCATAAAGCTACATAAAATTATCAATAAAGTATTTTAATGCATGTGCTGTGGGAAAAAAACAGGATTTCTTTTCATTTTGCGTTGGCAGATCAACTAAAATAGAGAAATATAAAAATAATTTCTTGTTGCATTTTGTGAAAATATGAACTAATTTTTCTTTGAAAGAATAAAAAATATATTCATATATTTATCACGGGTTTTTGATTAAATTAAATATAAAACTATGGAATAAAGGCAAATTTTAATACAGAATAAATATTTTTTTCTAAATTTCTTACAACGGTAATTATTTATATAATGATTGTCTGTAGCTTAAAATCATGTTTTATGCTAATACAAACATGCACACACGCACTTATATATCTGTGTGCGTGCGTGTGTGTGTGTACGAGCTTATGAATATATTTTTCACAGACTACATGGGAAATTTGCCCTTAAAATGTAATTTTCCCTGGGTTTCTGGGAATGCAGTCATCTAGCATGTATATTATATAAAAGTTAAAGTTCTACAAATAAATATGAATAAATAAGAAATTATAATTTTGAAGCGCCTTGTAGCTATGAAGAAAAAATTATATAAAATGCAAATAAATAAAAATATAAAGATAAAAATGGAAAGATTTTGAATAGGAATTGGTATACTTGAATAGGTGGGGGAATAAATAAATAAATAAATAAATAAATAAATAAATATATATATATATATATATATATATATATATATATATATATATATCTATATATATATATATATATATATATGTGTATGTGTGTGTGTGTGTGTGTGTGTGTATTTGAAGCGATGATGGTGGGGAAATTGCAACAACCACACTCCAGTTAAATATATATTTTAATCAGCTGAAACGCTCCCAGTCACCATAAGTACACGGATAAAATCAAACAATGTGTGTAAAAACAATACATACAAAAATAAGACTATAATCTAAAGTAAAATTAAAATCAATATATAACAATAAAATATACCGAGAACATTTAATACCATTATAAAAACTACTAAAAAATATTGGAATGTGCAAACATGTCCTTATGTCTAACCTACAAAACATAGAACACCATCTTTTCTGGTGTTAAAACATTACTATAAAATATGAAGAATGAAAAGTCGAAGGTAACCAGCAATTAAAATTCGGTTAACAAATTATTTGACTAAATTTTCCCTAAGCAAAGTAAATTAAGTCTAACAAAACACGTCAAGAAATTTAAAATAATATTGCGTTTTACGTTTACATATATATAACTATTCCAAACAATAGTACAATTTATTCTAAAAACCTAAAAATCACGTATATCTCGTAATTGATAATGAATTTTATTATTATCTACCCTCGCTGTCAAATTAAAATAATTTTAAAAACCATCTGATCTAAAATTCCTTGAGGTCAATATTTTTATAATATAAATTTTAAACAGTATCATGATTGTCTCTAAAACCTATAACAACATCATTAACGTATCTATAAAAATATATGTAAATATAAATTCGTTATTGATAAAACGTAAATACCTCCTATAGGGACACCACAAATCTGATGATAAAACTGTGTGCCATAGTATAAATAATTTTTAAAAAGAACGAATTTAAGCAAAGGTTTGAACCTAGTCATCTACTGATTGTAATACTTGTATGCATGTAAACGTAAAACACAATATTATTTTAAATTTCTTGACATGTTGTGTTAGACTTAATAAATTTACTTTGGTAAGGAGAAATCTAATTAAAGAATATATTAACCAAATTTTAATTGTGGTTACCCTCCATCTTTTATTCTTCGTAGTAAACAGTCATACTCTTTAACACAAGTAAGGAAAATGTTCTGGGTTTTGTCGGTTAGACATAAATATTTGTTTGTTTAGTCTAAGATTTTTTAGAATTTTTTATAATGGTATTAAATGTTCTTGTGGTACATTTTAATTAATGTATATGAATTAATGTATATGGTTTATTGATTTTATTATTACTTTAGTTAATAGCCTTATTTTTGTGTATATTGTTTTTAGACATTTTGTCTATCTAACTTTCTCTCTCTCTCTCTCTCTCTCTCTCTCTCTATATATATATATATATATATATATATATATATATATATATATATATATATATATTATATATATATATATATATATATATATATATATATATATATATATATATATATGTGTGTGTGTGTGTGTGTGTGTGTGTGTAATTTTAAATTAATCACAGCTCACTACATTACAATATAAAATGTAACAAATAATCACTATAATTTAATAAACACAATATTATTTTATGAAATATGGTATAAATTATAAAATATATCATTTAAATTCATTTACATTTTATATTATATCGGTCTATCTTTAATATAGTTATCTATGATTAATATAAAATCATTTTATTAATATAGTACCCTGTGACTATTTAATGCATCATTACGTGCAATAGCAAGTATTATTGCAATCATTATTTAATATCTTATACACACACACACATATATATATATATATATATATATATATAAAATATATATATATAATATATATAATATATATTTATATATATATATATATATATTTTATATATATATACAGAATATGTATATATATCATATCTTATATATATATATATATATATAAATATATATATATATATATATATATATATATATATATAATATATATATATATATATATATATATAAATTATATATAAAAATATATATATATATATATATATAATATATATATATATATATATATATAATATATCATCCATCCCTTTAATATTTCATTCATGCCTTAGCATTGAATTCTCGTAGAAATTCACTAAGCTAAATTTAGAATTAGAAAGTTATTTGTTAAGCTTAGGAAGCTTAAAAGTTACCTTATATTAATACTCAGATTTTTACATTATTCAAATATTTCTTCATATATTATCGTACTCCAAGAAGACATTGGATATAACAATGCATTTATGAAAATTATTAACATAAATGTTTACAAATCTGTAAAGAAAACAATAAAAATATCTAAACAAATAAAAATAATTGCAAACATAATATCATAATAACAATAAAAATTATCTATAATTCTAATATTATAATTATGAAGAATTATCCAGAAATTTATGTAACAAGACAAAAATCTTTATAAAAGATTCTTCTTGTAGAAGTATATTCTGCTAAACAAAATGTCATCATTCGAGAACACTGCATAACTAGTGAAAAAATTCAATTATATATTATTTTTTATGCATAATATTTAAATTATACAAAAGGTTTAAAATACTCTACATAACTTATATAATCTGAATTCATGTAATACTGGTGTATATTGATATTCTTTTGGTGTATATTGATACAGATTTTTCCAATTTATCCCTTGTTGTTTCGAATATTGAAATTCTAATAAATATCATTTATCTTGTTTCTGAATGAGATTCGGGTATAGAATGTTATTATCATTAAATTTTTCGGACTTTCATAGCAGTGTCCTAGTAAATAAAATTGTAATAATTTTTTGAAAAGATCGGAAAATGACTTAATCTAAAGTAAAATTATCTTTTTCAACTAGTATTGTTTTTTTTTCTAGAAGTGCATGAAATTATCCGTTCTCGAATTCTTTTAAAATCATTGTTTTGGGGGCTTTTGTCTCATGGCACTGAATAAAAGATTACTTTTGTATTTTCTGAAGCGTAATTGAAGATTTGAATTAAAGTGAAAAATATATACCTGAAAACCAGTGAATGACTGTTGATGAAAATAGTTTAGAATTATTTAATTTTTGTTACCAGTTTTTGAGAAGAGTAACTTAATAAAAAAATATTATTTTCTTAATCTCGAGAGTGTCACTTATTAAACTATTCTATATCATTTATAAAATTCTGTATGCATTTTGGCTATTAGTATTGGCTATTATTTCTGGCTTAAATCAATGATTATGTCGAAATTTCGATAATATTTATCATGAAGGATATATCTCTATTAATGTGTTTCACATAATGTATAAAATAATCCAAAATATTTGTCATGCATTTTATAAGTGTAAAACCGGGCATTACTAATTTATAAAAATATTAAAATTCACTAAAAAATTATTTTTAGTCTTTCTTTTTTAATCCGGCAAATAATATAAATCAGTATTTTTGTATTTAATGTAACTATTAAATATATTACTTCATTTACGAGTGAAAAACAATTTGAACAAAAAGTGTATTATTTTATTATTATGTTATTTTCTCTATGCATTTGTGAAAGTTAAAAATAACGACATAAATTAAATATTTTTGCTTAAAATATATCAAACAAGAAGGAACCTTCCTATTGTTTGTAGAATGCACGTTGCAAAAATCTAAAATTTTTATAACTACAAAAATGTACTATTAAAAAGTACTAAATTTTAATTTCAAAGTTAACTAATTTAACACAAATATACGAGTATTTCTAGTAATATATTATATTTTAAATCAAATCAGTTAAGCTCCCAATTTTATCGTTTTATTTTTAAAACACGTCGTATATTGATTAAAATTATCTTTTTCAAAATTTAGATTCATTTTTGTTATTTTAATTAGATGTAATATAAACTTTATTATGTCTGTCATTTTATCCTAAGAAAACTAAAATAATGTATCACAGATGCAGCAGAGAATATATAAATTATATATAAATAAATATATAAAAATTATATAATAAATAATTAATATATAAATTATAAATTAGAATATATATATATATATATATATATATATATATATATATATATATATATATATTATATATAAATATTTACATGAAATAAAAGATTTTATAATATTTTTCTCTTTCTTCTTTATATATTTTTTTTTGTCTTGCAAAAGTCATGTTTAAATTAAAGAAAAAAACTTCTTGTTATCTCAAAAGTTTTTTCGACTGTAACATCTTTATGAAATTTGCTATAGATAAAGACAAATTTCACTATTACATGACTTCAAATATATTTTTTAAATTGCATTATATTTGTTATGTGGCATGTGCTATTTAGTTTTAAATGTAGTTCTTTAAACCTCTTTTATTTTGATTTTATTAAATATACTAACTTTCTTTTAGGAAAATTATATCTTATAATAAGAAATCTTGACTATTATATTAAAAGTAAAATATGGTAAACCTGAATACGTAATAATATATACAATAAAGAATTTTCATTACTCTATAATGAACCATATACCTAAAATTAATTGATAAATATACTAAATGTATTTCGATATTTTTGTTATATTGAAT
>CM063511.1:101237570-101252570 GCA_032207245.1 Pardosa pseudoannulata | reverse complement strand
ACAAACCTGTGCCTTCGTTTTAAATTTTGACTTCAGTTTGGCTGTTTAAAAAATGTAAGATTTGAAAGCCTAAATTTTGCATAATAATTCTACGTATAGAGGTAAAAATATTTTATCCTATATTAACTATTCAAGTTATATGCAAAACAATGACCGAATATGTTTGAAATATAATCGAAAGTAATTTAAGCATTACAAACCAAAAATTTAGTAGAAACCAGAAAAAAATTGAAAATTTGATCGCACGATTAAAACATATTTTATATTTAAAATATTTTAAATGAAGTATTTATTTATTATTATTTAAATATTTTATTATATTAAAATATTTTGTTGTTTAGTTTTTTTTGTTATTTTATATGTATTCAAAACTGTCATCATCTCATTGTAAAGTCTTTTGTTTTAAACTACAGGTTTTTTTCAAATTTGACAATGAAATTATTCGTATAATATTTTATAAAAATTAAAGCAACATTTTTATTCCACCCAATCCTACTGTTTATAAATAAATATAAGTTTATACAAATTTCTTTTGACATAACAGAGTTTAGTTGAATAGTACAATAAATGAACTGTAAAAAAAGGAACAATGTGGTTTAAAAAGTTTCTTAAATTTTTTTACTGATACTACTAACTGTAATGATATAAAATTTAAATTTTTAATTCTCTTACAATATTACGAATGGTATGCAATAAGCAATTTGTCCATATATGCTAAAAATTATGAATAAATATATAAAAACATTTGTGATATCTCAACTTTATTTTCAAACATATACTTTTTATAAAAAGGAAAGATGAAGAAACTGTCGCATACATTTCCTGTCGCGGACACTGACCATGATTAATGGCCATAGATTACTGGATGTTTGAGAAGATTCCTTTAAAAAAGAACTTTGAAATTCTTTGTGCTTAGAAAAAATATCTTGAAATATACTGTACGAAGATATTTGCTTGTTCACGTTCAAAAACAAAACTTATATTTGAACTTCGTTGTTTACAAAATACATATATTATATCTAAACATATCTCTATATATGCATATATATATATATATATATATATATATATATATATATATATATATATATATATATATATATATATATATATATATATATATATATATATATATATATATATATATATATATATATATATATATATATATATATATATATATATATATATATATATATATATATATTATATATATATATATATATATATATATATATACATATATATATGTATATATATATATATATATATATATATATATATATATATATATATATATATATATATATATATATATATATATATATATATATATATATATATATATATATATATATATATATATATATATATATATATATATATATATATATGTGTGTGTGTGTGTGTGTGTGTGTGTGTGTACTGAAAACTCGCGTGGGTACTATACTTCGGGTATGTTTCCCCACCGTTTATATATAAAGTTTAAAATCTCCGTGTCTAGATTTTATCGGACTTTTCGGACTGTGTCGAGATTTTTTCGCGATTTTTTCGGTGTACTTCCAGGATACTGTTTTCGAAAAATCACAGAAAAGGGTAGAGTATTACTGCAGGTTCTAAACTTTATAGGTCGTAGTGAACTTTCCTTGCTATAGAACGACATCGGTTAAGGGAGTGCAGTTCCTTCGAAAGGAAGAAGGGTGGGGGGAAGTCAGCCTTCATCCACTTCCTAGAAACAGGTGTAAATCAACGTATTAATATATGCTTTATAAATAATTTAGCATTGCTATATTAGATAATATGCAGTCCACTACAGTAAAATTTTTTCTTTTAATTTTGAAACCTCTCATTTAATTCAGAAAAGCAGCACCTGCTATCAGAGTGAAGTAGTTAGCATAAAAATATACACATACACATATATATGTATAAATATATGTGTCTGATTTTAACTGTGCTTTTAGGGGACAATGTAGCACTAAATTAGGATGGCCATGACTGAAAATTTACGTACTCGAGATAGAAATATTGCATTAGTTAAACACTTAATATTACAGTTAATTTTCTCCAAATATGTCTAAATTTTTTACTTTATATCCTATGGTGTAAAAATCTTTATGTAGTATAAAATGTATTAATAAGTTTTAACTATTACTTTATATAACTCTTTTTTTGTGTTTTTATAAAGAAATATTTTTTAGATGGAAGAGCAAGAAGAATAATTCCAGGGTACTATTTTCGAAAAATCGCAGAAAACGGTAGAATATTACTGCAGGTTCTAAACCTTCATAAGTATCCAATTTCCTTGTTATAGAACGACACCGGTTAAGGGATTGCAGTTCCTTCGACAGGGAGAAGGGGGAAGTCAGCTTTCATTTAATTAATATCGAAAATTTTCGATTTTTGGAAGTCGAAACGGAGAAATAAAAACAAATTAGAAAACTGTACGAGTGCAAGGGAAGGTTACTAGGAAAGTACGATATTAATATTATGGACCCGACCGGTTCCGGAATACTCCACCTTTCCACTCGAACGTGGGAGACGAAAACGAAACAGTTTTCATTCCATAAAATGGCTAAAAATAAAAACTCCGCTTAAAGTCAAATTATCTTTAATATATCTATCGAAAAATGCAGGTTTCGCAAAAACGGGACAAAAAAAAAAGATTTTGACTACAATGTTTTTCAAAGAGTCGAAGAGCAGCTTTCGAACGGAAAAAAAGAATAACTATTAAAATTTATTTTAAAATACGAAAAATTTCGAAAATTGATGAAAATCTGCAAAATAGGGGGAGGTGGAAGGGTGGGCCAAAATTGCATCCCAGATGAGGAATAACGGACACTTCAGTCCATCCAGATTGTGAGACTAATTGATTTGCTTTCTGTCAGAAATAAAAAGAAAATTGAATTCGGTATAACAGTCTTAAAGCCTATATAAATAAAAATGCTAATGTTTGTTCGTAACCGAAAATCTCTGAAAATATTCTTGCATTAGCTTGAAATTTAGGCATAACATTGCACTAGATTTAGGGTATGTTTTAACCTAAACCTTTTATTAAAAAAAAAGTTTAAAATCTGTGTGTGTTTCTTCCAGAAATTTTATTGACTGTTGTCTGTTTGTTTAGGTGGTAAAGTCCCTAGCACTTAGGAATTAAACAGTGGTTCAAATACCATCAGACGCAGTGTGTTTAAGTTAAATATATTAACACTTTGACAGTTTAACTTTTTTTATAGAATTCGGTCAAAAAATTGTCACATTTTTTTATTGCATTTTTTTTTGTTTATTTTACATTTTTAAGTGAAGATATGTTATTAAAATTAACATTTTTAATATTTTTAAGCTTTTATTACAACTTTTTTGTCTGTGAAAGCATCATAGAACTGAAGTTTACCTTTAGTCTCATCGATATCCAAGTTAATTTTTGGAATTCTAGGAGAAAATCTTAGAAAACATTTTAGGAAATCTAGGAGACGGATCCGAAGGATTATCACAATTAATTTTAAAAAACTGTCTTGCTCTACTGATTCCATCTGTACTACTATCAGAGTCACTACTATCCAGGTCATCTAGTAAACTTTTGCTACTGTCATTTGCAGATAATGCAGTTTCTGATTCCGAGTCACAGTTCGAATCACAAGAAATTAGCTCCATACGCTCTGAATTATCCATTATTTAAAAGTAAAAATATATTATTCAACTCTTACATCAAAAAAATTATCAGGTGATTAGTAAAATATAACCAGATAGCTATACACTGAACGATAACAATTCGTCTTCTCGTACAAAACATGCGAAAAAAAACCCACACTTCAGAGTATCAGAGTAATCAGAGTAGAAAATACAATAAATTGAAAACTATGATTACTAGACACTATACGAATAATTTGTTTCTAAAATTGCAAAAAATACGGCCGAAACAGTGCAAGCGAAACAGTAATCAGATTGCCCGTACGTCATACGGGCAAATCAGTAAGGGCCAGAAAGCTGTGCCCGTATGGGGTACGGGGAAAACAGAGAAGGGGTTAAAGATATGAGCTGTTTTCTTTCACTTCCGTTTAACCACACTGAGCCACTGCTAGATTTAAAAATAATTTCCTTCTACCAAATATAACTAGTAGAAATAGATGTAAACCACCGGACTATTATATGTTTGTTAAATAATTTAGTATTGCTATATTAGATAGTATGCAGTCCACAAGAGTAAAAAAAATTCTTTTACTGGATATCTTAAACCTGTTTATCTGAATTAATTTTTTTTATAGTTTACCAACCGCAGATGCTTAACTATATAAAAATACAGCTTAAACTTTAAGTAATAACATTTTTTTTGCTTTTAAAATTGTTTTATAATTTAGTGGAATTCACTGATTGAATTATAATATTTACTCCTTCAAGAGTCACAAGAACTTAATTTTGATTAAAATCTCATTACTTTAATGAACTAATCTAATTTTTATTTCTGAGAAATATTTTCATTTGCATAATAATTCTCATAAAATGTAGAATATCCATGAATATTCAGGTACATAAGAAAATGTTATTTTTAAAAGGAAAAACTCATGTATACTATTAAGTGCATACTTAACTACAAATATCATTATACGGTCATCAAATTCATAATAAACATCACAGAAATCTACATTTTACTTTGCTTTTAAAATTGTTTTAAACCTAGTGGAATACTCCTATGAGGATGAAGATGAATGAAGACGATGAAACATGATAAATTGCCCCTTTGAAATTTCACAAAAATATTTGAAGTGATGTCAAAGCTTTACTAGGTCAGAGTAAGTAATGTGACTATAGTTTTAGTATTACATACAAATCGTCGATATATCTCATTCAATGCATAAAAAATAAATAAGTGTTCTGCAACACATTAAAACCTTTTGAAGACATATGTATGTGTTGTGTGTGTATTACATTTCAACTGCAGATTTTTTTTTGTGTAGATAAAGTATAGATGAAAATAATTAGTTAAACATTTTGAAGATATATGTGTGGTGTCTGTATTACATTTCAATCGCAGATTCTTTTATGTGTGTAAATAAATTATAGATTAAAATTAATAGTGAAATCTTTTGAAGATATATGTATGTGGTGTGTGTATTACATTTCAATCGCTGATTTTTTTTATGTGTGTAGATAAAGTATAGATTAAAATTAATAGTTAGTTCATTCTTACTTTTAAAAATGTCATATTTCAAATGAAAAAGTTGAACTACACTTCACAATGTATCAATAAAATTTAAACTGATTTTAAATTTTAACTAGTTTTTATTAACAATAATATTTAATTTACCAGGAACGCAGTAGATTAGTTTCATGTATATTATGAAATGTACAAAGAGAAAAAATTCATATTTATTGTGATATGTATGAAAACTTTTAAGTTATTTTTAAAAGAGATTTTAAAATTAAATATTTTTCATACGTGTAAATATAGTATAAAATAAAGTACTAATTACAAAGTTATTGTTTAATTTCCAAAATGTTCTAAAAAGTAGTCGAACAAATAGTTCGAAAAAAAATTGCAACCCATTTCAAGATAGCAAAAGTATTGAATCAATCTGAAAAGTTAACTAGATGAGATTAACTAATGCAAATATATTTCTATGAAAGTACCTGATTTCCGTTATGTATCTTATCAACTTTTTTTAGAAATTGCAATGCAGCAGAGTTTTGAAAGTTATCCTAACGCTGTACAGAAATCAATGTACAAGAAATCTTATTATATGTATATATATATATATATATATATATATATATATATATATATATATATATATATATATATATATATATATATATATATATATATATATATATATATATATATATATATATATATATATATATATATATATATATATATATATATATATATATATATATATATATATATATATATATATATATATATATATATATATATATATATATATATATATATATATATATATATATATAATATATATATATATATATATATATATATATATATATATATAAAGAGAGGAAGATGGAAAGTAAATTTCCACTTTCGCTAAGAACTTTTGAAATTTTTAGGTATAAAACTAATTTTTATAGAAAAAAAAACTATTTTTTGCTTTTATTCTGTAAGCTTCACTTATCAGTATGAGAAATATATTTTAAATTGTAGTATAAAAGCTAATTTTTTCAAAAGTTTTTTTTAATATATATTATAATATACCAATACATAATAATTATCAAAGAAAAATAAATTCATTACTTCAATTAAACATAAACATTTATTTTCTAAAATACATATTTCAACAGTTATCTTTCAGGAAAGTAAAATATTATTTTTGAAAATATATTTGTTAAATGGCAAATATGAAATATTTTTCAATTATACAGCGTTTGTAAAAAACATGTAAAAATGTATGCTAAACGGTGCATATTTTCTGTGATACATCTAAACTGCTGCATAAAATATACTAAGCCTCGAAAAGTACTATGAAAATTTAATTCTGTATATGCATGTGTTGCCATTGCAGCATATATATTTACTTTAAAAATCTTTCTCAAAACTAGATGTATACTTCGGTTAAAAAGATGAACCACCTTTAAAATTAACTAATAAATTTTCAACTGATTTCAAATCTTAACTAGTTAAAACAAACTAACGTAATTATTGTTCCGTGAATCCATCCGATGTGCTTCATATACCTCATCAAATGAACAAAAAGAAAAAATATCTATAAATATTCTGGTAGAATCCCAATGCTTAAACAGAAATTACTACACAAACGATTAAATTATCTTACTTAGGGCAAACTGAAGATCCCCGAGGTGCAATTTCATTGGGCATTTATCTTCGATGTAATAGTGTTAGGGAAAATATTTATAGCCCGTGAAGGAATATAGCTAAATACCCCTATTCCTCGTCATGGTGGGAGTTGCATTGTTTTCCTTTTTTCTTCGTGGATTCTTCAGTATTATTAAAGAGATTCATTTTATTGCTGTGTCATAAAAGATAATTACATTTGTGTTTTGGGAAAATTCGATAAGGAGATATTAACTGTGAGTGATAAAACATTTACATACAACAAAGCAATTTCCTTCACATTGCGTTTCTTTTCTTTCCGGGAATGCTACCGGATTTGTTGCTTTCACAATCTAATATTGGTAAATAATGAAGTGAAAAGAAATTTTGTGTTTTTAAACGAATAGGAAATTAATTAGATGTATATATAAATATATATATATGTGTTTGTGTATGTATATATATATATATATATATATATATATGTGTATATATATATATATATATATATATATATATATATATATATATATATATATATATATATATATATATATATATATATATATATATATATATATATATATATATATATATATATATATATATATATATATATATATATATATATATATACACGTATAGACAGTGAAACAAAAAAAGTTTGACAGCAAGGATAAGCCATTTTGTATCGGAATGTTTTAAAAGCGAGTTGTAGTTTTACAATGAATGTTTTTTTTTAAATAGTAATTTCTGCCATGATTGAGGTGACTGGTTTGAATTTCAATAAAACACTTTATTTAATTTAAAACGTATTCAAAGATGAAATTTTAAGATTTCCACTGCCAAAAAAATTAGACTTTTTTTTCGCTCTATACACTACTTTATGCAAATTTTATGCAAATCTTTATGACACTATTTCATTTTTAACATAAATTCAAATCAAAGCTTTGAGGCCAAACTGTTTGAATTTATTTTTCTTGTTTTAAATTTTGGGAAATGGAGACAAAATAATAGGATAGATAATTATAAGAATAAAAATCTTAATTGTGAAGCTATGGATAAAATAGAAAAACATAAGGTATATAGCAGAAATTGTGAAAAAGCCTCATTCCACAGTGCATTAAGTAATTAATAATTATAAAATGTACGGATTTTTCTACAGACCAAGTGGAAATGGCCAGCCCAAGAAGATTTCTTCGCCTAAGTTAGAGAAACGAATACTGAAATTTGTTAAAGAGAAACCTACAATTTCTGTAGTAAATATAATAAGTGAGTTCAAGAAGCCATCTGTTCTTAATGCGATCAAGAGAAGGTAAAAATGTTTAAATTTTAAGAAATATTGAGCACATATGCACCACAAAAATAACCATAGTTATCTACTTGAAATGTGAAAAAACATCTTTAATATGCTAAATACTATATTGCAAATATTTTTCGATTCCAAGATTTTTCGAGGTATGTTATTTTCACTGATGAGTCAAAATTTAATTTGTTTGTAACCGATGGCTGTCCTTTTATATGCAGAAAGGTAGGTAAAGCAGTTAAATCAGCAAACATAAATGTAACTGTTAAACATGGTGGTGGGAGCGTCATGGTATGGCTTGCAGTGGTAGCTAGCGATCTTGGAAATAGTGTGTTTATTAACAGTACCATAGAAAAAAAATGGTATATTTAAATATTCTAAAAAAATCACCAGGTACATCTGTAAAATTGAATTTAAATAGACATTTCTCTTTTGTCCAAGACAATGATCCTACTCGTAACGCATGGATTGTAAAGGACTGGTTATTATAAAATGTACAAAAATTACTTCCATATTCGCCAAAAAGTGCGGAATACAAGTAATTGTCTCCAAAAGTTTCTAAATATTTTACTTTATTTTAGATAATGTAACAATATTTAAATTACATAAAATATATTAATAAATTTTTATTACTTTATTAAACTCTTTTTTTTTGTTTTTTTTACAAAGAAATATTTTGTAGATGGAAGAGAAAGACGAATACTAATGATATTTTGTGCATTATTTCATAGACGCACTGAGACAGTTCGGATGTGTGCGTTGATTTAGGAATTTGCAACCGACTATCAGGACTTTAACAACTTGCGTATTCTATTTTTCTATTAAGTAATTTTTTTATTAAAGTAATTTATCAATTAAATACTTTCTATCCATTTAAAGATTGCTTAACTGTCAGTATATGTGAAATATTAATAAATAAATAGAGATATTTTTTGGAACCGAATTTTTCAAGTGTACGAAATATGTGTACTGAAATCTCAACAGATAAGAGAAACGGAGAAATTTCAACAATGCCATTAGATGAATCTACTTATGCCAGTTGTCATAATAGATATAATCAGGAATAGATATAATCAAAAAATATAACCAGGACGTGTAGCATTCAGCCTAAACTTTAAAGTGAGTATTCGTAAGAATATTCACTTTAATATATTTATAGACAAATATATATTAATAGGTTTATTTGTAACCAAATTTCATCACTAACTTGTTGCTGTACCTGTATAACCATTTTATTAGAAAAAATAACGAAAAATAAATAAATGAATAATGTCTAAATCTGTACAATATTTACTCCATATTATATTCGAAATGTTATTTCGTATCTTTATTTCCAATCAAATTCCTTGTCATCAAGATATGCATTTTAGGGCACCTTCTTTGAAACCATACATATAATGTAGCTAAACTTTTAATTCATTTTTGGGTGTTGAAGCGTTTTATTTCAATTCGTGAGTTCTATTTAGTTATCAGTGTTGACTGTATGTCTCTAATGCATGTACTGATGAAGAGTTAATATCATTTATAAAATATTAGACAAAGCATTTCTATTAATACATTAGAAAAATCTCCCTTTTTTCATTATGCTTATTCGCTTTTAAAAGAAATTTCTTTAATTATTAGAAAGTGAATCATTCTAATCACTAGGTTTGAATCTCTTAAAGTATGATTTAGATCACTACATTATGAATAAAATAATTATAATTAGCTAAATTAAATTAAATTTTATTTGAAAATTTATTAGCCTGGTATAAATGTAGTAGACTGACTTTTCAGTTCAAGTTGAATATAATTTTATTATTTCTAATAGGAGATATTTAATCAGCTGTCAAATAATGTATTATTCAGAATCATGCATTATTTGAAAACTGATGAAGATTAAATATCATTTATAAAATATTACACAGAACATTTCTATTAATGCATTTGATAAATCTCACTTTTTCCATTATACTTATTAGCTTTTAAATGAAATTTCTCTAATTATTAGAAAGTGAATCATTTGATTCACCAGGTTTGAATCTCTTAGATTATGATTTAGATCACTACATTATGAATAAAACAACTATAATTAGCTAAATTAAATACAACTTTACTTGAAAATTTATTAGCATGATACAATTGTAGTAGACCGATTTTCAGTTCAAGTTGAATATAATTTTATTATTTCTAATAGGAGATATTTAATCAGCTATCAAATAAGGCATCATTCATAATCATGCATTATTTGAAAACTGATGAAGATTAAATATCATTTATAAAATATTAGACAGAGCATTTATATTAATACATTTGGAGAATCTCACTTTTTTTCATTATGCTTATTATCTTTTAAATGGAATTTTTTTAATTATTAGAAAGTGAATCATATGATTCACCAGGTTTGGATATCTTAGAGTATGATTTAGATCACTACAGTATGAGTAAATTAACTATAATTACCTAAATTAAATTAAATATTACTTGAAAAATTATTAGCATGGTATAATTGTAGTAGACTGACTTTTCAGTTCAAGTTGAATATCAAATTGAATTAATTTTTTTTTTCTGAAAGAAGATATTTAATCAATTTTCAAATATATGATTCAGAATCATATGTATCGAAATTTCGGAGTGTCCTTCAGTAAATTTATAAAATAGAGTGGTCTGAAAGGATTCGGTTTATTCTTTTCTTCCCTCTGCCATAAAATTGAATACAGCATTGCTTTCACACTCTTTTGGAATATGCAAAGTAAATTACCTTCCTTGAGGCATTTTAATGTACCTCAAGAAATTTTCCCCTTTGTGTTGAAAGAAGATAAAAAATTGCTTCTGGTATACACTCAAAGTGGCTATACATTTTCAGAATTATACGGGAAAATATATTCTGGAAGTCACTCATTATAATATAATTAACAAAGAAATAAAATTTGAGAAACATAATAAAGAACTGTAACTTATATGTCTTTGAGGAAAATATTTCTACCTTTTATTGGATAAAAATAAGTGTATATTAAAGATAATGATACATGCAAAAAATTCAGCAAAGTTATAAATTTTATTTGTGCATGTTTTAATTCAGAGTTTCAAGTTTATATAATATGTAAGCATTATTTTACCCTAAAATAAAATATTAAATTGAAAATTTTGGTATATAATGCTTGTTAGTTTGGAAAACTACATTTAAAATACACTTCATTTACCTTAATTTTGTTTTTACCTCTAACAGTTATTATTTACTAAAGTATATGGGGTGGCATTTGTTATTTTATTTATTCTGTACTTCTTCACATTTGTATTGAATACAATAGTTTACCTCTTATTAGAATTCTAATCTAAAACATTTTAGCATATTATATGTGGCTTACATAAGTAATCAGAATAATAAATTTAATTTTTATGCAGTTTAAGAAAAATACTGGATTGTGCATAAAAAGATGAATTAAATAAAATAACTATAAGATTCATAAGTTTAATAACACGATAACATAAATATACTTAACTCTTTTTAGTTTTATAGTGTATGCATATCTGTTAAAATTACAGAAGCATAAATTAAAATTAACAAATATGTTTATTAAATTAAAATGATTATATATCTCAATGCGTAAATTATTGACAACCAAATTATTATATTAAACAATAATTGAGGAACAAGTTCAAAACAAATAACCATTAAATATTTAGAGTTTACCTTAATCCAAACAGTTTTAAGTAATATTATTAGATAGGGCATTGAGAAACTGATATTAATAGATTTGAGCATCCAATTATAATGACAGTAATTTGTTTTAGAAAATGCCTCTTCCCTTGCTTGAATTTACCTGAAAAAATTTTTACTTATATTCAAAGAAATATTTTATCTAAAGGTCTCTTAAATTATGATACTCAAATTTAACGTTTGTGACCAAAAATATAAATATACATTTTAATTACAACGATTTAAATATGAATAATTCTAATACTTCACCAAAAGATTTCAAACCTCAAACCATTTAGATATTAATTAGGCAAAGAATAACTTGAAATTTGTGGAAAAATATATAGTTTATATTTATTGTTTGAATATTACGAACAGCATTTTTAAAAATACCACAAGGAAAATCTGAGATTACCAATGATGCACGTAGATACGAAAAAAATTTAATTTTACCTTTCAATGTAAGAATCTTTATATAAGAGATTTTAACACCATTTCAATTTACCTAATAGTCATTGGTTCGAAATAAAAATAAAACTGTAGCAATAAATATAGATGAAAAACATACCAGGGCTATAACGAAAATTTTTGAAATAACTATATTACGATATGTGTAGTAGTTTAATGAGAGGGTAGCCAGAACTGCTATTCTAATCTCTATAAATTTGTAATATAAATTGATACTGGCTGTGACCATAGACATAATTTCATAAAACGGATTACAATCTAAAAAAAATTTTATGATTATAAATAGTGTAGTCTATAAAAACTAATTCGAATTTGAAGAATTATTATTTTAGTTAATCAGAGAATTATTAAGAAAACATTTTATAAAATTACATATTGATACAGCGGAGACTAATTTGATCCTAGAATTATTAGAAATTTTATTAAATATCATATTGATCTCCAGTTGTATACTAATTTAATAAGGGAATATGTAAGAAGCATTAAAAACTAATCTAACAAAAATCACTAGTTTTTGAGAGCTGCATACAACAAACATACATACAAAAAAATTATCACTTTTTTTGTTCCTTTGCAAAAAAATTACTTATACATATAAAATTGCATATTGATATAGTGGAGACTAATTTGATCATAGAATTATTAGAAAGAAATTTTATTAAATATCATATTGATCTCCAATGGTATACTAATTTAATAAATGAATATGCAAGAAGTATTAAAAATTAATCTAACAAACTCACTAGTTTTTGAGCGTTGCATACAACAAACACACATACAAAAAATATATCACTTTTTTTTGGTTCTTTGCAGAAAAATTACTTTGCAAGATTTCCCAATCTGAAAATATCTTTATCTTGTTAGATAAGATATCCTGTAACCTATTTGGAACAAAATGTACAATAAAAAATAATATTGTGTGTATTTTTAAATTTACAGAACTTACATCAATGCTTTTGTATTTATATCATTTTATATTTAATACTATTACATAATAAATATCAAAAATATATTTGTAAAACTTTTACTAATTTGACATATTGTCTTTACTTAAAAGTAAAAACTTTTCAATAAGACAAATTAAATAGTAATACCATTTTTCCTTATTTATGATGAGATTTCACAAACTGAAAACATCTTTATCCTGGAAGAAGCGATATCCTATAACCTATACGAAACAAAATGTACGATAAAAATAATATTCTGTGTATTTTTAAATTTACAGAATTTACGTCAATATTTCTGTATTTATTTCATTTTATATTTAATAATATTACATAAAAATGTCAAAAAATATATTTGCAAAACTTTTACTAATTTCACATATTGTCTTTACTTAAAAGTAAGAACTTTTTAATAAGACAAATTAAATAGTAATACCATTTTTCCTTATTTATGATGAGATTTCACAAACTGAAAACATCTTTATCCTGGAAGAAGCGATATCCTATAACCTATACGAAACAAAATGTACGATAAAAATAATATTCTGTGTATTTTAAAATTTACAGAATTTACGTCAATATTTCTGTATTTATTTCATTTTATATTTAATAATATTACATAAAAAATGTCAAAAAATATATTTGTAAAACTTTTACTAATTTCACATATTGTCTTTACTTAAAAGTAAGAACTTTTCAATAAGACAAATTAAATAGTAATACCATTTTTCCTTATTTATGATGAGATTTCACAATCTGAAAACATCTTTATCCTGGAAGATGCGATAACCTGTAATCTATTTGAAACTAAATGTATAATAAAAAATAATATTCTGTGTATTTTTTAATTTACAGAATTTACATCAATATTTCTGTATTTATTTCATTTTATATTTAATATTATTATATAACAAATATCAAAAAATATACTTATAAAACTTTTACTAATTTGACATATTTTCTTTACTTAAAAACAAGAACTTTTGTACAAGACATCATATATAGCATTACTATTTTTCCTTATTTAAGATGAGATTTCACAATTTGAAAACATCTTTATCTTGGAAGATGCGATATCCTGTAACCTATTTGAAACAAAATGTACAATAGAAAATAATATTTTGTGTATTTTTAAATTTACAGAATTTACATCAATATTTCTGTATTTATTTCATATTATATTTCATACTATTACATAAAAAAATCAAAAATTATATTTGTAAAACTTTTACTAATTTGACATATTGTCTTTACTTAAAAGCAAGAAATTTTAAATGAGACATAATATATAGTATTAACAGTTTTCCTTATTTATTATGAGACTTCACAATCTGAAAATATCTTTATTCTCGAAAATGCGATATCCTATAACATATTTGAAACAAAATGTACAATAAAATATAATATTCTGTGCATTTTTAAATGTACAGAATTTACATTAATATTTCTGTATTTATTTCATTTTATATTTCATACTATTACATAAAAAATATCAAAAAAAAATTTGTAAAAGTTTTACTAATTTGACATATGGTCTTTACTTAAAAGCAAGAACATTTGAATAAGAAATAATATATAGCATTAGCATTTTTCCTTATTTATGATGAGATTTCACAATCTGAAAACATGTTTATCCTGGAAAATGAGATATCCTGTAAACTAATTGAAACAAAATGTATAATAAAAAACAATATTCTGTGTATTTTTTTAATTTACAAAATTTACATCAATATTTCTGTATTTATTTCATTTCATATTCCATACTCTTATATAAAAAATATCAAAAAATATATTTCTAAAAGTTTTACTAATTTAA